>JAUIMM010001972.1:0-154676 GCA_031769625.1 Taudactylus pleione | reverse complement strand
TATAGAGGTACATAGTATAGAATGTGGTGTAGAGCTGTATAGTGGTAAATAGTATAGAATATGTTGTATAGTGGTACATAGTATAGATTGTGGTGTAAAGCTGTATAATGGTACATAGTATAGAATGTGGTGTATAGTGGTACATAGAATAGAATATGGTGTATAGTGGTACTTAGCATAGAATATGGTGTATAGAGGTACATAGTATAGAATATGGTGTATAGTGGTACATAGAATGGAATAAGGTGTATAATGGTCCATAGTATAGAATATGGTGTATTGTGGTACATTGTATAGAATATGGTGTATAGAGGTACAAAGTATAGAATATGGTGTATATTGGTACATAGTATAGAATGTGTTGTATAGTGGTACATAGTATAGAATTTGGTGTAGAGGCTGTATAGTGGTACATAGTATAGAATATGGTGTATAGATGTACATAGTATAGAATGTGTGTAGAGCTGTGTAGTGGTAAATTGTATAGAATATGTTGTATAGTCGTACATAGTATAGATTGTGCTGTAAAGCTGTATAATGGTACATAGTATAGAATGTGGGTGTATAGTGGTACATAGTATAGAATATGGTGTATAGTGGTACATAGTATAGAATATGGTGTATAGTGGTACATGGTATAGAATGTGGTGTAGAGCTGTATAGTGGTACATAGAATCAATTGTGGTGTAGAGCTGTATATTGGTACATAGTTTAGAAAATGGTGTATAGAGGTACATAGTATAGAATGTGGTGTAGAGCTGTATAGTGGTAAATAGTATAGAATATGTTGTATAGTGGTACATAGTATAGATTGTGGTGTAAAGCTGTATAATGGTACATAGTCTAGCATGTGGTATATAGTGGTACATAGTGGTACATAGAATAGAATGTTGTGTAGTGGTACATAGAATAGAATGTGGTGTATTGTGGAATATGGTGTAGAGCTGTATAGTGGTACATAGTATAGAATGTGGTGTATAGTAGTGCATAGTATAGAATACGGTGTAGAGCTGTATAGTGGTACATACGTATAGAATGTGGTGTTTTAGTGGTGCATAGTATAGAATGTGTTGTAGTGCTATATAGTGGTACATAGTGTAGAATATGGTGTATAGTGGTACATAGTATAGAATATGGTGTAGAGCTGTATAGTGGTACATAGTATAGAATATGGTGTAGAGCTGTATTGTGGTACACAGTATAGAATGTGGTGTATAGTGGTACATAGTATAGAATATGGTGTATAGAGGTACATAGTATAGAATGTGGTGTAGAGCTGTGTAGTGGTAAATTGTATAGAATATGTTGTATAGTCGTACATAGTATAGATTGTGCTGTAAAGCTGTATAATGGTACATAGTATAGAATGTGGTGTATAGAGGTACATAGTATAGAATATGGTGTATAGTGGTATATAGTATAGAATATGTTGTAGAGCAATATAGTGGTACATAGTATAGAATATGGTGTATAGTGGTACATAGTATAGAATGTGGTGTAGAGCTGTATAGTGGTACATAGTAAAGAATGTGGTGTATGGTGGTACATAGTATAGAATATAGTGTATAGAGGCACATAGGATAGAATATGGTGTATAGTGGTACATAGTATAGAATGTGGAGTATAGTTGTACATAGTATAGAATGTGGAGTATAGAGGTACTTAGTATAGAATGTGGTCTTTAGTAGTATATAGTATAGAATGTGGTGTAGAGCTGTATAGTGGTACATAGTATAGAAATATGGTGTATAGTGGTACATAGTATAGAATATGGTGAAGAGCTGTATAGTGGAACATTGTATAGAAAATGGTGTAGAGTGGTACATAGTATATAATGTGGTGTATAGTGGTACATAGTTTAGAATATGGTGTTATAGTGTTATATAGTATAGAATGTGGTGTAGAGCTGTACAGTGGTACATAGTATAGAATATGGTGTATAGTGGTACATAGTATAGAATATGGTGTAGAGCTGTACAGTGCTACATAGTATAGAATATGGTGTAGTGCTGTATAGTGGTACATAGTATTGAATATGGTGTAGAGCTGTATTGTGGTACATAGTATAGAATATGGTGTATAGAGGTACATAGTATAGAATATGGTGTATAATGGTTCATAGTATGGAATACGGTGTATAGTGGTACATAGTATAGAATATGGTGTATTATGGTAAATAGTATAGAATATGGTGTATAGAGGTACATAGTATAGAATGTGGTGTAGAGCTGTATAGTGGTACATAGTATAGAATGTGGTGTACAGTGGTACATAGTATAGAATATGGTGTATAGTGTTAAAATAGTATAGAATGTGGTGTAGAGCTTGTATAGTGGAACATAGTATAGATTGTGGTGTATAGTGTTATATAGTATAGATTATGGTGTATGGTGGTACATAGTATAGAATGTGGTGTATAGTAGTATATAGTATAGAATATGGTGTAGAGATGTATAGTGGCACATAGTATAGAATATGGTGTAGTGTTGTATATTGGTTACATAGTATAGAGTATGGTGTAGAGCTGTTATTGTGGTACATAGTATAGAATATGGTGTATAGAGTACATAGTATAGAATATGGTGTATATTGGTACATAGTATTTAATACGGTGTATAGTGGTACATAGTAGAGAATATGGTGTATTGTGGTACATTGTATAGAATATGGTGTATAGAGGTACAAAGTATAGAATATGGTGTATAGTGGTACATAGTATAGAAAGTGGTGTATAGTGGTACATAGTATAGAATTTGGTGTAGAGCTGCATAGTGGTACATAGTATAGAATATGGTGTATAGAGGTACATAGTATAGAATGTGGTGTAGAGCTGTATAGTGGTAAATAGTATAGAATATGTTGTATAGTGGTACATAGTATAGATTGTGGTGTAAAGCTGTATAATGGTACATAGTATAGAATGTGGTGTATAGTGGTACATAGAATAGAATATGGTGTATAGTGGTACTTAGCATAGAATATGGTGTATAGAGGTACATAGTATAGAATATGGTGTATAGTGGTACATAGTATGGAATAAGGTGTATAATGGTCCATAGTATAGAATATGGTGTATTGTGGTACATTGTATAGAATATGGTGTATAGAGGTACAAAGTATAGAATATGGTGTATATTGGTACATAGTATAGAATGTGGTGTATAGTGGTACATAGTATAGAATTTGGTGTAGAGCTGTATAGTGGTACATAGTATAGAATATGGTGTATAGATGTACATAGTATAGAATGTGGTGTAGAGCTGTGTAGTGGTAAATTGTATAGAATATGGTGTATAGTCGTACATAGTATAGATTGTGCTGTAAAGCTGTATAATGGTACATAGTATAGAATGTGGTGTATAGTGGTACATAGTATAGAATATGGTGTATAGTGGTACATAGTATAGATTACGGTGTAGAGCTGTATAGTGGTACATTGTATAGAATGTGGTGTACAGCTGTATAGTGGTACATAGTATAGAATATGGTGTATAGTTGTACATAGTATAGAATATGGTGTATAGTAGTACATAGTATAGAATATGGTGTAGAGCTGTATATTGGTACATAGTATAGAATATGGTGTAGTGTTGTATAGTGGTACATAGTATGGAATATGGTGTATAGTGGTACATAGTAGAGAATATGGTGTATTGTGGTACATTGTATAGAATATGGTGTATAGAGGTACAAAGTATAGAATATGGTGTATAGTGGTACATAGTATAGAATGTGGTGTATAGTGGTAAATAGTATAGATTTTTGGAGTAGAGCTGTATAGTGGTACATAGTATAGAATTTGGTGTAGAGCTGTATTGTGGTACATAATATCAATTGTGGTGTAGAGCTGTATAGTGGTACATAGTAAAGAAAATGGTGTATAGAGGTACATAGTATAGAATATGGTGTATAGTGGTACATAGTATAGAATGTGGTGTATAGGGGTACATAGTATAGAATATAGTGTACAGAGGCACATAGTATAGAATATGGTGTATATTGGTACATAGTATAGAATGTGGTGTATAGTGGTACATAGTATATAATATGGTGTATAGAGGTACATAGTATAGAATGTGGTGTAGAGCTGTATAGTGGTACATAATATCAATTGTGGTGCAGAGCTGTATAGTGGTACATAGTATAGAAAATGGTGTAGAGAGGTACATAGTATATAATATGGTGTATAGTGGTACATAGTATAGAATGTGTGCAGTATAGTGGTACATAGTATAGAATATAGTGTATAGAGGCACATAGTATAGAATATGGTGTATAGTGGTACATAGTATAGAATATTGTGTATAGTGGTACATAGTATAGAATATGGTGTATAGTGGTACATAGTATAGAATGTGGTGTTTTAGTGGTACATAGTATAGAATATAGTGTATAGTGGTACATAGTATAGAATATGGTGTATAGTGGTACATAGTATAGAATATGGTGTATAGTGGTACATAGTATAGAATATTGTGTAGTGCTGTATAGTGGTACATAGTATAGAATATGGTGTACTGTGGTACATTGTGTAGAATATGGTGTATAGAGGTGCGTAGTATAGGAATATGGTGTATAGTGGTACATAGTATAGAATGTTGTATAGCGGTACATAGTATAGAATGTGGTGTATAGATGTATATGGTTTAGAGCTGTATAGTGGGTACATAGTATAGAATGTAGAGTATAGTAGTACATAGTATAGAATACGGTGTAGAGCTGTATAGTGGTACATAGTATAGAATGTGGTGTAGAGCTGTATAGTGTTACATAGTATAGAATATGGTGTATAGTAGTACATAGTATAGAATGTGTTGTAGAGCTGTATATTGGTACATAGTATAGGAATATGGTGTATAGTGGTAAATAGTATAGAATATGGTGTATAGTGGTACATAGTATAGAATATGGTGTTGAGCTGTATAGTGGTACATAGTATAGAATATGGTGTAGTGTTGTATAGTGGTACAAAGGATACAATATGGTGTAGAGCTGTATTGTGGTACATATTATAGAATATGGTGTATAGTGGTACATAGTATAGAATATGGTATTTAGAGGTACTTAGTATAGAATTTGGTGTAGAGATGTATAGTGGTGCATAGTATAGAGTATTGTGTATAGTGATACATAGCATAGAATATGGTGTAGACCTGTATAGTGGTGCAGAGTGTAGAATATGGTGTATAGTGCTACATAGTATAGAATATGATATATAGTGTCATATAGTATAGAATGTGGTGTAGAGCTGTATAGTGGTACATAGTATAGAATATGGTGTATAGTGGTACATAGTATAGAATATGGTGTATAGAGGTACATAGTCCAGATTATGGTGTACAATGGTACATAGTATAGAATGTGGTGTATAGTGGTACATAGTGGTAAATAGTATAGAATGTGGTGTAGTGGTACATAGTATAGAATGGTGGTGTATAGAGGTATATGGTGTAGAGCTGTATAGTGGTACATAGTATAGAATGTGGTGTATAGCAGTACATAGTATTGAATACGGTGTAGAGCTGTATAGTGGGTACATAGTATAGAATGTGGTGTAGAGCTGTATAGTGGTACATAGTATAAAATATGGTGTATAGTGGTACATAGTATAGAATAAGATGTATAGTAGTACATAGTATAGAATATGGTGTAGAGCTGTATAGTGGTACATAGTATAGAATATGGTGTAGTGTTGTATAGTGGTACATAGTATAGAAAATAGTGTAGAGCTGTATTATGGTACATAGTATAGAATATGGTGTATAGCGGTACATAGTAAAGAAAATGGTGTATAGAGGTACATAGTATGGAATACGGTGTATAGTTGTACATAGTATAGAATATGGTGTATTGTGGTACATTGTATAGAATATGGTATATAGAGGTACAAAGTATAGAATATGGTGTATAGTGGTACATAGTATAGAATGTGGTGTATAGTGGTACATAGTATAGAATTTGGTGTAGAGCTGTATAGTGGTACATAGTATAGAATATGGTGTAGTGTTGTATAGTGGTACATAGTATAGAAAATAGTGTAGAGCTGTATTATGGTACATAGTATAGAATATGGTGTATAGCGGTACATAGTAAAGAAAATGGTGTATAGAGGTACATAGTATGGAATACGGTGTATAGTTGTACATAGTATAGAATATGGTGTATTGTGGTACATTGTATAGAATATGGTATATAGAGGGTACAAAGTATAGAATATGGTGTATAGTGGTACATAGTATAGAATGTGGTGTTTAGTGGTACATAGTATAGAATATAGTGTATAGTGGTACATAGTATAGAATATGGTGTATAGTGGTAACATAGTATAGAATATGGGTGTATAGTGGTACATAGTATAGAATATTGTGTAGTGCTGTATAGTGGTACATAGTATAGAATATGGTGTACTGTGGTACATTGTGTAGAATATGGTGTATAGAGGTGCGTAGTATAGAATATGGTGTATAGTGGTACATAGTATAGAATGTTGTATAGCGGTACATAGTATAGAATGTGGTGTATAGATGTATATGGTTTAGAGCTGTATAGTGGGTACATAGTATAGAATGTAGAGTATAGTAGTACATAGTATAGAATACGGTGTAGAGCTGTATAGTGGTACATAGTATAGAATGTGGTGTAGAGCTGTATAGTGTTACATAGTATAGAATATGGTGTATAGTAGTACATAGTATAGAATGTGTTGTAGAGCTGAATATTGGTACATAGTATAGAATATGGTGTATAGTGGTAAATAGTATAGAATATGGTGTATAGTGGTACATAGTATAGAATATGGTGTTGAGCTGTATAGTGGTACATAGTATAGAATATGGTGTAGTGTTGTATAGTGGTACAAAGTATACAATATGGTGTAGAGCTGTATTTTGGTACATATTATAGAATATGGTGTATAGTGGTACATAGTATAGAATATGGTATATAGAGGTACATAGTATAGAATTTGGTGTAGAGATGTATAGTGGTGCATAGTATAGAGTATTGTGTATAGTGATACATAGCATAGAATATGGTGTAGAGCTGTATAGTGGTGCAGAGTGTAGAATATGGTGTATAGTGCTACATAGTATAGAATATGATATATAGTGTCATATAGTATAGAATGTGGTGTAGAGCTGTATAGTGGTACATAGTATAGAATATGGTGTATAGTGGTACATAGTATTGAATATGGTGTATAGAGGTACATAGTCCAGATTATGGTGTACAATGGTACATAGTATAGAATGTGGTGTATAGTGGTACATTGTGGTACATAGTATAGAATGTGGTGTAGTGGTACATAGTATAGAATGTGGGTGTATAGAGGTATATGGTGTAGAGCTGTATAGTGGTACATAGTATAGAATGTGGTGTATAGCAGTACATAGTATTGAATACGGTGTAGAGCTGTATAGTGGTACATAGTATAGAATGTGGTGTAGAGCTGTATAGTGGTACATAGTATAAAATATGGTGTATAGTGGTACATAGTATAGAATATGGTGTATTGTGATACATAGTATAGAATATGGTGTATAGTGGTACATAGTATAGAATATGGTGTATAGAGGTACATAGTATAGAATTTGTTGTATAGAGAAACATAGTATAGAATGTGGTGTAGAGATGTATAGTGGTACATAGTATAGAATTTGGTGTATTGTGGTACATTGTATAGAATGTGGTGTAGAGCTGTATAGTGGTACATAGTGTAGAATGTGGTGTATAGAGGGAACATAGTATAGAATGTGGTGTAGAGCTGTATAGTGGAACATAGTATAGAATGTGGTGTATAGTGGTATATAGTATAGAATGTGGTATAAATCTGTACAATGGTACATAGTATAGAATGTGGTGTATAGTGGTACATAGTATAGAATATAGTGTATAGTGGTACATAGTATAGAATATGGTGTATAGTGGTACATAGTATAGAATGTGGTGTTTAGTGGTACATAGTATAGAATATAGTGTATAGTGGTACATAGTATAGAATATGGTGTATAGTGGTACATAGTATAGAATATGGTGTATAGTGGTACATAGTATAGAATATTGTGTAGTGCTGTATAGTGGTACATAGTATAGAATATGGTGTACTGTGGTACATTGTGTAGAATATGGTGTATAGAGGTGCGTAGTATAGAATATGGTGTATAGTGGTACATAGTATAGAATGTTGTATAGCGGTACATAGTATAGAATGTGGTGTATAGATGTATATGGTTTAGAGCTGTATAGTGGTACATAGTATAGAATGTAGAGTATAGTAGTACATAGTATAGAATACGGTGTAGAGCTGTATAGTGGTACATAGTATAGAATGTGGTGTAGAGCTGTATAGTGTTACATAGTATAGAATATGGTGTATAGTAGTACATAGTATAGAATGTGTTGTAGAGCTGTATATTGGTACATAGTATAGAATATGGTGTATAGTGGTAAATAGTATAGAATATGGTGTATAGTGGTACATAGTATAGAATATGGTGTTGAGCTGTATAGTGGTACATAGTATAGAATATGGTGTAGTGTTGTATAGTGGTACAAAGGATACAATATGGTGTAGAGCTGTATTGTGGTACATATTATAGAATATGGTGTATAGTGGTACATAGTATAGAATATGGTATTTAGAGGTACTTAGTATAGAATTTGGTGTAGAGATGTATAGTGGTGCATAGTATAGAGTATTGTGTATAGTGATACATAGCATAGAATATGGTGTAGACCTGTATAGTGGTGCAGAGTGTAGAATATGGTGTATAGTGCTACATAGTATAGAATATGATATATAGTGTCATATAGTATAGAATGTGGTGTAGAGCTGTATAGTGGTACATAGTATAGAATATGGTGTATAGTGGTACATAGTATAGAATATGGTGTATAGAGGTACATAGTCCAGATTATGGTGTACAATGGTACATAGTATAGAATGTGGTGTATAGTGGTACATAGTGGTAAATAGTATAGAATGTGGTGTAGTGGTACATAGTATAGAATGTGGTGTATAGAGGTATATGGTGTAGAGCTGTATAGTGGTACATAGTATAGAATGTGGTGTATAGCAGTACATAGTATTGAATACGGTGTAGAGCTGTATAGTGGTACATAGTATAGAATGTGGTGTAGAGCTGTATAGTGGTACATAGTATAAAATATGGTGTATAGTGGTACATAGTATAGAATAAGATGTATAGTAGTACATAGTATAGAATATGGTGTAGAGCTGTATAGTGGTACATAGTATAGAATATGGTGTAGTGTTGTATAGTGGTACATAGTATAGAAAATAGTGTAGAGCTGTATTATGGTACATAGTATAGAATATGGTGTATAGCGGTACATAGTAAAGAAAATGGTGTATAGAGGTACATAGTATGGAATACGGTGTATAGTTGTACATAGTATAGAATATGGTGTATTGTGGTACATTGTATAGAATATGGTATATAGAGGTACAAAGTATAGAATATGGTGTATAGTGGTACATAGTATAGAATGTGGTGTATAGTGGTACATAGTATAGAATTTGGTGTAGAGCTGTATAGTGGTACATAGTATAGAATATGGTGTAGTGTTGTATAGTGGTACATAGTATAGAAAATAGTGTAGAGCTGTATTATGGTACATAGTATAGAATATGGTGTATAGCGGTACATAGTAAAGAAAATGGTGTATAGAGGTACATAGTATGGAATACGGTGTATAGTTGTACATAGTATAGAATATGGTGTATTGTGGTACATTGTATAGAATATGGTATATAGAGGTACAAAGTATAGAATATGGTGTATAGTGGTACATAGTATAGAATGTGGTGTTTAGTGGTACATAGTATAGAATATAGTGTATAGTGGTACATAGTATAGAATATGGTGTATAGTGGTACATAGTATAGAATATGGTGTATAGTGGTACATAGTATAGAATATTGTGTAGTGCTGTATAGTGGTACATAGTATAGAATATGGTGTACTGTGGTACATTGTGTAGAATATGGTGTATAGAGGTGCGTAGTATAGAATATGGTGTATAGTGGTACATAGTATAGAATGTTGTATAGCGGTACATAGTATAGAATGTGGTGTATAGATGTATATGGTTTAGAGCTGTATAGTGGTACATAGTATAGAATGTAGAGTATAGTAGTACATAGTATAGAATACGGTGTAGAGCTGTATAGTGGTACATAGTATAGAATGTGGTGTAGAGCTGTATAGTGTTACATAGTATAGAATATGGTGTATAGTAGTACATAGTATAGAATGTGTTGTAGAGCTGAATATTGGTACATAGTATAGAATATGGTGTATAGTGGTAAATAGTATAGAATATGGTCTATAGTGGTACATAGTATAGAATATGGTGTTGAGCTGTATAGTGGTACATAGTATAGAATATGGTGTAGTGTTGTATAGTGGTACAAAGGATACAATATGGTGTAGAGCTGTATTGTGGTACATATTATAGAATATGGTGTATAGTGGGTACATAGTATAGAATATGGTATTTAGAGGTACTTAGTATAGAATTTGGTGTAGAGATGTATAGTGGTGCATAGTATAGAGTATTGTGTATAGTGATACATAGCATAGAATATGGTGTAGACCTGTATAGTGGTGCAGAGTGTAGAATATGGTGTATAGTGCTACATAGTATAGAATATGATATATAGTGTCATATAGTATAGAATGTGGTGTAGAGCTGTATAGTGGTACATAGTATAGAATATGGTGTATAGTGGTACATAGTATAGAATATGGTGTATAGAGGTACATAGTCCAGATTATGGTGTACAATGGTACATAGTATAGAATGTGGTGTATAGTGGTACATAGTGGTAAATAGTATAGAATGTGGTGTAGTGGTACATAGTATAGAATGTGGTGTATAGAGGTATATGGTGTAGAGCTGTATAGTGGTACATAGTATAGAATGTGGTGTATAGCAGTACATAGTATTGAATACGGTGTAGAGCTGTATAGTGGTACATAGTATAGAATGTGGTGTAGAGCTGTATAGTGGTACATAGTATAAAATATGGTGTATAGTGGTACATAGTATAGAATAAGATGTATAGTAGTACATAGTATAGAATATGGTGTAGAGCTGTATAGTGGTACATAGTATAGAATATGGTGTAG
Source organism: Taudactylus pleione (assembly GCA_031769625.1). NCBI lineage: Eukaryota > Metazoa > Chordata > Amphibia > Anura > Myobatrachidae > Taudactylus > Taudactylus pleione. Next base: position 143,523 of record JAUIMM010001972.1, on the reverse strand, counting down.
TGTTGTATAGTGGTACATAGTATAGAAAATAGTGTAGAGCTGTATTATGGTACATAGTATAGAATATGGTGTATAGCGGTACATAGTAAAGAAAATGGTGTATAGAGGTACATAGTATGGAATACGGTGTATAGTTGTACATAGTATAGAATATGGTGTATTGTGGTACATTGTATAGAATATGGTATATAGAGGTACAAAGTATAGAATATGGTGTATAGTGGTACATAGTATAGAATGTGGTGTATAGTGGTACATAGTATAGAATTTGGTGTAGAGCTGTATAGTGGTACATAGTATAGAATATGTTGTATAGTGTTACATAGTATAGATTGTGGTGTAAAGCTGTATAATGGTACATAGTATAGAATGTGGTGTATAGTGGTACATAGTATAGAATGTGGTGTATAGTGGTATATAGTATAGAATATAGTGTACAGAGGTACATATTATAGAATGTGGTGTAGAGCTGTATAGTGGTAAATAGTATAGAATATGTTTTATAGTGGTACATAGTATAGATTGTGGTGTAAAGCTGTATAATGGTACATAGTATAGAATGTGGTGTATAGTTGTACATAGTATAGAATATGGTGTATAGTGGTACATAGTATAGAATGTGGTGTAGAGCTGTATAGTGGTAAATAGTATAGAATATGTTGTATAGTGGTACATAGTATATATTGTGGATTAAAGCGTAATAATGGTACATAGTATAGAATGTGGTGTATAGTGGTACATAGTATAGAATATGGTGTATAGTGGTACATAGTATAGAATGTGGTGTATAGCGGTACATAGTACATAATATGGTGTATAGAGGTACATAGTATAGAATATGGTGTATAGAGGTACATAGTCTAGGATATGGTGTATAGTATTACATAGTCTAGAATATGGTGTATAGTGGATAGTGGTACATAGTATAGAATGTGATGTTTAGCTGTATAGTGGTACATAGAATAGAATATGATGTATAGTGGTACATAGTATAGAATGTGGTGTAGAGCTGTATAATGGTACATAGTATTGAATTTGGTATAGAACTGTATAGTGGTACATAGTATAGAATATGGTGTATAGTGGAACACAGTATAGAATATGGTGTATAGAGGTACATAGTATAGAATATGGTGTGTTTAGTGGTACATAGTATAGAATATGGTGTATAGCAGTACATAGTATTGAATACGGTGTAGAGCTGTATAGTGGTACATAGTATAGAATGTGGTGTAGAGCTGTATAGTGGTACATAGTATAAAATATGGTGTATAGTGGTACATAGTATAGAATAAGATGTATAGTAGTACATAGTATAGAATATGGTGTAGAGCTGTATAGTGGTACATAGTATAGAATATGGTGTAGTGTTGTATAGTGGTACATAGTATAGAAAATAGTGTAGAGCTGTATTATGGTACATAGTATAGAATATGGTGTATAGCGGTACATAGTAAAGAAAATGGTGTATAGAGGTACATAGTATGGAATACGGTGTATAGTTGTACATAGTATAGAATATGGTGTATTGTGGTACATTGTATAGAATATGGTATATAGAGGTACAAAGTATAGAATATGGTGTATAGTGGTACATAGTATAGAATGTGGTGTATAGTGGTACATAGTATAGAATTTGGTGTAGAGCTGTATAGTGGTACATAGTATAGAATATGTTGTATAGTGTTACATAGTATAGATTGTGGTGTAAAGCTGTATAATGGTACATAGTATAGAATGTGGTGTATAGTGGTACATAGTATAGAATGTGGTGTATAGTGGTATATAGTATAGAATATAGTGTACAGAGGTACATATTATAGAATGTGGTGTAGAGCTGTATAGTGGTAAATAGTATAGAATATGTTTTATAGTGGTACATAGTATAGATTGTGGTGTAAAGCTGTATAATGGTACATAGTATAGAATGTGGTGTATAGTTGTACATAGTATAGAATATGGTGTATAGTGGTACATAGTATAGAATGTGGTGTAGAGCTGTATAGTGGTAAATAGTATAGAATATGTTGTATAGTGGTACATAGTATATATTGTGGATTAAAGCGTAATAATGGTACATAGTATAGAATGTGGTGTATAGTGGTACATAGTATAGAATATGGTGTATAGTGGTACATAGTATAGAATGTGGTGTATAGCGGTACATAGTACATAATATGGTGTATAGAGGTACATAGTATAGAATATGGTGTATAGAGGTACATAGTCTAGGATATGGTGTATAGTATTACATAGTCTAGAATATGGTGTATAGTGGATAGTGGTACATAGTATAGAATGTGATGTAGAGCTGTATAGTGGTACATAGAATAGAATATGATGTATAGTTGGTACATAGTATAGAATGTGGTGTAGAGCTGTATAATGGTACATAGTATTGAATTTGGTATAGAACTGTATAGTGGTACATAGTATAGAATATGGTGTATAGTGGAACACAGTATAGAATATGGTGTATAGAGGTACATAGTATAGAATATGGTGTGTTTAGTGGTACATAGTATAGAATATGGTGTATTGTGATACATAGTATAGAATATGGTGTATAGTGGTACATAGTATAGAATATGGTGTATAGAGGTACGTAGTATAGAATTTGGTGTATAGAGAAACATAGTATAGAATGTGGTGTAGAGATGTATAGTGGTACATAGTATAGAATTTGGTGTATTGTGGTACATTGTATAGAATGTGGTGTAGAGCTGTATAGTGGTACATAGTATAGAATGTGGTGTATAGAGGAACATAGTATAGAATGTGGTGTAGAGCTGTATAGTGGAACATAGTAGAGAGTATGGTGTATAGTGGTATATAGTATAGAATGTGGTATAAAGCTGTACAATGGTACATAGTATAGAATGTGGTGTATAGTGGTACATAGTATAGAATATAGTGTATAGTGGTACATAGTATAGAATATGGTGTATAGTGGTACATAGTATAGAATGTGGTGTATAGTGGTACATAGTATAGAATATAGTGTATAGTGGTTCATAGTATAGAATATGGTGTATAGTGGTACATAGTATAGAATATGGTGTATAGTGGTACATAGTATAGAATATGGTGTAGTGCTTTATAGTGGTACATAGTATAGAATATGGTGTACTGTAGTACATTGTGTAGAATATGGTGTATAGAGGTACGTAGTATAGAATATGGTGTATAGTGGTACATAGTATAGAATGTGGTATAGCGGTACATAGTATAGAATGTGCTGTATAGATGTATATGGTTTAGAGCTGTATAGTGGTACATAGTATAGAATGTGGAGTATAGTAGTACATAGTATAGAATACGGTGTAGAGCTGTATAGTGGTACATAGTATAGAATGTGGTGTAGAGCTGTATAGTGGTACATAGTATAGAATATGGTGTATAGTAGTACATAGTATAGAATGTGTTGTAGAGCTGTATATTGGTACATAGTATAGAATATGGTGTATAGTGGTAAATAGTATAGAATAAGGTGTATAGTGGTACATAGTATAGAATATGGTGTTGAGCTGTATAGTGGTACATAGTATAGAATATGGTGTAGTGTTGTATAGTGGTACAAAGTATACAATATGGTGTAGAGCTGTATTGTGGTACATATTATAGAATATGGTGTATAGTGTACATAGTATAGAATATGGTATATAGAGGTACATAGTATAGAATTTGGTGTAGAGATGTATAGTGGTGCATAGTATAGAGTATTGTGTATAGTGATACATAGCATAGAATATGGTGTAGACCTGTATAGTGGTGCAGAGTGTAGAATATGGTGTATAGTGCTACATAGTATAGAATATGATATATAGTGTCATATAGTATAGAATGTGGTGTAGAGCTGTATAGTGGTACATAGTATAGAATATGGTGTATAGTGGTACATAGTGTAGAATATGGTGTATAGAGGTACATAGTCCAGATTATGGTGTACAATGGTACATAGTATAGAATGTGGTGTATAGTGGTACATAGTGGTACATAGTATAGAATGTGGTGTAGTGGTACATAGTATAGAATGTGGTGTATAGAGGTATATGGTGTAGAGCTGTATAGTGGTACATAGTATAGAATGTGGTGTATAGCAGTACATAGTATTGAATACGGTGTAGAGCTGTATAGTGGTACATAGTATAGAATGTGGTGTAGAGCTGTATAGTGGTACATAGTATTAAATATGGTGTATAGTGGTACATAGTATAGAATATGGTGTATAGTAGTACATAGTATAGAATATGGTGTAGAGATGTATAGTGGTACATAGTATCGAATATGGTGTAGTGTTGTATAGTGATACATAGTATAGAAAATAGTGTAGAGCTGTATTGTGGTACATAGTATAGAATATGGTGTATAGCGGTACATAGTAAAGAAAATGGTGTATAGAGGTACATAGTATGGAATACGGTGTATATTTGTACATAGTATAGAATATGGTGTATTTTGGTACATTGTATAGAATATGGTATATAGAGGTACAAAGTATAGAATATGGTGTATAGTGGTACATAGTATAGAATGTGGTGTATAGTGGTACATAGTATAGAATTTGGTGTAGAGCTGTATAGTGGTACATAGTATAGAATATGTTGTATAGTGGTACATAGTATAGATTGTGGTGTAAAGCTGTATAATGGTACATAGTATAGAATGTGGTGTATAGTGGTACATAGTATAGAATGTGGTGTATAGTGGTATATAGTATAGAATATAGTGTACAGAGGTACATATTATAGAATGTGGTGTAGAGCTGTATAGTGGTAAATAGTATAGAATATGTTTTATAGTGGTACATAGTATAGATTGTGGTGTAAAGCTGTATAATGGTACATAGTATAGAATGTGGTGTATAGTTGTACATAGTATAGAATATGGTGTATAGTGGTACATAGTATAGAATGTGGTGTAGAGCTTTATAGTGGTAAATAGTATAGAATATGTTGTATAGTGGTACATAGTATATATTGTGGTGTAAAGCGTAAAAATGGTACATAGTATAGAATGTGGTGTATATTGGTACATAGTATACAATATGGTGTATAGTGGTACATAGTATAGAATGTGGTGTATAGTGGTACATGGTATATAATATGGTGTATAGAGGTACATAGTATAGAATATGGTGTATAGAGGTACATAGTCTAGAATATGGTGTATAGTATTACATAGTCTAGAATATGGTGTATAGTGGATAGTGGTGCATAGTATAGAATGTGATGTAGAGCTGTATAGTGGTACATAGAATAGAATATGATGTATAGTGGTACATAGTATAGAATGTGGTGTAAAGCTGTATAATGGTACATAGTATTGAATTTGGTATAGAACTGTATAGTGGTACATAGTATAGAATATGGTGTATAGTGGAACACAGAATAGAATATGGTGTATAGTGGTACATAGCATAGAATGTGGTGTATAGTAGTACATAGTATAGAATATGGTGTATTGTGGTACATAGTTTAGAATATGGTGTATAGTGGTACATAGCATAGAATGTGGTGTATAGTGGTACATAGTATAGAATATGGTGTATAGAGGTACATAGTATAGAATATGGTGTGTTTAGTGGTACATAGTATAGAATATGGTGTATAGTGGTACATAGTATAGAATATGGTGTATTGTGATACATAGTATAGAATATGGTGTATAGTGGTACATAGTATAGAATATGGTGTATAGAGGTACATAGTATAGAATTTGGTGTATAGAGAAACATAGTATAGAATGTGGTGTTGAGATGTATAGTGGTACATAGTATATAATTTGGTGTATTGTGGTACAAAGTATAGAATGTGGTGTAGAGCTGTATAGTGGAACATAGTATAGAGTGTGGTGTATAGTGGTATATAGTATAGAATGTGGTATAAAGCTGTACAATGGTACATAGTATAGAATGTGGTGTATAGTGGTACATAGTATAGAATATAGTGTATAGTGGTACATAGTATAGAATATGGTGTAGTGCTGTATAGTGGTACATAGTATAGAATATGGTGTAGAGCTGTATTGTGCTACACAGCATAGAATATGGTGTATAGTGGTACATAGTATAGAAAATGGTGTACAGAGGTACATAGTATAGAATATGGTGTGTATAGTGGTTCATATTATAGAATACGGTGTAGAGTGGTACATAGTATAGAATATGGTGTATTGTGATACATAGTATAGAATATGGTGTACAGTGGTACATAGTATAGAATATGTTGTATAGAGATACAAAGTATAGAATATGGTGTATAGTGGAACATAGTATAGAATGTGGTGTATAGTGGAAAAGTATAGAATTTGGTGTAGAGCCTTATATTGGTACATAGTATAGAATATGGTGTATAGAGGAACATAGTATAGAATGTGGTGTAGAGATGTATAGTGGTACATAGTATAGAATATGGTGTATTGTGGTACATTGTATAGAATATGGTGTATAGTGGTACATAGTATAGAATATGGTGTATAGAGGTACATAGTAAAGAATATGGTGTATAGTGCTACATAGTATAGAATGTATTGTATAGTGGTACATAGAATAAAATATGGTGTATAGCGGTATATAGTATAGAATATGGTATATAGTGGTAAATAGTATAGAATATGGTGTATTGTGGTACATAGTATAGAATATGGTGTATAGTGGTACACAGTATAGAATATGGTGTATAGAGGTACATAGTATAGAATATGGTGTATAGTGGTACATAGTATAGAATGTGGTGTATAGTGGTACATAGTATAAATGATGGTGTATTGAGGTACATAGTATAGAATATAGTGTATAGTGGTACATAGTCTAGAATGTGGTGTATAGTGGTACATAGAATATGGTGTATAGTGGTACAAAGTATAGAATGTGGTGTAGAGCTGTATAGTGGTACATAGTATAGAATATGGTGTATAGTGGTACGTAGTCTAGAATGTGGTGTATAGAGGTACATAGTATAGAATATGGTGTGCAGTGGTTCATAGTATAGAATGTGGTGTAGAGCTGTATAGTGGTATATAATATAGAATGAGGTGTATAGTGTTACATTTTATAGAATATGGTGTATAGTGGTACATAGTATAGAATGTGGTGTATAGTGGTAAATAGTATAGAATATGGTGCAGAGCTGTATAGTGGTTCATAGTATAGAAAATGGTGTATAGTAGTACATAGTATAGAATATGGGGTGAGATATATAGTTGTTTATAGTATAGAATATGGTTTATAGTGGTTCATAGTATAGAATATGGTGTACAGAGGTACGTAGTATAAAATATGGTGTATAGATGTACATAGTATAAAATATGGTGTATAGTGGTACATAGTCTAGAATATGGTGTATAGTGGTACAAAATTTAGAATGTGGTGTACAGCTGTATAGTGATACATAGTATAGAATATGGTGTAGAGCTGTATAGTGGTACATACTATACAACAGTGTGTATAGTGGTATATAGTATAGAATATAGTGTATAGCTGTACAGTGGTGCATAGTATAGAGTATTGTGTATAGTGATACATAGCATATAATATGGTGTAGAGATGTATAGTGGTACATATTATAGAATATGGTGTATAGTGGTATATAGTACAGAATGTGGTGTAGAGCTGTATAGTGGTACATAGTATAGAATATGGTGTATAGTGCTACATAGTATAGAATATGGTGTATAGTGGTACATAGTATATAATGTGGTGTAAAGTGGTACATAGTATAGAATATGGTGTATAGTGGTATATAATATAGAATATGATGTAGAGCTGTATTGTGGTACATAGTATAGAATATGGTGTTTAGTGGTACATAGTATAGAATATGGTGTATAGCACATAGTATAGAATAAGTTGTATAGTGGTACATAGTATAGAATATGGTGTATAGAGGTACATAGTAAAGAATATGGTGTATAGTGGTTCATAGTATAGAATATGGTGTATAGTGGTACATAGTATATGGTGTATTGTGGTACATTGTATAGAATGTTGTGTAGAGCTGTATAGTTATTCATAGTATAGAATATGGTGTATAGTGGTACATAGTATAGAATATGGTGTATAGTGGTACATAGTATCGAATATAGTGTAGTGCTGTATAGCGGTACATAGTATAGAATATGGTGTAGAGCTGTATTGTGCTACACAGCATAGAATATGGTGTATAGTGGTACATATTATAGAATATGGTGTATAGAGGTACATAGTATAGAATATGGTGTGTATAGTGGTTCATAGTATAGAATACGGTGTATAGTGGTACATAGTATAGAATATGGTGTATTGTGATACATAGTATAGAATATGGTGTAAAGTGGTACATGGTATAGAATATGGTGTATAGTGGTACATAGAATAAAATATGGTGTATAGCGGTATATAGTATAGAATATGGTATATAGTGGTACATAGTATATAATGTGGTGTAAAGTGGTACATAGTATAGAATATGGTGTATAGTGGTATATAATATAGAATATGATGTAGAGCTGTATTGTGGTACATAGTATAGAATATGGTGTTTAGTGGTACATAGTATAGAATATGGTGTATAGCACATAGTATAGAATAAGTTGTATAGTGGTACATAGTATAGAATATGGTGTATAGAGGTACATAGTAAAGAATATGGTGTATAGTGGTTCATAGTATAGAATATGGTGTATAGTGGTACATAGTATATGGTGTATTGTGGTACATTGTATAGAATGTTGTGTAGAGCTGTATAGTTATTCATAGTATAGAATATGGTGTATAGTGGTACATAGTATAGAATATGGTGTATAGTGGTACATAGTATCGAATATAGTGTAGTGCTGTATAGCGGTACATAGTATAGAATATGGTGTAGAGCTGTATTGTGCTACACAGCATAGAATATGGTGTATAGTGGTACATATTATAGAATATGGTGTATAGAGGTACATAGTATAGAATATGGTGTGTATAGTGGTTCATAGTATAGAATACGGTGTATAGTGGTACATAGTATAGAATATGGTGTATAGTGGAACATAGTATAGAATATGGTGTATAGTGCTACATAGTATAGAATGTGTTGTATAGTGGTACATAGAATAAAATATGGTGTATAGCGTTATATAGTATAGAATATGGTATATAGTGGTAAATAGTATAGAATATGGTGTATTGTGGTACATAGTATAGAATATGGTGTATAGTGGTACACAGTATAGAATATGGTGTATAGAGGTACATAGTATAGAATATGGTGTATAGTGGTACATAGTATAGAATGTGGTGTATAGTGGTATATAGTATAAATTATGGTGTATTGAGGTACATAGTATAGAATATGGTGTATAGTGGTCCAAAGTATAGAATGTGGTGTAGAGCTGTATAGTGGTACATAGTATAGAATATGGTGTATAGTGGTACGTAGTCTAGAATGTGGTGTATAGAGGTACATAGTATAGAATATGGTGTGCAGTGGTACATAGTATAGAATGTGGAGTAGAGCTGTATAGTGGTATATAATATGGAATGAGGTGTATAGTGTTACATTTTATAGAATATGGTGTATAGTGGTACATAGTATAGAATGTGGTGTATAGTAGTATATAGTATAGAATATGTTGTAGAGCTGTATAGTGGTACATAGTATAGAATGTGGTATACAGCTGTATAGTGGTACATAGTATAGAATATGGTGTATAGAGGTATATAGTCCAGATTATGGTGTACAATGGTACATAGTCTAGAATGTGGTGTATAGTGGTACATAGTGGTACATAGTATAGAATGTGGTGTAGTGGTACATAGTATAGAATGTGGTGTATAGAGGTATATGGTGTAGAGCTGTATAGTGGTACATAGTATAGAATGTGGTGTATAGCTGTACATAGTATTGAATACGGTGTAGAGCTGTATAGTGGTACATAGTATAGAATGTGGTGTAGAGCTGTATAGTGGTACATAGTATAAAATATGGTGTATAGTGGTACATAGTATAGAATATGGTGTATAGTAGTACATAGTATAGAATATGGTGTAGAGCTGTATAGTGGTACATAGTATAGAATATGGTGTAGTGTTGTATAGTGATACATAGTATAGAAAATAGTGTAGAGCTGTATTGTGGTACATAGTATAGAATATGGTGTATAGCGGTACATAGTAAAGAAAATGGTGTATAGAGGTACATAGTATGGAATACGGTGTATATTTGTACATAGTATAGAATATGGTGTATTGTGGTACATTGTATAGAATATGGTATATAGAGGTACAAAGTATAGAATATGGTGTATAGTGGTACATAGTATAGAATGTGGTGTATAGTGGTACATAGTATAGAATTTGGTGTTGAGCTGTATAGTGGTACATAGTATAGAATAGTGGTACATAGTATAGATTGTGGTGTAAAGCTGTATAATGGTACATAGTATAGAATGTGGTGTATAGTGGTACATAGTATAGAATGTGGTGTATAGTGGTATATAGTATAGAATATAGTGTACAGAGGTACATATTATAGAATGTGGTGTAGAGCTGTATAGTGGTAAATAGTATAGAATATGTTTTATAGTGGTACATAGTATAGATTGTGGTGTAAAGCTGTATAATGGTACATAGTATAGAATGTGGTGTATAGTTGTACATAGTATAGAATATGGTTTATAGTGGTACATAGTATAGAATGTGGTGTAGAGCTTTATAGTGGTAAATAGTATAGAATATGTTGTATAGTGGTACATAGTATATATTGTGGTGTAAAGCGTATTAATGGTACATAGTGTAGAATGTGGTGTATAGTGGTACATAGTATACAATATGGTGTATAGTGGTACATAGTATAGAATGTGGTGTATAGTGGTACATGGTATATAATATGGTGTATAGAGGTACATAGTATAGAATATGGAGTATAGAGGTACATAGTATAGAATATTGTGTATAGTATTACATAGTCTAGAATATGGTGTATAGTGGATAGTGGTACATAGTATAGAATGTGATGTAGAGCTGTATAGTGGTACATAGAATAGAATATGATGTATAGTGGTACATAGTATAGAATGTGGTGTAAAGCTGTATAATGGTACATAGTATTGAATTTGGTATAGAACTGTATAGTGGTACATAGTATAGAATATGGTGTATAGTGGAACACAGAATAGAATATGGTGTATAGTGGTACATAGCATAGAATGTAGTGTATAGTAGTACATAGTATAGAATATGGTGTATTGTGGTACATAGTTTAGAATATGGTGTATAGTGGTACATAGCATAGAATGTGGTGTATAGTGGTACATAGTATAGAATATGGTGTATAGAGGTACATAGTATAGAATATGGTGTGTTTAGTGGTACATAGTATAGAATATGGTGTATAGTGGTACATAGTATAGAATATGGTGTATTGTGATACATAGTATAGAATATGGTGTATAGTGGTACATAGTATAGAATATGGTGTATAGAGGTATATAGTATAGAATATGGTGTGTTTAGTGGTACATAGTATAGAATATGGTGTATAGTGGTACATTGTATAGAATGTTGTTTATAGTGGTACATATTATAGAATATGGTGTATAGTGGTATATAGTATAGAACATGGTGTAGAGCTGAATATTGGTACATAGTATAAAATATGGTGTAGAGCTGTATAGTGGTACATAGTATAGAATGTGGTGTATAGTGTTACATAGTACAGAATATGGTTTATAGTGCTACATGGTATAGAATGTGGTGTATAGTAGTATATAGTATAGAATATGGTGTATAGCTGTACAGTGGTACATAGTATAGAATGTGGTGCAGAGCTGTATAGTGGTTCATGGCATAGAAAATGGGGTAGAGCTGTATAGTGGTATATAGAATAGAATATGATGTAAAGTGGTACATAGTCTAGAATATGTTGTATAGAGGTACATAGTATAGAATATTGTGTATAGAGGTACATAGTATAGAATATGTTGTATAGTGGTACATAGTATAGAATCTGATGTAGAGCTGTATAGTGGTACATAGTATAGAATATGATCTATAGTGGTACATAGTATAGAATGTGGTGTAGAGCTGTATAATGGTACATAGTGTAGAATTTGGTATAGAGCTGTATAGTGGTACATAGTATAGAATATGGTATATAGAGGTACATAGTATAGAATTTGGTGTAGAGCTGTATAGTGGTGCATAGTATAGAGTATTGTGTAGAGTGATACATAGCATAGAATATGGTGTAGAGCTGTATAGTGGTGCAGAGCATAGAATATGGTGTATAGTGCTACATATTACAGAATATGGTGTATAGTGGTATATAGTATAGAATTTGGTGTAGAGCTGTATAGTGGTACATAGTATAGAATATGGTGTATAGTGGTACATAGTATAGAATATGGTGTATATAGGTACATAGTATAGAATATGGTGTATAGTGGTATATAGTATAGAATATGGTGTATTGTGGTAAATTGTATAGAATATGGTGTATAGAGGTACATAGTACAGAATATGGTGTATAGAGGTAAATAGTATAGAATGTGGTGTATAGTGGTACATTGTATAGAATTTGGTTTAGAGCTGTATAGTGGTACATAGTATAGAATGTGGTACAGAGCTGTATAGTGGTACATTGCATAGAATATGGGGTAGAGCTGTTAAGAGGTATATAGTGTAGAATATGGTGTAAAGTGGTACATAGTATAGAATATTGTGTATAGTGGTACATAGTATAGAATGTTGTTTATAGTGGTACATAGTATAGAATATGGTGTATAGTGGTATATAGTATAGAACATGGTGTAGAGCTGAATATTGGTATATAGTATAAAATATGGTGTAGAGCTGTATAGTGGTACATAGTATAGAATGTGGTGTATAGTGTTAAATAGTGTAGAATATGGTTTATAGTGGTACATAGTATAGAATGTGGTGTATAGTAGTATATAGTATAGAATATTGTGTAGAGCTGTACAGTGGTACATAGTATAGAATGTGGTGCAGAGCTGTATAGTGGTACATGGCATAGAATATGGGGTAGAGCTGTATAGTGGTATATAGTATAGAATATGGTGTAAAGTGGTATATTGTCTTGAATATGTTGTATAGAGGAACATAGTATAGAATATGGTGTATAGAGGTACATAGTATAGAATATGGTGTATAGTGGTACATAGTATAGAATGTGATGTAGAGCTATATAGTGGTACATAGTATAGAATATGATGTATAGAGGTACATAGTATACAATATGGTGTATAGAGGTACATAGTATAGAATATGGTGTATAGTGGTACATAGTATAGAATGTGGTGCATAGTGGTATATAGTGGTAAATAGTATAGAATGTGGTGTAGTGGTACATAGTATAGAATGTGGTGTATAGTAGTACATAGTATAGAATACAGTGTAGAGATGTATATTAGTACAAAGTATAGAATATGGTGTAGTGTTGTATAGTGGTACATAGTATAGAATATGGTGTAGAGTTGTATAGTGGTACATAGTATAGAAAATGGTGTTAAGAGGGAAAAAGTATAGAATGTGGTGTATAGTGGTACATAGTATAGAATATAGTGTATAAAGACACATAGTATAGAATATGGTGTATAGTGGTACATAGTATAGAATATGGTGTATAGTGGTACATAGTATAGAATGTGGTGCATAGTGGTATATAGTGGTACATAGTATAGAATGGGGTGTAGTGGTACATAGTATAGAATGTGGTGTATAGTAGTACATAGTATAGAATACAGTGTAGAGATGTATATTAGTACAAAGTATAGAATATGTTGTAGTGTTGTATAGTGGTACATAGTATAGAATATGGTGTAGAGTTGTATAGTGGTACATAGTATAGAAAATGGTGTATAGAGGGAAAAAGTATAGAATGTGATGTATAGTGGTACATAGTATAGAATATAGTGTATAAAGACACATAGTATAGAATATGGTGTATAGTGGTACATAGTATAGAATGAGTTGTATAGTGGTACATAGTATATAATATGGTGTATAGTGGTACACAGAATATGATGTATAGCGGTACATAGTATAGAATGTGGTGTAGAGCTGAATAGTGGTACATAGTTAAGAATATGGTGTATAGTGGTACATAGTATAGAATATGGTGTAGAGCTGTATAGTGGTAAATAGTATAGAATGTGGTGTATAGTGCTACATACTATAGAATATGGTGTATAGAGGTACTTAGTATAGAATATGCTGTATAGTGGTACATAGCATAGAATATAGTGTAGAGGTTTATAGTGGTACATAGTACAGAATATGGTGTATAGTGGTAAATAGTATAGAATATGGTGTAGAGCTGTTATAGTGGTTCATAGTATAGAATATGGTGTATAGTGGTATATACATAGTACAGAATATGGGGTAGAACTGTATAGTTGTATATCGTATCGAATATGGTGTACAGTGGTACATTGTATAGAATATTGTTAATAGTGGTATATAGTATAGAATATTGTGTATTGAGGTAAATAGTATAGAATATGGTGTATACTGGTACATAGTATAGAATGTGGTGTAGAGCTGTATAATGGTACATAGTATAGGATGTGGTGTATAGTGGTACATAGTATAGAATATGGTGTATAGTGGTACATAGTATAGAATATGGTGTAGAGCTGTATAGTGGTACATAGTATAGAATGTGGTGTATAGTGCTACATACTATAGAATATGGTGTATAGAGGTACTTAGTATAGAATGTGGTCAATAGTAGTATTAAGTATAGAATATAGTGTAGACCTATACAGTTGTACATAGTATAGAATGTGGTATAGAGCTGTATAGTGGTACATAGCATAGAATATAGTGTAGAGGTTTATAGTGGTACATAGTATAGAATATGGCGTATAGTGTTAAATAGTATAGAATATGGTGTAGAGCTGTATAGTGGTACATTGTATAGAATATTGTTAATAGTGGTATATAGTATAGAATATGGTGTATAGATGTAAATAGTATAGAATATGGTGTATAGTGGTACAAAGTATAGAATGTGGTAAGAGCTGTATAATGGTACATAGTATAGGATGTGGTGTATAGTGGTATATAGTATAGATTATGGTGTATAGAGGTACATAGTATAGAATATGGAGTATAGAAGTACATAGCCTAGAATGTGGAGTATAGTGGTATATAGTATAGAATGTGGTGTAGAGCTATATAGTGGTACATCGTATAGAATATAGTGTATAGTGGTACATAGTATAGAATATGGTGTAGAGCTGTATAGTCGTACATAGTATAGAAAATGGGGTATAGTGGTACATAGTATAGAATGTGGTGTATAGTGGTACATAGTGGTACATAGTATAGAATGTGGTGTAGTGGTACATATGTAGAATGTGGTGTATACTGGTGTATGGTGTAGAGCTGTATAGTGGTACATAGTATAGAATATGGTGTATAGTGGTATATAGTATAGAATTTGGTGTAGAGCTGTATAGTGGTACATAGTATAGAATATGGTGTATAGTGGTACATAGTATAGAATATGGTGTATATAGGTACATAGTATAGAATATGGTGTATAGTGGTACATAGCATAGAATATAGTGTAGAGGTTTATAGTGGTACATAGTATAGAATATGGTGTATAGTGGTAAATAGTATAGAATATGGTGTAGAGCTGTATAGTGGTTCATAGTATAGAATATGGTGTATAGTGATATATACATAGTACAGAATATGGGGTAGAGCTGTAAAGTTGTACATCGTATAGAATAAGGTGTATAGTGGTACATTGTATAGAATATTGTTAATAGTGGTATATAGTATAGAATATGGTGTATAGAGGTAAAAAGTATAGAATATGGTGTATAGTGGTACATAGTATAGAAAGTGGTGAAGAGCTGTATAATGGTACATAGTATAGGATGTGGTGTATAGTGGTACATAGTATAGAATATGGTGTAGAGCTGTATAGTGGTACATAGTATAGAATGTGGTGTATAGTGCTACATACTATAAAATATAGTGTAGAGGTACTTAGTATAGAATGTGGTCTATAGTAGTATTAAGTATAGAATATAGTATAGACCTGTACAGTTGTACATAGTATAGAATGTGGTATAGAGCTCTATAGTGGTACATAGCATAGAATATAGTGTAGAGGTTTATAGTGGTACATAGTATAGAATATGGTGTATTGTGGTAAATAGTATAGAATATGGTGTAGAGCTGTATAGTGGTTCATAGTATAGAATATGGTGTATAGTGGTATATACATAGTACAGAATATGGGGTAGAGCTGTATAGTTGTACATCGTATAGAATATGGTGTATAGTGGTACATTGTATAGAATATTGTAAATAGTGGTATATCGTATAGAATATGGTGTATAGAGGTAAATAGTATAGAATGTGGTGTATAGTGCTACATACTATAGAATATGGTGTATAGAGGTACTTAGTATAGAATGTGGTCAATAGTAGTATTAAGTATAGAATATAGTGTAGACCTGTACAGTTGTACATAGTATAGAATGTGGTATAGAGCTGTATAGTGGTACATAGCATAGAATATAGTGTAGAGGTTTATAGTGGTACATAGTATAGAATATGGCGTATAGTGTTAAATAGTATAGAATATGGTGTAGAGCTGTATAGTGGTACATTGTATAGAATATTGTTAATAGTGGTATATAGTATAGAATATGGTGTATAGACGTAAATAGTATAGAATATGGTGTATAGTGGTACAAAGTATAGAATGTGGTAAGAGCTGTATAATGGTACATAGTATAGGATGTGGTGTATAGTGGTATATAGTATAGATTATGGTGTATAGAGGTACATAGTATAGAATATGGAGTATAGTAGTACATAGCCTAGAATGTGGAGTATAGTGGTATATAGTATAGAATGTGGTGTAGAGCTATATAGTGGTACATCGTATAGAATATAGTGTATAGTGGTACATAGTATAGAATATGGTGTAGAGCTGTATAGTCGTACATAGTATAGAAAATGGGGTATAGTGGTACATAGTATAGAATGTGGTGTATAGTGGTACATAGTGGTACATAGTATAGAATGTGGTGTAGTGGTACATATGTAGAATGTGGTGTATACTGGTGTATGGTGTAGAGCTGTATAGTGGTACATAGTATAGAATATGGTGTATAGTGGTATATAGTATAGAATTTGGTGTAGAGCTGTATAGTGGTACATAGTATAGAATATGGTGTATAGTGGTACATAGTATAGAATATGGTGTATATAGGTACATAGTATAGAATATGGTGTATAGTGGTATATAGTATAGAATATGGTGTATTGTGGTAAATTGTATAGAATATGGTGTATAGAGGTACATAGTACAGAATATGGTGTATAGTGGTACATAGTATAGAATGAGGTGTATAGTGGTACATTGTATAGAATTTGGTGTAGAGCTGTATAGTGGTCCATAGCAGAGAATGTGGTACAGAGCTGTATAGTGGTACATGGCATAAAATATGGGGTAGAGCTGTTAAGTGGTATATAGTGTAGAATATGGTGTAAAGTGGTACATAGTCTAGAATATGTTGTATAGTGGTATATAGTATAGAATATGGTGTATAGTGGTACATAGTATAGAATATGGTGTATAGTGGTACATAGTATAGAATGTTGTTTATAGTGGTACATAGTATAGAATATGGTGTATAGTGGTATATAGTATAGAACATGGTGTAGAGCTGAATATCGGTCTATAGTATAAAATATGGTGTAGAGCTGTATAGTGGTACATAGTATAGAATGTGGTGTATAGTGTTACATAGTATAGAATATGGTTTATAGTGGTACATAGTATAAAATGTGGTGTATAGTAGTATATAGTAGAGAATATGGTGTAGAGCTGTACAGTGGTACATAGTATAGAATGTGGTGCAGAGCTGTATAGTGGAACATGGCATAGAATATGGGGTAGAGCTGTGTAGTGGTATATAGTATAGAATATGGTGTAAAGTGGTACATAGTCTAGAATATGTTGTATAGAGGTACATAGTATAGAATATGGTGTATAGAGGTACATAGTATAGAATATGGTGTATAGTGGTACATAGTATAGAATGTGGTGTATAGTGGTATATAGTGGTACATAGTATAGAATGTGGTGTAGTGGTACATAGTATAGAATGTGGTGTATAGTAGTACATAGTATAGAATACGGTGTAGAGCTGTATATTAGTACATAGTATAGAATATGGTGTAGTGTTGTATAGTGGTACATAGTATAGAATATGGTGTAGAGTTGTATAGTGGTACATAGTATAGAAAATGGTGTATAGAGGGAAAAAGTATAGAATGTGGTGTAAAGTGGTACATAGTATAGAATATAGTGTATAAAGGCATATAGTATAGAATATGGTGTATAGTGGTACATAGTATAGAATGTGTTGTATAGTGGTACATAGTATATAATATGGTGTATAGTGGTACACAGAATATGATGTATAGCGGTACATAGTATAGAATGTGGTGTAGAGCTGAAAAGTGGTACATAGTATATAATAAGGTGTATAGTGGTACATAGTATAGAATATAGTGTAGAGCTGTATAGTGGTACATAGTATAGAATGTGGTGTATAGTGCTACATACTATAGAATATGGTGTATAGAGATACTTAGTATAGAATATGCTGTATAGTGGTACATAGCATAGAATATAGTGTAGAGGTTTATAGTGGTACATAGTATAGAATATGGTGTATAGTGGTAAATAGTATAGAATATGGTGTAGAGCTGTATAGTGGTTCATAGTATAGAATATGGTGTATAGTGATATATACATAGTACAGAATATGGGCTAGAGCTGTAAAGTTTGTACATCGTATAGAATAAGGTGTATAGTGGTACATTGTATAGAATATTGTTAATAGTGGTATATAGTATAGAATATGGTGTATAGAGGTAAAAAGTATAGAATATGGTGTATAGTGGTACATAGTATAGAAAGTGGTGAAGAGCTGTATAATGGTACATAGTATAGGATGTGGTGTATAGTGGTACATAGTATAGAATATGGTGTAGAGCTGTATAGTGGTACATAGTATAGAATGTGGTGTATAGTGCTACATACTATAAAATATAGTGTATAGAGGTACTTAGTATAGAATGTGGTCTATAGTAGTATTAAGTATAGAATATAGTATAGACCTGTACAGTTGTACATAGTATAGAATGTGGTATAGAGCTCTATAGTGGTACATAGCATAGAATATAGTGTAGAGGTTTATAGTGGTACATAGTATAGAATATGGTGTATAGTGGTAAATAGTATAGAATATGGTGTAGAGCTGTATAGTGGTTCATAGTATAGAATATGGTGTATAGTGGTATATACATAGTACAGAATATGGGGTAGAGCTGTATAGTTGTACATCGTATAGAATATGGTGTATAGTGGTACATTGTATAGAATATTGTTAATAGTGGTATATCATATAGAATATGGTGTATAGAGGTAAATAGTATAGAATATGGTGTATAGTGGTACATAGTATAGAATGTGGTGAAGAGCTGTATAATGGTACATAGTATAGGATGTGGTGTATAGTGGTATATAGTATAGATTATGGTGTATAGAGGTACATTGTATAGAATATGGTGTATAGTAGTACATAGTCTAGAATGTGGAGTATAGTGGTATATAGTATAGAATGTGGTGTAGAGCTATATAGTGGTACATCGTATAGAATATGGTGTATAGTGGTTCATAATATAGAATATGGTGTTTAGAGGTTCATAGTATAGAATATGGGGTATAGTGGTACATAGTTTAGAATGTGGTGTATAGTGGTACATAGTGGTAAATAGTATAGAATGTGGTGTAGTGGTACATATGTAGAATGTGGTGTATAGTGGTGTATGGTGTAGAGCTGTATAGTGGTACATTGTATAGAATGTGGTGTATAGTAGTACATAGTATAGAATACGGTGTAGAGCTGTATAGTGGTACATAGTATAGAATGTAGTGTAGAGCTGTATAGTGGTACATAGTATAGAATATGGTGTGTAGAAGTACATAGTATAGAATGTGTTGTAGAGCTGTATAGTGGTACATAGTATAGAATATGGTGTATAGTGGTACATAGTATAGAATATGGTGTTGAGCTGTATAGTGGTACATTGTAGAGAATATGGTGTAGTGTTGTTTAATGGGACATAGTATAGAATATGGTGTAGAGCTGTATTGTGGTACATAGTATAGAATATGGTGTATAGTGGTACATAGAATAGAATATGGTCTATAGAGGTACATAGTATAAAATATGGTGTATTAGTGGTACATAGTATAGAATATGGTGTACTGTGGTACATTGTGTAGAATATGGTGTATAGAGGTACGTAGTATAGAATATGGTGTATAGAGGTACATAGTCCAGATTATGGTGTACAATGGTACATAGTATAGAATGTGGTGTATAGTGGTACATAGTGGTACATATTATAGAATGTGGTGTAGTGGTACATAGTATAGAATGTGGTGTATAGAGGTATATGGTGTAGAGCTGTATAGTGGTACATAGTATAGAATGTGGTGTATAGCAGTACATAGTATTGAATATGGTGTAGAGCTGTATAGTGGTACATAGTATAGAATGTTGTGTAGAGCTGTATAGTGGTACATAGTATAAAATATGGTGTATAGTGGTACATAGTATAGAATATGTGTATAGTAGTACATAGTATAGAATATGGTGTAGAGCTGTATAGTGGTACATAGTATAGAATATGGTGTAGTGTTGTATAGTGGTACATAGTATAGAAAATAGTGTAGAGCTGTATTGTGGTACATAGTATAGAATATGGTGCATAGCGGTACATAGTAAAGAAAATGGTGTAAAGAGGTACATAGTATGGAATACGGTGTATAGTTGTACATAGTATAGAATATGGTGTATTGTGGTACGTTGTATAGAATATGGTATATAGAGGTACAAAGTATAGAATATGGTGTACAGTGGTACATAGTATAGAATGTGGTGTATAGTGGTACATAGTATAGAATTTGGTGTAGAGCTGTATAGTGGTACATAGTATAGAATATGTTGTATAGTGGTACATAGTATAGAATGTGGTGTATAGTGGTACATAGTATAGAATGTGGTGTATAGTGGTATATAGTATAGAATATAGTGTACAGAGGTACATATTATAGAATGTGGTGTAGAGCTGTATAGTGGTAAATAGTATAGAATATGTTTTATAGTGGTACATAGTATAGATTGTGGTGTAAAGCTGTATAATGGTACATAGTATAGAATGTGGTGTATAGTTGTACATAGTATAGAATATGGTGTATAGTGGTACATAGTATAGAATGTGGTGTAGAGCTGTATAGTGGTAAATAGTATAGAATATGTTGTATAGTGGTACATAGTATATATTGTGGTATAAAGCGTAATAATGGTACATAGTATAGAATGTGGTGTATAGTGGTACATAGTATAGAATATGGTGTATAGTGGTACATAGTATAGAATGTGGTGTATAGTGGTACATAGTATATAATATGGTGTATAGAGGTACATAGTATAGAATATGGTGTATAGAGGTACATAGTCTAGGATATGGTGTATAGTATTACATAGTCTAGAATATGGTGTATAGTGGATAGTGGTACATAGTATAGAATGTGACGTAGAGCTGTATAGTGGTACATAGAATAGAATATGATGTATAGTGGTACATAGTATAGAATGTGGTGTAGAGCTGTATAATGGTACATAGTATTGAATTTGGTATAGAACTGTATAGTGGTACATAGTATAGAATATGGTGTATAGTGGAACACAGTATAGAATATGGTGTATAGAGGTACATAGTTTAGAATATGGTGTGTTTAGTGGTACATAGTATAGAATACGGTGTATAGTGGTACATAGTATAGAATAAGGTGTATTGTGATACATAGTATAGAATATGGTGTATAGTGGTACATAGTATAGAATATGGTGTATAGAGGTACATAGTATAGAATTTGGTGTATAGAGAAACATTGTATAGAATGTGGTGTAGAGATGTATAGTGGTACATTGTATAGAATTTGGTGTATTGTGGTACATTGTATAGAATGTGGTGTAGAGCTGTATAGTGGTACATAGTATAGAATGTGGTGTATAGAGGAACATAGTATAGAATGTGGTGTAGAGCTGTATAGTGGAACAAAGTATAGAGTGTGGTGTATAGTGGTATATAGTATACGAATGTGGTATAAAGCTGTACAATGGTACATAGTATAGAATGTGTTGTATAGTGGTACATAGTATAGAATGTGGTGTAGTGGTACATAGTATAGAATGTGGTGTATAGAGGTATATGGTGTAGAGCTGTATAGTGGTACATAGTATAGAATGTGGTGTATAGCAGTACATAGTATTGAATACGGTGTAGAGCTGTATAGTGGTACATAGTATAGAATGTGGTGTAGAGCTGTATAGTGGTACATAGTATAAAATATGGTGTATAGTGGTACATAGTACAGAATATGGCATATAGTAGTAAATAGTATAGAATATGGTGTAGAGCTGTATAGTGGGTACATAGTATAGAATACGGTGTATAGTGGTACATAGTATAGAATATGGTGTATTGTGATACATAGTATAGAATATGGTGTATAGTGGTACATAGTATAGAATATGGTGTATAGAGGTACATAGTATAGAATTTGGTGTATAGAGAAACATAGTATAGAATGTGGTGTAGAGATGTATAGTGGTACATCGTATAGAATTTGGTGTATTGTGGTACATTGTATAGAATGTGGTGTAGAGCTGTATAGTGGTACATAGTATAGAATGTGGTGTATAGAGGAACATAGTATAGAATGTGGTGTAGAGCTGTATAGTGGAACATAGTATAGAGTGTGGTGTATAGTGGTATATAGTATAGAATGTGGTATAAAGCTGTACAATGGTACATAGTATAGAATGTGGTGTATAGTGGTACATAGTATAGAATATAGTGTATAGTGGTACATAGTATAGAATATGGTGTACTGTGGTACATTGTGTAGAATATGGTGTATAGAGGTATGTAGTATAGAATATGGTGTATAGTGGTACATAGTATAGAATGTGGTATAGCGGTACATAGTATAGAATGTGGTGTAGAGCTGTATAGTAGTACATAGTATAAAATACGGTGTAGAGCTGTATAGTGGTACATAGTATAGAATGTGGTGTAGAGCTGTATAGTGGTACATAGTATAGAATATGGTGTATAGTAGTACATAGTATAGAATGTGTTGTAGAGCTGTATATTGGTACATAGTATAGAATATGGTGTATAGTGGTAAATAGTATAGAATATGGTGTATAGTGGTACAAAGTATAGAATATGGTGTAGTGTTGTATAGTGGTACAAAGTATACAATATGGTGTAGAGCTGTATTGTGGTACATATTATAGAATATAGTGTATAGTGGTACATAGTATAGAATATGGTATATAGAGGTACATAGTATATAATTTGGTGTAGAGATGTATAGTGGTGCATAGTATAGAGTATTGTGTATAGTGATACATAGCATAGAATATGGTGTAGACCTGTATAGTGGTGCAGAGTTTAGAATATGGTGTATAGTGCTACATAGTATAGAATATGATATATAGTGTCATATAGTATAGAATGTGGTGTAGTGCTGTATAGTGGTACATAGTATAGAATATGGTGTATAGTGGTACATAGTATAGAATATGGTGTATAGAGGTACATAGTCCAGATTATGGTGTACAATGGTACATAGTATAGAATGTGGTGTATAGTGGTACATAGTGGTACATAGTATAGAATGTGGTGTAGTGGTACATAGTATAGAATGTGGTGTATAGAGGTATATGGTGTAGAGCTGTATAGTGGTACATAGTATAGAATGTGGTGTATAGCAGTACATAGTATTGAATACGGTGTAGAGCTGTATAGTGGTACATAGTATAGAATGTGGTGTAGAGCTGTAAAGTGGTACATAGTATGAAATATGGTGTATAGTGGTACATAGTATAGAATATGGTGTATAGTAGTACATAGTATAGAATATGGTGTAGAGCTGTATTGTGGTACATAGTATAGAATATGGTGTAGTGTTGTATAGTGATACATAGTATAGAAAATAGTGTAGAGCTGAATTGTGGTACATAGTATAGAATATGGTGTATAGCGGTACATAGTAAAGAAAATGGTGTATAGAGGTACATAGTATGGAATACGGTGTATAGTTGTACATAGTATAGAATATGGTGTATTGTGGTACATTGTATAGAATATGGTATATAGAGGTACAAAGTATAGTATATGGTGTAAAGTGGTACATAGTATAGAATGTGGTGTATAGTGGTACATAGTATAGAATTTGGTGTAGAGCTGTATAGTGGTACATAGTATAGAATATGTTGTATAGTGGTACATAGTATAGATTGTGGTGTAAAGCTGTATAGTGGTACATAGTATAGAATGTGGTGTATAGTGGTATATAGTATAGAATATAGTGTACAGAGGTACATATTATAGAATGTGGTGTAGAGCTGTATATTGGTAAATAGTATAGAATATGTTTTATAGTGGTACATAGTATAGATTGTGGTGTAAAGCTGTATAATGGTACATAGTATAGAATGTGGTGTATAGTTGTACATAGTATAGAATATGGTGTATAGTGGTATATAGTATAGAATGTGGTGTAGAGCTTTATAGTGGTAAATAGTATAGAATATGTTATATAGTGGTACATAGTATATATTGTGGTGTAAAGCGTAATAATGGTACATAGTATAGAATGTGGTGCATAGTGGTACATAGTATAGAATATGGTGTATAGTGGTACATAGTACAGAATGTGGTGTATAGTGGTACATAGTATATAATATGGTGTATAGAGGTACATTGTATAGAATATGGTGTATAGATGTACATAGTCTAGAATATGGTGTATAGTATTACATAGTCTAGAATATGGTGTATAGTGGATAGTGGTACATAGTATAGAATGTGATGTAGAGCTGTATAGTGGTACATAGAATAGAATATGATGTATAGTGGTACATAGTATAGAATGTGGTGTAGAGCTGTATAATGGTACATAGTATTGAATTTGGTATAGAACTGTATAGTGGTACATAGTATAGAATATGGTGTATAGTGGAACACAGTATAGAATATGGTGTATAGTGGTACATAGCATAGAATGTTGTGTATAGTGGTACATAGTATAGAATATGGTGTATTGTGGTACATAGTTTAGAATATGGTGTATAGTGGTACATAGCATAGAATGTGGTGTATAGTGGTACATAGTATAGAATATGGTGTATAGAGGTACATAGTATAGAATATGGTGTGTTTAGTGGTACATAGTATAGAATATGATGTATAGTGGTACATAGTATAGAATATGGTGTATTGTGATACATAGTATAGAATATGGTGTATAGTGGTACATAGTATAGAATATGGTGTATAGAGGTACATAGTATAGAATTTGGTGTATAGAGTAACATAGTATAGAATGTGGTGTAGAGATGTATAGTGGTACATAGTATAGAATTTGGTGTATAGTGGTACATAGTATAGAATGTGGTGTATAGAGGAACATAGTATAGAATGTGGTGTAGAGCTGTATAGTGGAACATAGTATAGAGTGTGGTGTATAGTGGTATATAGTATAGAATGTGGTATAAAGCTGTACAATGGTACATAGTATAGAATGTGGTGTATAGTGGTACATAGTATAGAATATAGTGTATAGTGGTACATAGTATAGAATATGGTGTATAGTAGTACATAGTATAGAATATGGTGTAGTGCTGTATAGTGGTACATAGTATAGAATATGGTGTAGAGCTGTATTGTGCTACACAGCATAGAATATGGTGTATAGTGGTACATAGTATAGAAAATGGTGTATAGAGGTACATAGTATAGAATATGGTGTGTATAGTGGTTCATATTATATAATACGGTGTACAGTGGTACATAGTATAGAATATGGTGTATTGTGATACATAGTATAGAATATGGTGTACAGTGGTACATAGTATAGAATATGGTGTATAGAGATACAAAGTATAGAATATGGTGTATAGTGGAACATAGTATAGAATGTGGTGTATAGTGGTACATAGTATAGAATTTGGTGTAGAGCTATATATTGGTACATAGTATAGAATATGGTGTATAGAGGAACATAGTATAGAATGTGGTGTAGAGATGTATAGTGGTACATAGTATAGAATATGGTGTATTGTGGTACATTGTATAGAATATGGTGTATAGTGGTACATAGTATAGAATATGGTGTATAGAGGTACATAGTATAGAATATGGTGTATAGTGGTACATAGTATAGAATGTATTGTATAGTTGTACATAGAATAAAATATGGTGTATAGCGGTATATAGTATAGAATATGGTATATTGTGGTAAATAGTATAGAATATGGTGTATTGTGGTACATAGTATAGAATATGGTGTATAGTGGTACACAGTTTAGAATATGGTGTATAGAGGTACATAGTATAGAATATGGTGTATAGTGGTACATAGTATAGAATGTGGTGTATAGTGGTACATAGTATAAATTATGGTGTATTGAGGTACATAGTATAGAATATGGTGTATAGTGGTACATAGTCTAGAATGTGGTGTATAGTGGTACATAGAATATGGTGTATAGTGGTACAAAGTATAGAATGTGGTGTAGAGCTGTATAGTGGTACATAGTATAGAATATGGTGTATAGTGGTATATAATATAGAATGAGGTGTATAGTGTTACATTTTATAGAATATGGTGTATAGTGGTACATAGTATAGAATGTGGTGTATAGTGGTATATAGTATAGAATATGGTGCAGAGCTGTATAGTGGTTCATAGTATAGAAAATGGTGTATAGTAGTACATAGTATAGAATATGGGGTGAGATATATAGTTGTTTATAATATAGAATATGGTTTATAGTGGTACATAGTATACAATATGGTGTATAGTGGTATAAAGTATAGAATATGGTGTATAGAGGTACGTAGTATAAAATATGGTGTATAGATGTACATAGTATAAAATATGGTGTATAGTGGTACATAGTCTAGAATACTAAGTACCACTATACACCATATTCTATACTATGTACCACTATACACCATATTCTATACTATATACCACTATACAACATATTCTAGACTATGTACCACTTTACACCATATTCTACACTATATACCACTATACACTATATTCTATACTATATACCACTATACACTATATTCTATACTATGTACCTATATACACCATATTCTATACTATGTACCACTATACAGCTCTACAACATATTATATGCCATGTACCACTATACAGCTCTGTACCACATTCTATACTATGTACCACTATACAGCTCTACACCAAATTCTATACAATGTACCACTATACACCACATTCTATACTATGTACCACTATACACCATATTCTGTACTATGTACCTCTATACACCATATTCGATACAATTTACCACAATACACCATATTCTATACTATATACCACTATACACTATATTCTATACTATGTACCTATATACACCATATTCTATACTATGTACCACTATACACCATATTCTATACTATGTACCACTATACACCATATTCTATACTATGTACCACTATACAGCTTTACACCAAATTCTATACTATATACCACTATACACCATATTCTGTAATATGTAGCACTAAACACCATATTCTATACTATGCAGCACTATACAGCTCTACACCATATTCTATGCTATGTATCACTCTACACAATACTCTATACTATGCTCCACTATACAGCTCTACACCAAATTCTATACTATGTACCTCTATATACCATATTCTATACTATGTACCACTATACAGCTCTATACCAAATTCTACACTATGTACCATTATACAGCTCTACACCACATTCTATACTATGTACCACTATACATCATATTCTATACTATGTACCACTATACAGCTCTACATCACATTCTATACTATGTACCACTATACAACATATTCTATACTATGTACCTCTATACACAATATTCTATACTATGTACCTCTATACAACATATTCTAGACTATGTACCACTTTACACCATATTCAGTACTATATACCACTTAACAGCTTTACCCCATATTCTATGCCATGTACCACTGTACAGCTCTGTACCACATTCTATACTATATACCACTATAAAGCTTTAAACCACATTCTATACAATGTACCACAATACACCACATTCTATACTCTGTACCTCTATACACCATATTCTTTACTATGTACCACTATACACCATATTCTATACTATATACCACTATACAGCTCTACCCCGTAATCTATACCATGTACCACTATACACCATATTCTATACTATGTATCACTATGCACCATATTCTATACAATGTTCCACTATACAGCTCTACACCATATTTTATGCTATGTACCACAAACTATACACCATATTCTATACTATGTACCACTATACAGCTCAACACCATATTCTATACTATGTACCACTATACAGCTCTACACCATGTTCTATACTATGTACCACTATACACCACATTCTATGCTATGTACCACTATACACCATATTCTAAACTATGTACCACTATACACCATATTCTATACTATGTACCTCTATACACAATATTCTATACTATGTACCTCTATACAACATATTCTAGACTATGTACCACTTTACACCGTATTCTATACTATATACCACTATACAGCTCTACCCCATATTCTATGCCATGTACCACTACACAGCTCTGCACCACATTCTATACTATGTACCACTGTACAGCTCTACACCATATTCTATACTATATACTTCTAAACAACACATTCTATACCATGTACCACTATAAACCATATTCTATACTATGTAACAATTTACACCACATTCTATACTATGTACCACTATACAGCTCTACACCATATTTTATACTATGTACCAATATTTAGCTCTACACCATGTTCTATACTATATACCACTATACACCATATTCTATACTATGTACCACTATAAACAAAATTCTATACTATGTACCACTGTACACCATATTCTATACTATATGCAACTATACACCATATTCTATACTATATACCACTATACAACATATTCTAGACTATGTACCACTTTACACCATATTCTGTACTATATACCACTTAACAGCTTTACCCCATATTCTATGCCATGTACCACTATACAGCTCTGTACCACATTCTATACTATTTTGCATTATACAGCTCTACACCACATTCTATACTATGTACCATTATACAACATGTTTCATACTATGTACCACTATACAGCTCTTCATCACATTCTATATTATGTACCACTATACACCACATTCTATACTATGTACCACTATACAGCTTTAAACCACATTCTATACAATGTACCACAATACACCATATTCTATGTACCACTATACACCATATTCTATACTATGTACCACTATACACCATATTCTATACTCTGTACCTCTATACACCATATTCTATACTATATACCACTATACAGCTCTACCCCGTAATCTATACCATGTACCACTATACACCATATTCTATACTATGTATCACTATACACCATATTCTATACTATGTATCACTATGCACCATATTCTATACTATGTACCACTATACAGCTATCCACCATATTCTGTACTATGTACCTCTATTCACCATATTCTATACAATTTACCACAATACACCATATTCTATACTATATACCACTATACACCATATTCTATACTATGTACCTATATACACCATATTCTATACTATGTACCACTATACACCATATTCTATACTATGTACCACTGTACAGCTCTACACCAAATTCTATACTATATACCACTATACACCATATTCTGTACTATGTACCTCTATACACCATATTCTATACAATTTACCACAATACACCATATTCTATACTATATACCACTATACACCATATTCTATACTATGTACCTATATACACCATATTCTATGCTATGTATCACTCTACACAATACTCTATACTATGCACCACTATACAGCTCTACACCAAATTCTATACTATGTACCTCTATATACCATTTTCTATACAATGTACCACTATATAGCTCTATACCAAATTATACACTATGTACCATTATACAACTCTACATCACATTCTATACTATGTACCACTATACATCATATTCTATACTATGTACCACTATACAGCTCTACATCACATTCTATACTATGTACCACTATACACCATATTCTATACTATGTACCTCTATACACAATATTCTATACTATGTACCTCTATACAACATATTCTAGACTATGTACCACTTTACACCATATTCTATACTATATACCACTATACAGCTCTACCCCATATTCTATGCCATGTACCACTATACAGCTCTGCAACACATTCTATACTATGTACCACTGTACAGCTCTACACCATATTCTATACTATATACTACTAAACAACACATTCTATACCATGTACCACTATAAACCATATTCTATACTATGTAACACTTTACACCACATTCTATACTATGTACCACTATACAGCTCTACACCATATTTTATACTATGTACCAATATTTAGCTCTACACCATGTTCTATACTATATACCACTATACACCATATTCTATACAATGTACCACTATAAACAACATTCTATACTATGTACCACTGTACACCATATTCTATACTATGTACAACTATACACCATATTCTATACTATATACCACTATACAACATATTCTAGACTATGTACCACTTTACACCATATTCTGTACTATATACCACTTAACAGCTTTACCCCATATTCTATGCCATGTACCACTATACAGCTCTGTACCACATTCTATACTATTTTGCATTATACAGCTCTACACCACATTCTATACTATGTACCATTATACAACATGTTTCATACTATGTACCACTATACAGCTCTTCATCACATTCTATATTATGTACCACTATACACCACATTCTATACTATGTACCACTATACAGCTTTAAACCACATTCTATACAATGTACCACAATACACCATATTCTATGTACCACTATACACCATATTCTATACTATGTACCACTATACACCATATTCTATACTCTGTACCTCTATACACCATATTCTATACTATATACCACTATACAGCTCTACCCCGTAATCTATACCATGTACCACTATACACCATATTCTATACTATGTATCACTATACACCATATTCTATACTATGTATCACTATGCACCATATTCTATACTATGTACCACTATACAGCTATCCACCATATTCTGTACTATGTACCTCTATTCACCATATTCTATACAATTTACCACAATACACCATATTCTATACTATATACCACTATACACCATATTCTATACTATGTACCTATATACACCATATTCTATACTATGTACCACTATACACCATATTCTATACTATGTACCACTGTACAGCTCTACACCAAATTCTATACTATATACCACTATACACCATATTCTGTACTATGTACCTCTATACACCATATTCTATACAATTTACCACAATACACCATATTCTATACTATATACCACTATACACCATATTCTATACTATGTACCTATATACACCATATTCTATGCTATGTATCACTCTACACAATACTCTATACTATGCACCACTATACAGCTCTACACCAAATTCTATACTATGTACCTCTATATACCATTTTCTATACAATGTACCACTATATAGCTCTATACCAAATTATACACTATGTACCATTATACAACTCTACATCACATTCTATACTATGTACCACTATACATCATATTCTATACTATGTACCACTATACAGCTCTACATCACATTCTATACTATGTACCACTATACACCATATTCTATACTATGTACCTCTATACACAATATTCTATACTATGTACCTCTATACAACATATTCTAGACTATGTACCACTTTACACCATATTCTATACTATATACCACTATACAGCTCTACCCCATATTCTATGCCATGTACCACTATACAGCTCTGCAACACATTCTATACTATGTACCACTGTACAGCTCTACACCATATTCTATACTATATACTACTAAACAACACATTCTATACCATGTACCACTATAAACCATATTCTATACTATGTAACACTTTACACCACATTCTATACTATGTACCACTATACAGCTCTACACCATATTTTATACTATGTACCAATATTTAGCTCTACACCATGTTCTATACTATATACCACTATACACCATATTCTATACAATGTACCACTATAAACAACATTCTATACTATGTACCACTGTACACCATATTCTATACTATGTACAACTATACACCATATTCTATACTATATACCACTATACAACATATTCTAGACTATGTACCACTGTACACCATATTCTGTACTATATACCACTTAACAGCTTTACCCCATATTCTATGCCATGTACCACTATACAGCTCTGTACCACATTCTATACTATGTACCATTATACAGCTCTACACCACATTCTATACTATGTACCATTATACAACATGTTTCATACTATGTACCACTATACAGCTCTTCATCACATTCTATATTATGTACCACTATACACCACATTCTATACTATGTACCACTATACAGCTTTAAACCACATTCTATACAATGTACCACAATACACCATATTCTATGTACCACTATACACCATATTCTATACTATGTACCACTGTACACCATATTCTATACTCTGTACCTCTATACACCATATTCTATACTATATACCACTATACAGCTCTA
The DNA here is from genome assembly GCA_031769625.1 of Taudactylus pleione. Lineage (NCBI taxonomy): Eukaryota > Metazoa > Chordata > Amphibia > Anura > Myobatrachidae > Taudactylus > Taudactylus pleione. Next base: position 110,699 of record JAUIMM010001972.1, on the reverse strand, counting down.
CCCCGTAATCTATACCATGTACCACTATACACCATATTCTATACTATGTATCACTATACACCATATTCTATACTATGTATCACTATGCACCATATTCTATACTATGTACCACTATACAGCTCTACACCATATTTTATGCTATGTACCACAAACAAATACACCATATTCTATACTATGTACCACTATACAGCTCAACACCATATTCTATACTATGTTCCATTATACAGCTCTACACCATGTTCTATAGTATGTACCACTATACACCACATTCTATGCTATGTACCACTATACACCATATTCTAAACTATGTACCACTATACACCATATTCTATACTAAGTACCACTATACACCACATTCTATGCTATGTACCACTATACACCATATTCTATACTGTGTACCACTATACACCATATTCTATTCTATATACCACTATACACCATATTCTATACTATGTACCACTATACAGCTCTACACCATATTATATACTATGTATCTCTATACACCATATTCTATACTATATACCACTATACAGTTCTATACCATATTCTATACTATATATGACTATACACCATATTCTATACTATGTACCACTATACAGTTCTATACCAAATTCAATACTATGTACCATTATACAGCTCTACACCACATTCTATACTATGTACCACTATACATCATATTCTATACTATGTACCTCTATACACCATATTCTATACTATGTACCTCTACACAACATATTCTAGACAATGTACCACTTTACACCATATTCTATACTATATACCACTTAACAGCTGTACCCCATATTCTATGCCATGTACCACTATACAGCTCTGTACCACATTCTATACTATATACTACTATACACCACATACTTTTCTATGTACCACTATACAGCTCTACACCATATTTTATACTATATACCAATATTCAGCTCTACACCATGTTCTATACTATATACAACTATACTCCATATTCTATACTATGTACCACTATAAACGATATTATATACTATATACCACTATACACCTTATTCTATACTATGTATCACTATACACCACATTCTATACTATATACCACTATACAGCTCTTTACCACATTTTATACTAAATACCATTATACAGCTCTACACCACATTCTAAACTATGTACCACTATACAACATATTCTATAAAATGAACCACTATACAGCTCTACACCACATTCTATACAATGTACCACAATACACCATATACTATGTGCCAAGTATACACCATATTCTATACTATGTACCACTATACACCATATTCTATACTATGTACCTCCATCACCATATTCTATACTATGTAAGACTATACAGCTCTACACAGTATTCTATACTATGTACTTCTATTCACCACATTCTATACACTGTACCACTATACAGCTCTACACCATACACCACTATACACCACATTCTACATATGTACCACTACACCACATTCTATACTATGTACCACTATGTACCACTATACACCACATTCTATACTATGTACCACTATACCCCATATTCTATACTATGTACCTCTATACACCATATTCTATACTATGTACCACTATACACCATATTCTATACGATGTACCACTATATAGCTCTACACCACATTCTATACTATATACCACTATACTCCACATTCTAGACTATGTACTACTATACACCATATTCTATACTATGTACCTCTATACATCATAATCTATACTATATACCACTATACACCACATCCTATACTATGTACCATTATACAGCTCTTCACCACATTCTATACTATGTACCACTATACACCATATTCTATACTATTTACCTCTATACACCATATTCTATACTAAATACCACTATTAACCATATTCTATACAATGTACCACTATATACCATATTCTATACGATATACAACTATACAGCTCTACCCCATATTCTGTACTATGTATATACCACTATACACCATATTCTATACTATGAACCACTATACAGCTCTACACCATATTCTATACTATTTACCACTATATGCCATATTCTATACTATGTACCACTATAAACCTCTACACTATATTCTATGCTATGTACCACTATACAGCTCTATTCCACATTCTATACTATGTACAACTGTACAGGTCTACACTATATTCTATACTTAATACTACTATAGACCACATTCTATACTAAGTACCTCTATACACCATATTCTATAGTATGTAGCACTATACACCACATTCTATACTATGTACCACTATACAGCTCTACACCATATTCTATACTATGAACCACTATACACCATATTCTATACTATGTACCACTATACACCACATCCTATACTATGTACCATTATACAGCTCTTCAACACATTCTATACTATGTACCACTATACACCATATTCTTTACTATTTACCTCTATACACCATATTCTATACTGTATACCACTATTTACAATATTCTATACAATGTACCTCTATACACCATATTCTATACGATATACAACTATACAGCTCTACCCCATATTCTATACTATTTACCACTATACACCATAATCTATACTATGTACCACTATAAACCTCTACAATATATTCTATGCTATGTACCACTATACAGCATATTCTATACTAAGTACCTCTATACACCATATTCTATAGTATGTAGCACTATACACCACATTCTATACTATGTACCACTATACAGCTCTACACCATATTCTATACTATGTACCACTATACACCATATTCTTAACTATGTACCACTATTCAGCTCTACACCACATTCTATACTATGTAACGCTATACATCATATTCTGTGTACCACTATACACCATATTATATACTATGTACCACTACACAACACATTCTATACTATGTACCACTATACACCATATTCTATACTATGTGCCTTTATACACTATATTCTATACTATGTACCACTATACACCACATTCTATACTTTTTCCCACTATACACCATGTTCTATACTATGTACCACTATACAGCTCTACACCATGTTCTATACTATGTACCACTATACAACACTACACCATATTCTATACTATGTACTAATATACAGCTCTACACCATATTCTATACTATGTACTACTATACACCACATTCTATACTATGTACCACTACACCACATTCTATACTATGTACCACTATATACCACTATACACCACATTCTATACTATGTACCACTATACTCTTATTTCTATACTATGTACCTATATACACCATATTCTATACTATGTACCACTATACACCATATTCTATACTATGTACCACTATACACCATATTCTATACTATGTACCACTATACAGCTCTACACCAAATTCTATACTATATACCACTATACACCATATTCTGTAATATGTAGCACTAAACACCATATTCTATACTCTGCACCACTATACAACTCTACACCATATTCTATGCTATGTATCACTCTACACAATACTCTATACTATGCACCACTATACAGCTCTACACCAAATTCTATACTATGTACCTCTATATACCATATTCTATACTATGTACCACTATACAGCTCTATACCAAATTCTACACTATGTACCATTATACAGCTCTACACCACATTCTATACTATGTACCACTATACATCATATTCTATACTATGTACCACTATACAGCTCTACATCACATTCTATACTATGTACCACTATACAACATATTCTATACTATGTACCTCTATACACAATATTCTATACTATGTACCTCTATACAACATATTCTAGACTATGTACCACTTTACACCATATTCTATTCTATATATCACTATACAGCTCTACCCCATATTCTATGCCATGTACCACTATACAGCTCTGCACCACATTCTATACTATGTACCACTGTATAGCTCTACACCATATTCTATACTATATACTACTATACACCATATTCTATACCATGTACCACTATAAACCATATTCTATACTATGTAACACTATACACCACATTCTATACTTTGTACCACTATACAGCTCTACACCATATTTTACACTATGTACCAATATTCAGCTCTACACCATGTTCTATACTATATACCACTATACACCATATTCTATACTATGTACCACTATAAACAACATTCTATACTATGTACCACTTTACACCATATTCTGTACTATATACCACTTAACAGCTTTACCCCATATTCTATGCCATGTACCACTATACAGCTCTGTACCACATTCTATACTATGTACCACTATACAGCTCTATACCACATTCTATACTATGTACCATTATACAGCTCTACACCACATTCTATACTATGTACCATTATACAACATGTTCTATACTATGTACCACTATACAGCTCTTCATCACATTCTATATTATGTACCACTATACACCACATTCTATACTATGTACCACTATACAGCTTTAAACCACATTCTATACAATGTACCACAATACACCACATTCTATACTCTGTACCTCTATACACCATATTCTATACTATGTACCACTATACACCATATTCTATACTATATACCACTATACAGCTCTACCCCGTAATCTATACCATGTACCACTATACACCATATTCTATACTATGTATCACTATACACCATATTCTATATTATGTATCACTATGCACCATATTCTATACAATGTACCACTATACAGCTCTACACCATATTTTATGCTATGTACCACAAACTATACACCATATTCTATACTATGTACAACTATACAGCTCAACACCATATTCTATACTATGTACCACTATACAGCTCTACACCATGTTCTATACTATGTACCACTATACACCACATTCTATGCTATGTACCTCTATACACCATATTCTAAACTATGTACCACTATACACCATATTCTATACTATGTACCACTATACACCACATTCTATGCTATGTACCACTATACACCATATTCTACATTGTGTACCACTATACACCATATTCTATTCTATATACCACTATACACCATATTCTATACTATGTACCACTATACAGCTCTACACCATATTCTATACTATGTATCTCTATACACCATATTCTATACTATATACCACTATACAGTTCTATACCATATTCTATACTATATATGACTATACACCATATTCTATACTATGTACCACTATACAGTTCTATACCAAATTCAATACTATGTACAATTATACAGCTCTACACCACATTCTATACTATGTACCACTATACATCATATTCTATACTATGTACCACTATACAGCTCTACATCACATTCTATACTATGTACCACTGTACACCATATTCTATACTTTGTACCTCTGTTCACCATATTCTAGACAATGTACCACTTTACACCATATTCTATACTATATACCACTTAACAGCTCTACCCCATATTCTATGCCATGTACCACTATACAGCTCTGTACAACATTCTATACAATATACTACTATACACCACATACTATTCTATGTACCACTATACAGCTCTACACCATATGTTATACTATATACCAATATTCAGCTCTACACCTTGTTCTATACTATATAATACTATACATCAGATTCTATACTATGTACCACTATAAACAACATTCTATACTATATACCACTATACACCTTATTCTATACTAGGTATCACTATACACCACATTCTATACTATATACCACTATACAGCTCTATACCACATTTTATACTAAATACCATTATACAGCTCTACACCACATTCTATACTATGTACCACTATACAACATATTCTATACTATGTACCACTATACAGCTCTTCATCACATTCTATACTATGTACCACTATACACCATATTCTATACTATGAACCACTATACAGCTCTACACCACATTCTATACAATGTACCACAATACACCATATACTATGTACCAAGTATACACCATATTCTATACTATGTACCACTGTACACCATATTCTATACTATGTACCTCTATACACCATATTCTATACTATGTACCACTATACACCATATTCTATACTATATACCACTATACAGCTCTACCCCATATTCTATACCATTTACCACTATACACCTTATTCTATACTATGTGCTATACACCATATTCTATAGTATGTACCACTATACACCATATTCTATACTATGTACCACAATACAGCTCTACATCATATTCTATATTATATACCACTATACACCATATTCTAAACTATGTACCACTATAAACCATATTCTATACTATAAACAACTTTATAGCTCACCCCATATTCTATACTATGTACCACTATACAGCTCTACAACACATTCTATACTATGTCCCTCTACACACCATATTCTATACTATGTACCACTATACAGCTCTACACCACATTCTATACTATGTACCACTATACATCTCTACACCATATTCTATGCTATGTATCACTGTACAAAATACTCTATACTGTGCACCACTGTACAGCTATACACCATATTCTATACTATATACCACTATACACCCTATTGTATACTATGCACCACTATACAGCTCTACACCATATTCTATTCTATGTACCACTATACAGCTCTACACCATATTCTAGACTATGTACCACTAAACACCATATTCTATACTATGTACATCTATACACCATATTCTATACTATGTACCTCTTTACACCATATTCTATACTATATACCACTATACACCATATTCTAAACTATGTACCACTATAAACCATATTCTATACTATAAACAACTATATAGCTCACCCCATATTCTATACTATGTATTACTATACACCATTTTCTATACTATGAACCACTATATAGCTCTACACCATATTCTATACTATATACCACTATACACCATATTCTATACTATGTACCACTATTCACCTCTACACCATATTCTATACTATGTACCACTATACAGCTGTATACCACATTCAATACTATGTACCATTATACAGCTCTACACCATATTCTTTACTATATACTACTATTCACCACATTCTATACTATGTATCGCTATTCACCATATTCTATAAAATGTAACACTATACACCACATTCTATACTATGTACCACTGTACACTATATTCTATACTATGTACCACTATACACAACATTCTAGACTATGTACCACTATACACCATATTCTATACTATGTACCATTATACAGCTCTACTCCACAATATATACTATGTACCACTATACAGCTCTACACCACTTTCTATACTATGTACCACTGTACACTATATTCAATACTATGTACCACTATACACCACATTCTAGACTATGTACCACTATACACCATATTCTATACTATGTACCATTATACAGCTCTAAATCACATTCTATACTATGTACCACTATACACCACATTCTATACTATGTACCATTATACAGCTCTACACCACATTCTATACTATGCACCACTATACACCATATTCTATACTATGTACCACTATACAGCTGTACACCACATTCTATACTATGTACCACTATACAGCTCTACAACACATTCTATACTATGTCCCTCTACACACCATATTCTATACTATGTACCACTATACAGCTCTACACCACATTCTATACTATGTACCACTATACATCTCTACACCATATTCTATGCTGTGTATCACTGTACACAATACTCTATACTGTGCACCACTGTACAGCTATACACCATATTCTATACTATATACCACTATACACCCTATTGTATACTATGTACCACTATACAGCTCTACACCATATTCTATTCTATGTACCACTATACAGCTCTAGACCATATTCTAGACTATGTACCACTAAACACCATATTCTATACTATGTACATCTATACACCATATTCTATACTATGTACCTCTTTACACCATATTCTATACTATATACCACTATACACCATATTCTAAACTATGTACCACTATACACCATATTCTATACTAAGTACCACTATACACCACATTCTATGCTATGTACCACTATACACCATATTCTATACTGTGTACCACTATACACAATATTCTATTCTATATACCACTATACACCATATTCTATACTATGTACCACTATACAGCTCTACACCATATTCTATACTATGTATCTCTATACACCATATTCTATACTATATACCACTATACAGTTCTATACCATATTCTATACTATATATGACTATACACCATATTCTATACTATGTACCACTATACAGTTCTATACCAAATTCAATACTATGTACCATTATACAGCTCTACACCACATTCTATACTATGTACCACTATACATCAAATTCTATACTATGTACCTCTATACACCATATTCTATACTATGTACCTCTATACAACATATTCTAGACAATGTACCACTTTACACCATATTTTATACTATATACCACTTAACAGCTGTACCCCATATTCTATGCCATGTACCACTATACAGCTCGGTACCACATTCTATACTATATACTACTATACACCACATACTTTTCTATGTACCACTATACAGCTCTACACCATATTTTATACTATATACCAATATTCAGCTCTACACCATGTTCTATACTATATACAACTATACTCCATATTCTATACTATGTACCACTATAAACGATATTATATACTATATACCACTATACACCTTATTCTATACTATGTATCACTATACACCACATTCTATACTATATACCACTATACAGCTCTTTACCACATTTTATACTAAATACCATTATACAGCTCTACACCACATTCTAAACTATGTACCACTATACAACATATTCTATAAAATGAACCACTATACAGCTCTACACCACATTCTATACAATGTACCACAATACACCATATACTATGTGCCAAGTATACACCATATTCTATACTATGTACCACTATACACCATATTCTATACTATGTACCTCTATCACCATATTCTATACTATGTAAGACTATACAGCTCTACACAGTATTCTATACTATGTACTTCTATACACCACATTCTATACACTGTACCACTATACAGCTCTACACCATACACCACTATACACCACATTCTACATATGTACCACTACACCACATTCTATACTATGTACCACTATGTACCACTATACACCACATTCTATACTATGTACCACTATACCCCATATTCTATACTATGTACCTCTATACACCATATTCTATACTATGTACCACTATACACCATATTCTATATGATGTACCACTATATAGCTCTACACCACATTCTATACTATATACCACTATACTCCACATTCTAGACTATGTACTACTATACACCATATTCTATACTATGTACCTCTATACATCATAATCTATACTATATACCACTATACACCACATCCTATACTATGTACCATTATACAGCTCTTCACCACATTCTATACTATGTACCACTATACACCATATTTTATACTATTTACCTCTATACACCATATTCTATACTAAATACCACTATTAACCATATTCTATACAATGTACCACTATATACCATATTCTATACGATATACAACTATACAGCTCTACCCCATATTCTGTACTATGTATATACCACTATACACCATATTCTATACTATGAACCACTATACAGCTCTACACCATATTCTATACTATTTACCACTATATGCCATATTCTATACTATGTACCACTATAAACCTCTACACTATATTCTATGCTATGTACCACTATACAGCTCTATTCCACATTCTATACTATGTACAACTGTACAGGTCTACACTATATTCTATACTTAATACTACTATAGACCACATTCTATACTAAGTACCTCTATACACCATATTCTATAGTATGTAGCACTATACACCACATTCTATACTATGTACCACTATACAGCTCTACACCATATTCTATACTATGAACCACTATACACCATATTCTATACTATGTACCACTATACACCACATCCTATACTATGTACCATTATACAGCTCTTCAACACATTCTATACTATGTACCACTATACACCATATTCTTTACTATTTACCTCTATACACCATATTCTATACTGTATACCACTATTAACAATATTCTATACAATGTACCTCTATACACCATATTCTATACGATATACAACTATACAGCTCTACCCCATAGTCTATACTATTTACCACTATACACCATAATCTATACTATGTACCACTATAAACCTCTACAATATATTCTATGCTATGTACCACTATACAGCATATTCTATACTAAGTACCTCTATACACCATATTCTATAGTATGTAGCACTATACACCACATTCTATACTATGTACCACTATACAGCTCTACACCATATTCTATACTATGTACCACTATACACCATATTCTTAACTATGTACCACTATTCAGCTCTACACCACATTCTATACTATGTAACGCTAAACATCATATTCTGTGTACCACTATACACCATATTATATACTATGTACCACTACACAACACATTCTATACTATGTACCACTATACACCATATTCTATACTATGTGCCTTTATACACTATATTCTATACTATGTACCACTATACACCACATTCTATACTTTTTCCCACTATACACCATTTTCTATACTATGACCACTATACAGCTCTACACCATGTTCTATACTATGTACCACTATACAACACTACACCATATTCTATACTATGTACTAATATACAGCTCTACACCATATTCTATACTATGTACTACTATACACCATATTCTATACTATGTACCACTACACCACATTCTATACTATGTACCACTATATACCACTATACACCACATTCTATACTATGTACCACTATACTCTTAATTCTATACTATGTACCTATATACACCATATTCTATACTATGTACCACTATACACCATATTCTATACTATGTACCACTATACACCATATTCTATACTATGTACCACTATACAGCTCTACACCAAATTCTATACTATATACCACTATACACCATATTCTGTAATATGTAGCACTAAACACCATATTCTATACTCTGCACCACTATACAACTCTACACCATATTCTATGCTATGTATCACTCTACACAATACTCTATACTATGCACCACTATACAGCTCTACACCAAATTCTATACTATGTACCTCTATATACCATATTCTATACTATGTACCACTATACAGCTCTATACCAAATTCTACACTATGTACCATTATACAGCTCTACACCACATTCTATACTATGTACCACTATACATCATATTCTATACTATGTACCACTATACAGCTCTACATCACATTCTATACTATGTACCACTATACAACATATTCTATACTATGTACCTCTATACACAATATTCTATACTATGTACCTCTATACAACATATTCTAGACTATGTACCACTTTACACCATATTCTATTCTATATATCACTATACAGCTCTACCCCATATTCTATGCCATGTACCACTATACAGCTCTGCACCACATTCTATACTATGTACCACTGTATAGCTCTACACCATATTCTATACTATATACTACTATACACCATATTCTATACCATGTACCACTATAAACCATATTCTATACTATGTAACACTATACACCACATTCTATACTTTGTACCACTATACAGCTCTACACCATATTTTACACTATGTACCAATATTCAGCTCTACACCATGTTCTATACTATATACCACTATACACCATATTCTATACTATGTACCACTATAAACAACATTCTATACTATGTACCACTTTACACCATATTCTGTACTATATACCACTTAACAGCTTTACCCCATATTCTATGCCATGTACCACTATACAGCTCTGTACCACATTCTATACTATGTACCACTATACAGCTCTATACCACATTCTATACTATGTACCATTATACAGCTCTACACCACATTCTATACTATGTACCATTATACAACATGTTCTATACTATGTACCACTATACAGCTCTTCATCACATTCTATATTATGTACCACTATACACCACATTCTATACTATGTACCACTATACAGCTTTAAACCACATTCTATACAATGTACCACAATACACCACATTCTATACTCTGTACCTCTATACACCATATTCTATACTATGTACCACTATACACCATATTCTATACTATATACCACTATACAGCTCTACCCCGTAATCTATACCATGTACCACTATACACCATATTCTATACTATGTATCACTATACACCATATTCTATATTATGTATCACTATGCACCATATTCTATACAATGTACCACTATACAGCTCTACACCATATTTTATGCTATGTACCACAAACTATACACCATATTCTATACTATGTACCACTATACAGCTCAACACCATATTCTATACTATGTACCACTATACAGCTCTACACCATGTTCTATACTATGTACCACTATACACCACATTCTATGCTATGTACCTCTATACACCATATTCTAAACTATGTACCACTATACACCATATTCTATACTATGTACCACTATACACCACATTCTATGCTATGTACCACTATACACCATATTCTACATTGTGTACCACTATACACCATATTCTATTCTATATACCACTATACACCATATTCTATACTATGTACCACTATACAGCTCTACACCATATTCTATACTATGTATCTCTATACACCATATTCTATACTATATACCACTATACAGTTCTATACCATATTCTATACTATATACAACTATACACCATATTCTATACTATGTACCACTATACAGTTCTATACCAAATTCAATACTATGTACCATTATACAGCTCTACACCACATTCTATACTATGTACCACTATACATCATATTCTATACTATGTACCACTATACAGCTCTACATCACATTCTATACTATGTACCACTGTACACCATATTCTATACTTTGTACCTCTGTTCACCATATTCTAGACAATGTACCACTTTACACCATATTCTATACTATATACCACTTAACAGCTCTACCCCATATTCTATGCCATGTACCACTATACAGCTCTGTACAACATTCTATACAATATACTACTATACACCACATACTATTCTATGTACCACTATACAGCTCTACACCATATGTTATACTATATACCAATATTCAGCTCTACACCTTGTTCTATACTATATAATACTATACATCAGATTCTATACTATGTACCACTATAAACAACATTGTATACTATATACCACTATACACCTTATTCTATACTAGGTATCACTATACACCACATTCTATACTATATACCACTATACAGCTCTATACCACATTTTATACTGAATACCATTATACAGCTCTACACCACATTCTATACTATGTACCACTATACAACATATTCTATACTATGTACCACTATACAGCTCTTCATCACATTCTATACTATGTACCACTATACACCATATTCTATACTATGAACCACTATACAGCTCTACACCACATTCTATACAATGTACCACAATACACCATATACTATGTACCAAGTATACACCATATTCTATACTATGTACCACTGTACACCATATTCTATACTATGTACCTCTATACACCATATTCTATACTATGTACCACTATACACCATATTCTATACTATATACCACTATACAGCTCTACCCCATATTCTATACCATGTACCACTATACACCTTATTCTATACTATGTGCTATACACCATATTCTATAGTATGTACCACTATACACCATATTCTATACTATGTACCACAATACAGCTCTACATCATATTCTATATTATATACCACTATACACCATATTCTAAACTATGTACCACTATAAACCATATTCTATACTATAAACAACTTTATAGCTCACCCCATATTCTATACTATGTACCACTATACAGCTCTACAACACATTCTATACTATGTCCCTCTACACACCATATTCTATACTATGTACCACTATACAGCTCTACACCACATTCTATACTATGTACCACTATACATCTCTACACCATATTCTATGCTATGTATCACTGTACAAAATACTCTATACTGTGCACCACTGTACAGCTATACACCATATTCTATACTATATACCACTATACACCCTATTGTATACTATGCACCACTATACAGCTCTACACCATATTCTATTCTATGTACCACTATACAGCTCTACACCATATTCTAGACTATGTACCACTAAACACCATATTCTATACTATGTACATCTATACACCATATTCTATACTATGTACCTCTTTACACCATATTCTATACTATATACCACTATACACCATATTCTAAACTATGTACCACTATAAACCATATTCTATACTATAAACAACTATATAGCTCACCACATATTCTATACTATGTATTACTATACACCATTTTCTATACTATGAACCACTATATAGCTCTACACCATATTCTATACTATATACCACTATACACCATATTCTATACTATGTACCACTATTCACCTCTACACCATATTCTATACTATGTACCACTATACAGCTGTATACCACATTCAATACTATGTACCATTATACAGCTCTACACCATATTCTTTACTATATACTACTATTCACCACAATCTATACTATGTATCGCTATTCACCATATTCTATAAAATGTAACACTATACACCACATTCTATACTATGTACCACTGTACACTATATTCTATACTATGTACCACTATACACAACATTCTAGACTATGTACCACTATACACCATATTCTAAACTATGTACCATTATACAGCTCTACTCCACAATATATACTATGTACCACTATACAGCTCTACACCACTTTCTATACTATGTACCACTGTACACTATATTCAATACTATGTACCACGATACACCACATTCTAGACTATGTACCACTATACACCACATTCTATACTATGTACCATAATACAGCTCTACACCACATTCTATACTATGCACCACTATACACCATATTCTATACTATGTACCACTATACAGCTGTACACCACATTCTATACTATGTACCACTATACAGCTCTACAACACATTCTATACTATGTCCCTCTACACACCATATTCTATACTATGTACCACTATACAGCTCTACACCACATTCTATACTATGTACCACTATACATCTCTACACCATATTCTATGCTGTGTATCACTGTACACAATACTCTATACTGTGCACCACTGTACAGCTATACACCATATTCTATACTATATACCACTATACACCCTATTGTATACTATGTACCACTATACAGCTCTACACCATATTCTGTTCTATGTACCACTATACAGCTCTAGACCATATTCTAGACTATGTACCACTAAACACCATATTCTATACTATGTACATCTATACACCATATTCTATACTATGTACCTCTTTACACCATATTCTATACTATATACCACTATACACCATATTCTAAACTATGTACCACTATACACCATATTCTATACTAAGTACCACTATACACCACATTCTATGCTATGTACCACTATACACCATATTCTATACTGTGTACCACTATACACAATATTCTATTCTATATACCACTATACAGTTCTATACCATATTCTATACTATATATGACTATACACCATATTCTATACTATGTACCACTATACAGCTCTACACCATATTCTATACTATGTATCTCTATACACCATATTCTATACTATATACCACTATACAGTTCTATACCATATTCTATACTATATATGACTATACACCATATTCTATACTATGTACCACTATACAGTTCTATACCAAATTCAATACTATGTACCATTATACAGCTCTACACCACATTCTATACTATGTACCACTATACATCATATTCTATACTATGTACCTCTATACACCATATTCTATACTATGTACCTCTATACAACATATTCTAGACAATGTACCACTTTACACCATATTCTATACTATATACCATTTAACAGCTGTACCCCATATTCTATGCCATGTACCACTATACAGCTCTGTACCACATTCTATACTATATACTACTATACACCACATACTTTTCTATGTACCACTATACAGCTCTACACCATATTTTATACTATATACCAATATTCAGCTCTACACCATGTTCTATACTATATACAACTATACTCCATATTCTATACTATGTACCACTATAAACGGTATTATATACAATATACCACTATACACCTTATTCTATACTATGTATCACTATACACCACATTCTATACTATATACCACTATACAGCTCTTTACCACATTTTATACTAAATACCATTATACAGCTCTACAACACATTCTATACTATGTACCACTATACAACATATTCTATACTATGAACCACTATACAGCTCTACACCACATTCTATACAATGTACCACAATACACCATATACTATGTGCCAAGTATACACCATATTCTATACTATGTACCACTATACACCATATTCTATACTATGTACCTCTATCACCATATTCTATACTATGTAAGACTATACAGCTCTACACAGTATTCTATACTATGTACTTCTATACACCACATTCTATACACTGTACCACTATACAGCTCTACACCATACACCACTATACACCACATTCTACATATGTACCACTACACCACATTCTATACTATGTACCACTATGTACCACTATACACCACATTCTATACTATGTACCACTATACCCCATATTCTATACTATGTACCTCTATACACCATATTCTATACTATGTACCACTATACACCATATTCTATACGATGTACCACTATATAGCTCTACACCACATTCTATACTATATAGCACTATACTTCACATTCTAGACTATGTACTACTATACACCATATTCTATACTATGTACCTCTATACATCATAATCTATACTATATACCACTATACACCACATCCTATACTATGTACCATTATACAGCTCTTCACCACATTCTATACTATGTACCACTGTACACCATATTCTATACTATGTACCACTATACACCATATTCTATACTATATACCACTATACAGCTCTACCCCGTAATCTATACCATGTACCACTATACACCATATTCTATACTATGTATCACTATACACCATATTCTATATTATGTATCACTATGCACCATATTCTATACAATGTACCACTATACAGCTCTACACCATATTTTATGCTATGTACCACAAACTATACACCATATTCTATACTATGTACCACTATACAGCTCAACACCATATTCTATACTATGTACCACTATACAGCTCTACACCATGTTCTATACTATGTACCACTATACACCACATTCTATGCTATGTACCTCTATACACCATATTCTAAACTATGTACCACTATACACCATATTCTATACTATGTACCACTATACACCACATTCTATGCTATGTACCACTATACACCATATTCTACATTGTGTACCACTATACACCATATTCTATTCTATATACCACTATACACCATATTCTATACTATGTACCACTATACAGCTCTACACCATATTCTATACTATGTATCTCTATACACCATATTCTATACTATATACCACTATACAGTTCTATACCATATTCTATACTATATACGACTATACACCATATTCTATACTATGTACCACTATACAGTTCTATACCAAATTCAATACTATGTACCATTATACAGCTCTACACCACATTCTATACTATGTACCACTATACATCATATTCTATACTATGTACCACTATACAGCTCTACATCACATTCTATACTATGTACCACTGTACACCATATTCTATACTTTGTACCTCTGTTCACCATATTCTAGACAATGTACCACTTTACACCATATTCTATACTATATACCACTTAACAGCTCTACCCCATATTCTATGCCATGTACCACTATACAGCTCTGTACAACATTCTATACAATATACTACTATACACCACATACTATTCTATGTACCACTATACAGCTCTACACCATATGTTATACTATATACCAATATTCAGCTCTACACCTTGTTCTATACTATATAATACTATACATCAGATTCTATACTATGTACCACTATAAACAACATTGTATACTATATACCACTATACACCTTATTCTATACTAGGTATCACTATACACCACATTCTATACTATATACCACTATACAGCTCTATACCACATTTTATACTAAATACCATTATACAGCTCTACACCACATTCTATACTATGTACCACTATACAACATATTCTATACTATGTACCACTATACAGCTCTTCATCACATTCTATACTATGTACCACTATACACCATATTCTATACTATGAACCACTATACAGCTCTACACCACATTCTATACAATGTACCACAATACACCATATACTATGTACCAAGTATACACCATATTCTATACTATGTACCACTGTACACCATATTCTATACTATGTACCTCTATACACCATATTCTATACTATGTACCACTATACACCATATTCTATACTATATACCACTATACAGCTCTACCCCATATTCTATACCATGTACCACTATACACCTTATTCTATACTATGTGCTATACACCATATTCTATAGTATGTACCACTATACACCATATTCTATACTATGTACCACAATACAGCTCTACATCATATTCTATATTATATACCACTATACACCATATTCTAAACTATGTACCACTATAAACCATATTCTATACTATAAACAACTTTATAGCTCACCCCATATTCTATACTATGTACCACTATACAGCTCTACAACACATTCTATACTATGTCCCTCTACACACCATATTCTATACTATGTACAACTATACAGCTCTACACCACATTCTATACTATGTACCACTATACATCTCTACACCATATTCTATGCTATGTATCACTGTACAAAATACTCTATACTGTGCACCACTGTACAGCTATACACCATATTCTATACTATATACCACTATACACCCTATTGTATACTATGCACCACTATACAGCTCTACACCATATTCTATTCTATGTACCACTATACAGCTCTACACCATATTCTAGACTATGTACCACTAAACACCATATTCTATACTATGTACATCTATACACCATATTCTATACTATGTACCTCTTTACACCATATTCTATACTATATACCACTATACACCATATTCTAAACTATGTACCACTATAAACCATATTCTATACTATAAACAACTATATAGCTCACCACATATTCTATACTATGTATTACTATACACCATTTTCTATACTATGAACCACTATATAGCTCTACACCATATTCTATACTATATACCACTATACACCATATTCTATACTATGTACCACTATTCACCTCTACACCATATTCTATACTATGTACCACTATACAGCTGTATACCACATTCAATACTATGTACCATTATACAGCTCTACACCATATTCTTTACTATATACTACTATTCACCACAATCTATACTATGTATCGCTATTCACCATATTCTATAAAATGTAACACTATACACCACATTCTATACTATGTACCACTGTACACTATATTCTATACTATGTACCACTATACACAACATTCTAGACTATGTACCACTATACACCATATTCTAAACTATGTACCATTATACAGCTCTACTCCACAATATATACTATGTACCACTATACAGCTCTACACCACTTTCTATACTATGTACCACTGTACACTATATTCAATACTATGTACCACTATACACCACATTCTAGACTATGTACCACTATACACCACATTCTATACTATGTACCATAATACAGCTCTACACCACATTCTATACTATGCACCACTATACACCATATTCTATACTATGTACCACTATACAGCTGTACACCACATTCTATACTATGTACCACTATACAGCTCTACAACACATTCTATACTATGTCCCTCTACACACCATATTCTATACTATGTACCACTATACAGCTCTACACCACATTCTATACTATGTACCACTATACATCTCTACACCATATTCTATGCTGTGTATCACTGTACACAATACTCTATACTGTGCACCACTGTACAGCTATACACCATATTCTATACTATATACCACTATACACCCTATTGTATACTATGTACCACTATACAGCTCTACACCATATTCTGTTCTATGTACCACTATACAGCTCTAGACCATATTCTAGACTATGTACCACTAAACACCATATTCTATACTATGTACATCTATACACCATATTCTATACTATGTACCTCTTTACACCATATTCTATACTATATACCACTATACACCATATTCTAAACTATGTACCACTATACACCATATTCTATACTAAGTACCACTATACACCACATTCTATGCTATGTACCACTATACACCATATTCTATACTGTGTACCACTATACACAATATTCTATTCTATATACCACTATACAGTTCTATACCATATTCTATACTATATATGACTATACACCATATTCTATACTATGTACCACTATACAGCTCTACACCATATTCTATACTATGTATCTCTATACACCATATTCTATACTATATACCACTATACAGTTCTATACCATATTCTATACTATATATGACTATACACCATATTCTATACTATGTACCACTATACAGTTCTATACCAAATTCAATACTATGTACCATTATACAGCTCTACACCACATTCTATACTATGTACCACTATACATCATATTCTATACTATGTACCTCTATACACCATATTCTATACTATGTACCTCTATACAACATATTCTAGACAATGTACCACTTTACACCATATTCTATACTATATACCATTTAACAGCTGTACCCCATATTCTATGCCATGTACCACTATACAGCTCTGTACCACATTCTATACTATATACTACTATACACCACATACTTTTCTATGTACCACTATACAGCTCAACACCATATTTTATACTATATACCAATATTCAGCTCTACACCATGTTCTATACTATATACAACTATACTCCATATTCTATACTATGTACCACTATAAACGGTATTATATACTATATACCACTATACACCTTATTCTATACTATGTATCACTATACACCACATTCTATACTATATACCACTATACAGCTCTTTACCACATTTTATACTAAATACCATTATACAGCTCTACAACACATTCTATACTATGTACCACTATACAACATATTCTATACTATGAACCACTATACAGCTCTACACCACATTCTATACAATGTACCACAATACACCATATACTATGTGCCAAGTATACACCATATTCTATACTATGTACCACTATACACCATATTCTATACTATGTACCTCTATCACCATATTCTATACTATGTAAGACTATACAGCTCTACACAGTATTCTATACTATGTACTTCTATACACCACATTCTATACACTGTACCACTATACAGCTCTACACCATACACCACTATACACCACATTCTACATATGTACCACTACACCACATTCTATACTATGTACCACTATGTACCACTATACACCACATTCTATACTATGTACCACTATACCCCATATTCTATACTATGTACCTCTATACACCATATTCTATACTATGTACCACTATACACCATATTCTATACGATGTACCACTATATAGCTCTACACCACATTCTATACTATATAGCACTATACTTCACATTCTAGACTATGTACTACTATACACCATATTCTATACTATGTACCTCTATACATCATAATCTATACTATATACCACTATACACCACATCCTATACTATGTACCATTATACAGCTCTTCACCACATTCTATACTATGTACCACTGTACACCATATTCTATACTATTTACCTCTATACACCATTTTCTATACTAAATACCACTATTAACCATATTCTATACAATGTACCACTATACACCATATTCTATACTATGAACCACTATACAGCTCTACACGATATTCTATACTATTTACCACTATATGCCATATTCTATACTATGTACCACTATAAACCTCTACACTATATTCTATGCTATGTACCACTATACAGCTCTATTCCACATTCTATACTATGTACAACTGTACAGGTCTACACTATATTCTATACTTAATACTACTATAGACCACATTCTATACTAAGTACCTCTATACACCATATTCTATAGTATGTAGCACTATACACCACATTCTATACTATGTACCACTATACAGCTCTACACCATATTCTATACTATGAACCACTATACACCATATTCTATACTATGTACCACTATACACCACATCCTATACTATGTACCATTATACAGCTCTTCAACACATTCTATACTATGTACCACTATACACCATATTCTTTACTATTTACCTCTATACACCATATTCTATACTGTATACCACTATTAACAATATTCTATACAATGTACCTCTATACACCATATTCTATACGATATACAACTATACAGCTCTACCCCATATTCTATACTATTTACCACTATACACCATAATCTATACTATGTACCACTATAAACCTCTACAATATATTCTATGCTATGTACCACTATACAGCATATTCTATACTAAGTACCTCTATACACCATATTCTATAGTATGTAGCACTATACACCACATTCTATACTATGTACCACTATACAGCTCTACACCATATTCTATACTATGTACCACTATACACCATATTCTTAACTATGTACCACTATTCAGCTCTACACCACATTCTATACTATGTAACGCTATACATCATATTCTGTGTACCACTATACACCATATTATATACTATGTACCACTACACAACACATTCTATACTATGTACCACTATACACCATATTCTATACTATGTGCCTTTATACACTATATTCTATACTATGTACCACTATACACCACATTCTATACTTTTTCCCACTATACACCATTTTCTATACTATGTACCACTATACAGCTCTACACCATGTTCTATACTATGTACCACTATACAACACTACACCATATTCTATACTATGTACTAATATACAGCTCTACACCATATTCTATACTATGTACTACTATACACCACATTCTATACTATGTACCACTACACCACATTCTATACTATGTACCACTATATACCACTATACACCACATTCTATACTATGTACCACTATACTCCTAATTCTATACTATGTACCTATATACACCATATTCTATACTATGTACCACTATACACCATATTTTATACTATGTACCACTATACACCATATTCTATACTATGTACCACTATACAGCTCTACACCAAATTCTATACTATATACCACTATACACCATATTCTGTAATATGTAGCACTAAACACCATATTCTATACTCTGCACCACTATACAACTCTACACCATATTCTATGCTATGTATCACTCTACACAATACTCTATACTATGCACCACTATACAGCTCTACACCAAATTCTATACTATGTACCTCTATATACCATATTCTATACTATGTACCACTATACAGCTCTATACCAAATTCTACACTATGTACCATTATACAGCTCTACACCACATTCTATACTATGTACCACTATACATCATATTCTATACTATGTACCACTATACAGCTCTACATCACATTCTATACTATGTACCACTATACAACATATTCTATACTATGTACCTCTATACACAATATTCTATACTATGTACCTCTATACAACATATTCTAGACTATGTACCACTTTACACCATATTCTATTCTATATATCACTATACAGCTCTACCCCATATTCTATGCCATGTACCACTATACAGCTCTGCACCACATTCTATACTATGTACCACTGTATAGCTCTACACCATATTCTATACTATATACTACTATACACCATATTCTATACCATGTACCACTATAAACCATATTCTATACTATGTAACACTATACACCACATTCTATACTTTGTACCAATATTCAGCTCTACACCATGTTCTATACTATATACCACTATACACCATATTCTATACTATGTACCACTATAAACAACATTCTATACTATGTACCACTTTACACCATATTCTGTACTATATACCACTTAACAGCTTTACCCCATATTCTATGCCATGTACCACTATACAGCTCTGTACCACATTCTATACTATGTACCACTATACAGCTCTATACCACATTCTAAACTATGTACCATTATACAGCTCTACACCACATTCTATACTATGTACCATTATACAACATGTTCTATACTATGTACCACTATACAGCTCTTCATCACATTCTATATTATGTACCACTATACACCACATTCTATACTATGTACCACTATACAGCTTTAAACCACATTCTATACAATGTACCACAATACACCACATTCTATACTCTGTACCTCTATACACCATATTCTATACTATGTACCACTATACACCATATTCTATACTATATACCACTATACAGCTCTACCCCGTAATCTATACCATGTACCACTATACACCATATTCTATACTATGTATCACTATACACCATATTCTATATTATGTATCACTATGCACCATATTCTATACAATGTACCACTATACAGCTCTACACCATATTTTATGCTATGTACCACAAACTATACACCATATTCTATACTATGTACCACTATACAGCTCAACACCATATTCTATACTATGTACCACTATACAGCTCTACACCATGTTCTATACTATGTACCACTATACACCACATTCTATGCTATGTACCTCTATACACCATATTCTAAACTATGTACCACTATACACCATATTCTATACTATGTACCACTATACACCACATTCTATGCTATGTACCACTATACACCATATTCTACATTGTGTACCACTATACACCATATTCTATTCTATATACCACTATACACCATATTCTATACTATGTACCACTATACAGCTCTACACCATATTCTATACTATGTATCTCTATACACCATATTCTATACTATATACCACTATACAGTTCTATACCATATTCTATACTATATACGACTATACACCATATTCTATACTATGTACCACTATACAGTTCTATACCAAATTCAATACTATGTACCATTATACAGCTCTACACCACATTCTATACTATGTACCACTATACATCATATTCTATACTATGTACCACTATACAGCTCTACATCACATTCTATACTATGTACCACTGTACACCATATTCTATACTTTGTACCTCTGTTCACCATATTCTAGACAATGTACCACTTTACACCATATTCTATACTATATACCACTTAACAGCTCTACCCCATATTCTATGCCATGTACCACTATACAGCTCTGTACAACATTCTATACAATATACTACTATACACCAGATACTATTCTATGTACCACTATACAGCTCTACACCATATGTTATACTATATACCAATATTCAGCTCTACACCTTGTTCTATACTATATAATACTATACATCAGATTCTATACTATGTACCACTATAAACAACATTCTATACTATATACCACTATACACCTTATTCTATACTAGGTATCACTATACACCACATTCTATACTATATACCACTATACAGCTCTATACCACATTTTATACTAAATACCATTATACAGCTCTACACCACATTCTATACTATGTACCACTATACAACATATTCTATACTATGTACCACTATACAGCTCTTCATCACATTCTATACTATGTACCACTATACACCATATTCTATACTATGAACCACTATACAGCTCTACACCACATTCTATACAATGTACCACAATACACCATATACTATGTACCAAGTATACACCATATTCTATACTATGTACCACTGTACACCATATTCTATACTATGTACCTCTATACACCATATTCTATACTATGTACCACTATACACCATATTCTATACTATAGACCACTATACAGCTCTACCCCATATTCTATACCATGTACCACTATACACCATATTCTATACTATGTGCTATACACCATATTCTATAGTATGTACCACTATACACCATATTCTATACTATGTACCACAATACAGCTCTACATCATATTCTATATTATATACCACTATACACCATATTCTATACTATGTACCACTATAAACCATATTCTATACTATAAACAACTTTATAGCTCACCCCATATTCTATACTATGTACCACTATACAGCTCTACAACACATTCTATACTGTGTCCCTCTACACACCATATTCTATACTATGTACCACTATACAGCTCTACACCACATTCTATACTATGTACCACTATACATCTCTACACCATATTCTATGCTATGTATCACTGTACAAAATACTCTATACTGTGCACCACTGTACAGCTATACACCATATTCTATACTATATACCACTATACACCCTATTGTATACTATGCACCACTATACAGCTCTACACCATATTCTATTCTATGTACCACTATACAGCTCTACACCATATTCTAGACTATGTACCACTAAACACCATATTCTATACTATGTACATCTATACACCATATTCTATACTATGTACCTCTTTACACCATATTCTATACTATATACCACTATACACCATATTCTAAACTATGTACCACTATAAACCATATTCTATACTATAAAAAACTATATAGCTCACCCCATATTCTATACTATGTATTACTATACACCATTTTCTATACTATGAACCACTATATAGCTCTACACCATATTCTATACTATATACCACTATACACCATATTCTATACTATGTACCACTATTCACCTCTACACCATATTCTATACTATGTACCACTATACAGCTGTATACCACATTCAATACTATGTACCATTATACAGCTCTACACCATATTCTTTACTATATACTACTATTCACCACATTCTATACTATGTATCGCTATTCACCATATTCTATAAAATGTAACACTATACACCACATTCTATACTATGTACCACTGTACACTATATTCTATACTATGTACCACTATACACAACATTCTAGACTATGTACCGCTATACACCATATTCTATACTATGTACCATTATACAGCTCTACTCCACAATATATACTATGTACCACTATACAGCTCTACACCACTTTCTATACTATGTACCACTGTACACTATATTCAATACTATGTACCACTATACACCACATTCTAGACTATGTACCACTATACACCATATTCTATACTATGTACCATTATACAGCTCTAAATCACATTCTATACTATGTACCACTATACACCACATTCTATACTATGTACCATTATACAGCTCTACACCACATTCTATACTATGCACCACTATACACCATATTCTATACTATGTACCACTATACAGCTGTACACCACATTCTATACTATGTACCACTATACAGCTCTACAACACATTCTATACTATGTCCCTCTACACACCATATTCTACACTATGTACCACTATACAGCTCTACACCACATTCTATACTATGTACCACTATACATCTCTACACCATATTCTATGCTGTGTATCACTGTACACAATACTCTATACTGTGCACCACTGTACAGCTATACACCATATTCTATACTATATACCACTATACACCCTATTGTATACTATGTACCACTATACAGCTCTACACCATATTCTATTCTATGTACCACTATACAGCTCTAGACCATATTCTAGACTATGTACCACTAAACACCATATTCTATACTATGTACATCTATACACCATATTCTATACTATGTACCTCTTTACACCATATTCTATACTATATACCACTATACACCATATTCTAAACTATGTACCACTATACACCATATTCTATACTAAGTACCACTATACACCACATTCTATGCTATGTACCACTATACACCATATTCTATACTGTGTACCACTATACACAATATTCTATTCTATATACCACTATACACCATATTCTATACTATGTACCACTATACAGCTCTACACCATATTCTATACTATGTATCTCTATACACCATATTCTATACTATATACCACTATACAGTTCTATACCATATTCTATACTATATATGACTATACACCATATTCTATACTATGTACCACTATACAGTTCTATACCAAATTCAATACTATGTACCATTATACAGCTCTACACCACATTCTATACTATGTACCACTATACATCATATTCTATACTATGTACCTCTATACACCATATTCTATACTATGTACCTCTATACAACATATTCTAGACAATGTACCACTTTACACCATATTCTATACTATATACCACTTAACAGCTGTACCCCATATTCTATGCCATGTACCACTATACAGCTCTGTACCACATTCTATACTATATACTACTATACACCACATACTTTTCTATGTACCACTATACAGCTCTACACCATATTTTATACTATATACCAATATTCAGCTCTACACCATGTTCTATACTATATACAACTATACTCCATATTCTATACTATGTACCACTATAAACGATATTATATACTATATACCACTATACACCTTATTCTATACTATGTATCACTATACACCGCATTCTATACTATATACCACTATACAGCTCTTTACCACATTTTATACTAAATACCATTATACAGCTCTACAACACATTCTATACTATGTACCACTATACAACATATTCTATACTATGAACCACTATACAGCTCTACACCACATTCTATACAATGTACCACAATACACCATATACTATGTGCCAAGTATAAACCATTTTCTATACTATGTACCACTATACACCATATTCTATACTATGTACCTCTATCACCATATTCTATACTATGTAAGACTATACAGCTCTACACAGTATTCTATACTATGTACTTCTATACACCACATTCTATACACTGTACCACTATACAGCTCTACACCATACACCACTATACACCACATTCTACATATGTACCACTACACCACATTCTATACTATGTACCACTATGTACCACTATACACCACATTCTATACTATGTACCACTATACCCCATATTCTATACTATGTACCTCTATACACCATATTCTATACTATGTACCACTATACACCATATTCTATACGATGTACCACTATATAGCTCTACACCACATTCTATAATATATACCACTATACTTCACATTCTAGACTATGTACTACTATACACCATATTCTATACTATGTACCTCTATACATCATAATCTATACTATATACCACTATACACCACATCCTATACTATGTACCATTATACAGCTCTTCACCACATTCTATACTATGTACCACTATACACCATATTCTATACTATTTACCTCTATACACCATTTTCTATACTAAATACCACTATTAACCATATTCTATACAATGTACCACTATATACCATATTCTATACGATATACAACTATACAGCTCTACCCCATATTCTGTACTATGTATATACCACTATATACCATATTCTATACTATGAACCACTATACAGCTCTACACCATATTCTATACTATTTACCACTATATGCCATATTCTATACTATGTACCACTATAAACCTCTACACTATATTCTATGCTATGTACCACTATACAGCTCTATTCCACATTCTATACTATGTACAACTGTACAGGTCTACACTATATTCTATACTTAATACTACTATAGACCACATTCTATACTAAGTACCTCTATACACCATATTCTATAGCATGTAGCACTATACACCACATTCTATACTATGTACCACTATACAGCTCTACACCATATTCTATACTATGAACCACTATACACCATATTCTATACTATGTACCACTATACACCACATCCTATACTATGTACCATTATACAGCTCTTCAACACATTCTATACTATGTACCACTATACACCATATTCTTTACTATTTACCTCTATACACCATATTCTATACTGTATACCACTATTAACAATATTCTATACAATGTACCTCTATACACCATATTCTATACGATATACAACTATACAGCTCTACCCCATATTCTATACTATTTACCACTATACACCATAATCTATACTATGTACCACTATAAACCTCTACAATATATTCTATGCTATGTACCACTATACAGCATATTCTATACTAAGTACCTCTATACACCATATTCTATAGTATGTAGCACTATACACCACATTCTATACTATGTACCACTATACAGCTCTACACCATATTCTATACTATGTACCACTATACACCATATTCTTAACTATGTACCACTATTCAGCTCTACACCACATTCTATACTATGTAACGCTATACATCATATTCTGTGTACCACTATACACCATATTATATACTATGTACCACTACACAACACATTCTATACTATGTACCACTATACACCATATTCTATACTATGTGCCTTTATACACTATATTCTATACTATTTTCCACTATACACCACATTCTATACTTTTTCCCACTATACACCATTTTCTATACTATGTACCACTATACAGCTCTACACCATGTTCTATACTATGTACCACTATACAACACTACACCATATTCTATACTATGTACTAATATACAGCTCTACACCATATTCTATACTATGTACTACTATACACCACATTCTATACTATGTACCACTACACCACATTCTATACTATGTACCACTATATACCACTATACACCACATTCTATACTATGTACCACTATACTCCTAATTCTATACTATGTACCTATATACACCATATTCTATACTATGTACCACTATACACCATATTCTATACTATGTACCACTATACACCATATTCTATACTATGTACCACTATACAGCTCTACACCAAATTCTATACTATATACCACTATACACCATATTCTGTAATATGTAGCACTAAACACAATATTCTATACTCTGCACCACTATACAACTCTACACCATATTCTATGCTATGTATCACTCTACACAATACTCTATACTATGCACCACTATACAGCTCTACACCAAATTCTATACTATGTACCTCTATATACCATATTCTATACTATGTACCACTATACAGCTCTATACCAAATTCTACACTATGTACCATTATACAGCTCTACACCACATTCTATACTATGTACCACTATACATCATATTCTATACTATGTACCACTATACAGCTCTACATCACATTCTATACTATGTACCACTATACAACATATTCTATACTATGTACCTCTATACACAATATTCTATACTATGTACCTCTATACAACATATTCTAGACTATGTACCACTTTACACCATATTCTATTCTATATATCACTATACAGCTCTACCCCATATTCTATGCCATGTACCACTATACAGCTCTGCACCACATTCTATACTATGTACCACTGTATAGCTCTACACCATATTCTATACTATATACTACTATACACCATATTCTATACCATGTACCACTATAAACCATATTCTATACTATGTAACACTATACACCATATTCTATACTTTGTACCACTATACAGCTCTACACCATATTTTACACTATGTACCAATATTCAGCTCTACACCATGTTCTATACTATATACCACTATACACCATATTCTATACTATGTACCACTATAAACAACATTCTATACTATGTACCACTTTACACCATATTCTGTACTATATACCACTTAACAGCTTTACCCCATATTCTATGCCATGTACCACTATACAGCTCTGTACCACATTCTATACTATGTACCACTATACAGCTCTATACCACATTCTATACTATGTACCATTATACAGCTCTACACCACATTCTATACTATGTACCATTATACAACATGTTCTATACTATGTACCACTATACAGCTCTTCATCACATTCTATATTATGTACCACTATACACCACATTCTATACTATGTACCACTATACAGCTTTAAACCACATTCTATACAATGTACCACAATACACCACATTCTATACTCTGTACCTCTATACACCATATTCTATACTATGTACCACTATACACCATATTCTATACTATATACCACTATACAGCTCTACCCCGTAATCTATACCATGTACCACTATACACCATATTCTATACTATGTATCACTATACACCATATTCTATATTATGTATCACTATGCACCATATTCTATACAATGTACCACTATACAGCTCTACACCATATTTTATGCTATGTACCACAAACTATACACCATATTCTATACTATGTACCACTATACAGCTCAACACCATATTCTATACTATGTACCACTATACAGCTCTACACCATGTTCTATACTATGTACCACTATACACCACATTCTATGCTATGTACCTCTATACACCATATTCTAAACTATGTACCACTATACACCATATTCTATACTATGTACCACTATACAACACATTCTATGCTATGTACCACTATACACCATATTCTACATTGTGTACCACTATACACCATATTCTATTCTATATACCACTATACACCATATTCTATACTATGTACCACTATACAGCTCTACACCATATTCTATACTATGTATCTCTATACACCATATTCTATACTATATACCACTATACAGTTCTATACCATATTCTATACTATATACGACTATACACCATATTCTATACTATGTACCACTATACAGTTCTATACCAAATTCAATACTATGTACCATTATACAGCTCTACACCACATTCTATACTATGTACCACTATACATCATATTCTATACTATGTACCACTATACAGCTCTACATCACATTTTATACTATGTACCACTGTACACCATATTCTATACTTTGTACCTCTGATCACCATATTCTAGACAATGTACCACTTTACACCATATTCTATACTATATACCACTTAACAGCTCTACCCCATATTCTATGCCATGTACCACTATACAGCTCTGTACAACATTCTATACAATATACTACTATACACCACATACTATTCTATGTACCACTATACAGCTCTACACCATATGTTATACTATATACCAATATTCAGCTCTACACCTTGTTCTATACTATATAATACTATACATCAGATTCTATACTATGTACCACTATAAACAACATTCTATACTATATACCACTATACACCTTATTCTATACTAGGTATCACTATACACCACATTCTATACTATATACCACTATACAGCTCTATACCACATTTTATACTAAATACCATTATACAGCTCTACACCACATTCTATACTATGTACCACTATACAACATATTCTATACTATGTACCACTATACAGCTCTTCATCACATTCTATACTATGTACCACTATACACCATATTCTATACTATGAACCACTATACAGCTCTACACCACATTCTATACAATGTACCACAATACACCATATACTATGTACCAAGTATACACCATATTCTATACTATGTACCACTGTACACCATATTCTATACTATGTACCTCTATACACCATATTCTGTACTATGTACCACTATACACCATATTCTATACTATATACCACTATACAGCTCTACCCCATATTCTATACCATGTACCACTATACACCTTTTTCTATACTATGTGCTATACACCATATTCTATAGTATGTACCACTATACACCATATTCTAAACTATGTACCACTATAAACCATATTCTATACTATAAACAACTTTATAGCTCACCCCATATTCTATACTATGTACCACTATACAGCTCTACAACACATTCTATACTATGTCCCTCTACACACCATACTCTATACTATGTACCACTATACAGCTCTACACCACATTCTATACTATGTACCACTATACATCTCTACACCATATTCTATGCTATGTATCACTGTACAAAATACTCTATACTGTGCACCACTGTACAGCTATACACCATATTCTATACTATATACCACTATACACCCTATTGTATACTATGCACCACTATACAGCTCTACACCATATTCTATTCTATGTACCACTATACAGCTCTACACCATATTCTAGACTATGTACCACTAAACACCATATTCTATACTATGTACATCTATACACCATATTCTATACTATGTACCTCTTTACACCATATTCTATACTATATACCACTATACACCATATTCTAAACTATGTACCACTATAAACCATATTCTATACTATAAACAACTATATAGCTCACCCCATATTCTATACTATGTATTACTATTCACCATTTTCTATACTATGAACCACTATATAGCTCTACACCATATTCTATACTATATACCACTATACACCATATTCTATACTATGTACCACTATTCACTTCTACACCATATTCTATACTATGTACCACTATACAGCTGTATACCACATTCAATACTATGTACCATTATACATCTCTACACCATATTCTTTACTATATACTACTATTCACCACATTCTATACTATGTATCGCTATTCACCATATTCTATAAAATGTAACACTATACACCACATTCTATACTATGTACCACTGTACACTATATTCTATACTATGTACCACTATACACAACATTCTAGACTATGTACCACTATACACCATATTCTATACTATGTACCATTATACAGCTCTACTCCACAATATATACTATGTACCACTATACAGCTCTACAACACTTTCTATACTATGTACCACTGTACACTATATTCAATACTATGTACCACTATACACCACATTCTAGACTATGTACCACTATACACCATATTCTATACTATGTACCATTATACAGCTCTAAATCACATTCTATACTATGTACCACTATACACCACATTCTATACTATGTACCATTATACAGCTCTACACCACATTCTATACTATGCACCACTATACACCATATTCTATACTATGTACCACTATACAGCTGTACACCACATTCTATACTATGTACCACTATACAGCTCTACAACACATTCTATACTACGTCCCTCTACACACTATATTGTATACTATGTACCACTATACAGCTCTACACCACATTCTATACTATGTACCACTATACATCTCTACACCATATTCTATGCTGTGTATCACTGTACACAATACTCTATACTGTGCACCACTGTACAGCTATACACCATATTCTATACTATATACCACTATACACCCTATTGTATACTATGTACCACTATACAGCTCTACACCATATTCTATTCTATGTACCACTATACAGCTCTAGACCATATTCTAGACTATGTACCACTAAACACCATATTCTATACTATGTACATCTATACACCATATTCTATACTATGTACCTCTTTACACCATATTCTATACTATATACCACTATACACCATATTCTAAACTATGTACCACTATACACCATATTCTATACTAAGTACCACTATACACCACATTCTATGCTATGTACCACTATACACCATATTCTATACTGTGTACCACTATACACAATATTCTATTCTATATACCACTATACACCATATTCTATACTATGTACCACTATACAGCTCTACACCATATTCTATACTATGTATCTCTATACACCATATTCTATACTATATACCACTATACAGTTCTATACCATATTCTATACTATATATGACTATACACCATATTCTATACTATGTACCACTATACAGTTCTATACCCAAATTCAATACTATGTACCATTATACAGCTCTACACCACATTCTATACTATGTACCACTATACATCATATTCTATACTATGTACCTCTATACACCATATTCTATACTATGTACCTCTATACAACATATTCTAGACAATGTACCACTTTACACCATATTCTATACTATATACCACTTAACAGCTGTACCCATATTCTATGCCATGTACCACTATACAGCTCTGTACCACATTCTATACTATATACTACTATACACCACATACTTTTCTATGTACCACTATACAGCTCTACACCATATTTTATACTATATACCAATATTCAGCTCTACACCATGTTCTATACTATATACAACTATACTCCATATTCTATAACTATGTACCACTATAAACGATATTATATACTATATACCACTATACACCTTATTCTATACTATGTATCACTATACACCGCATTCTATACTATATACCACTATACAGCTCTTTACCACATTTTATACTAAATACCATTATACAGCTCTACACCACATTCTATACTATGTACCATTATACAACATATTCTATACTATGAACCACTATACAGCTCTACACCACATTCTATACAATGTACCACAATACACCATATACTATGTGCCAAGTATACACCATATTCTATACTATGTACCACTATACACCATATTCTATACTATGTACCTCTATCACCATATTCTATACTATGTAAGACTATACAGCTCTACACAGTATTCTATACTATGTACTTTTATACACCACATTCTATACACTGTACCACTATACAGCTCTACACCATACACCACTATACACCACATTCTACATATGTACCACTACACCACATTCTATACTATGTACCACTATGTACCACTATACACCACATTCTATACTATGTACCACTATACCCCATATTCTATACTATGTACCTCTATACACCATATTCTATACTATGTACCACTATACACCATATTCTATACGATGCACCACTATATAGCTCTACACCACATTCTATACTATATACCACTATACTTCACATTCTAGACTATGTACTACTATACACCATATTCTATACTATGTACCTCTATACATCATAATCTATACTATATACCACTATACACCACATCCTATACTATGTACCATTATACAGCTCTTCACCACATTCTATACTATGTACCACTATACACCATATTCTATACTATTTACCTCTATACACCATTTTCTATACTAAATACCACTATTAACCATATTCTATACAATGTACCACTATATACCATATTCTATACGATATACAACTATACAGCTCTACCCCATATTCTGTACTATGTATATACCACTATACACCATATTCTATACTATGAACCACTATACAGCTCTACACCATATTCTATACTATTTACCACTATATGCCATATTCTATACTATGTACCACTATAAACCTCTACACTATATTCTATGCTATGTACCACTATACAGCTCTATTCCACATTCTATACTATGTACAACTGTACAGGTCTACACTAAATTCTATACTTAATACTACTATAGACCACATTCTATACTAAGTACCTCTATACACCATATTCTATAGTATGTAGCACTATACACCATATTCTATACTATGTACCACTATACAGCTCTACACCATATTCTATAGT
This sequence comes from Taudactylus pleione, assembly GCA_031769625.1. Taxonomy (NCBI): domain Eukaryota; kingdom Metazoa; phylum Chordata; class Amphibia; order Anura; family Myobatrachidae; genus Taudactylus; species Taudactylus pleione. The sequence continues at coordinate 73,626 of JAUIMM010001972.1, read as the reverse complement.
ATGTAGCACTATACACCACATTCTATACTAATGTACCACTATACAGCTCTTCAACACATTCTATACTATGTACCACTATACACCATATTCTTTACTATTTACCTCTATACACAATATTCTATACTGTATACCACTATTAACAATATTCTATACAATGTACCTCTATACACCATATTCTATACGATATACAACTATACAGCTCTACCCCATATTCTATACTATTTACCACTATACACCATAATCTATACTATGTACCACTATAAACCTCTACAATATATTCTATGCTATGTACCACTATACAGCATATTCTATACTAAGTACCTCTATACACCATATTCTATAGTATGTAGCACTATACACCACATTCTATACTATGTACCACTATACAGCTCTACACCATATTCTATACTATGTACCACTATACACCATATTCTTAACTATGTACCACTATTCAGCTCTACACCACATTCTATACTATGTAACGCTATACATCATATTCTGTGTACCACTATACACCATATTATATACTATGTACCACTATACAACACATTCTATACTATGTACCACTATACACCATATTCTATACTATGTGCCTTTATACACTATATTCTATACTATGTACCACTATACACCACATTCTATACTTTTTTCCCACTATACACCATTTTCTATACTATGTACCACTATACAGCTCTACACCATGTTCTATACTATGTACCACTATACAACACTACACCATATTCTATACTATGTACTAATATACAGCTCTACACCATATTCTATACTATGTACTACTATACACCACATTCTATACTATGTACCACTACACCACATTCTATACTATGTACCACTATATACCACTATACACCACATTCTATACTATGTACCACTATACTCCTATTCTATACTATGTACCTCTATACACCATATCTATACTAAGTACCTCTATACATCATATTCTATACTATGTACCATTATACATCTCTATATCACATTCTATACTATGTACCACTATACACCAAATTCTATACTATGTATCTCTATACACCATATTCTATACTATGTACCTCTATACAACATATTCTAGACTATGTACCACTTTACACCATATTCTATACTATATACCACTATACAGCTCTACCCCATATTCTATGCCATGTACCACTATACAGCTCTGCACCACATTCTATACTATGTACCACTGTACAGCTCTACACCATATTCTATACTATATACTACTATACACCACATTCTATACTATGTACCACTATAAACCATATTCTATACTATGTAACACTATACACCACATTCTATACTATGTACCACTATACAGCTCTACACCATTATTTTTATACTATGTACCAATATTCAGCTCTACACCATGTTCCATACTATATACCACTATACACCATATTCTATACTATGTACCACTATAAACAACATTCTATACTATGTACCACTATACACCATATTCTATACTATGTACCACTATACACCATATTCTATACTATATACCACTATACAACATATTCTAGACTATGTACCACTATACACTATACTCTATACTATGTACCTATATACACCATATTCTATACTATCTACCACTATACACCATATTCTATACTATGTACCACTATACACCATATTCTATACTATGTACCACTATACAGCTCTACACCAAATTCTATACTATATACCACTATACACCATATTCTGTAATATGTAGCACTAAACACCATATTCTATACTCTGCACCACTATACAACTCTACACCATATTCTATGCTATGTATCACTCTACACAATACTCTATACTATGCACCACTGATACAGCTCTACACCAAATTCTGATACTATGTACCTCTATATACCATATTCTATACTATGTACCACTATACAGCTCTATACCAAAATTCTACACTATGTACCATTATACAGCTCTACACCACATTCTATACTATGTTACAACTATACATCATATTCTATACTATGTACCACTATACAGCTCTACATCACATTCTATACTATGTACCACTATACAACATATTCTATACTATGTACCTCTATACACAATATTCTATACTATGTACCTCTATACAACATATTCTAGACTATGTACCACTTTACACCATATTCTATTCTATATACCACTATACAGCTCTACCCCATATTCTATGCCATGTACCACTATACAGCTCTGCACCACATTCTATACTATGTACCACTGTATAGCTCTACACCATATTCTATACTATATACTACTATACACCATATTCTATACCATGTACCACTATAAACCATATTCTATACTATGTAACACTATACACCACATTCTATACTTTGTACCAGTATACAGCTCTACACCATATTTTTACACTATGTACCAATATCAGCTCTACACCATGTTCTATACTATATACCACTATACACCATATTCTATACTATGTACCACTATAAACAACATTCTATACTATGTACCACTTTACACCATATTCTGTACTATATACCACTTAACAGCTTTACCCCATATTCTATGCCATGTACCACTATACAGCTCTGTACCACATTCTATACTATGTACCACTATACAGCTCTATACCACATTCTATACTATGTACCATTATACAGCTCTACACCACATTCTATACTATGTACCATTATACAACATGTTCTATACTATGTACCACTATACAGCTCTTCATCACATTCTATATTATGTACCACTATACACCACATTCTATACTATGTACCACTATACAGCTTTAAACCACATTCTATACAATGTACCAACAATACACCACATTCTATACTCTGTACCTCTATACACCATATTCTATACTATGTACCACTATACACCATATTCTATACTATATACCACTATACAGCTCTACCCCGTAATCTATACCATGTACCACTATACACCATATTCTATACTATGTATCACTATACACCATATTCTATATTATGTATCACTATGCACCATATTCTATACAATGTACCACTATTACAGCTCTACACCATATTTTATGCTATGTACCACAAACTATACACCATATTCTATACTATGTACCACTATACAGCTCAACACCATATTCTATACTATGTACCACATATACAGCTCTACACCATGTTCTATACTATGTACCACTATACACCACATTCTATGCTATGTACCTCTATACACCATATTCTAAACTATGTACCACTATACACCATATTCTATACTATGTACCACTATACAACACATTCTATGCTATGTACCACTATACACCATACTCTACATTGTGTACCACTATACACCATATTCTATTCTATATACCACTATACACCATATTCTATACTATGTACCACTATACAGCTCTACACCATATTCTATACTATGTATCTCTATACACCATATTCTATACTATATACCACTATACAGTTCTATACCATATTCTATACTATATACGACTATACACCATATTCTATACTATGTACCACTATACAGTTCTATACCAAATTCAATACTATGTACCATTATACAGCTCTACACCACATTCTATACTATGTACCACTATACATCATATTCTATACTATGTACCACTATACAGCTCTACATCACATTCTATACTATGTACCACTGTACACCATATTCTATACTTTGTACCTCTGTACACCATATTCTAGACAATGTACCACTTTACACCATATTCTATACTATATACCACTTAACAGCTCTACCCCATATTCTATGCCATGTACCACTATACAGCTCTGTACAACATTCTATACTATATACTACTATACACCACATACTATTCTATGTACCACTATACAGCTCTACACCATATGTTATACTATATACCAATATTCAGCTCTACACCTTGTTCTATACTATATAATACTATACATCAGATTCTATACTATGTACCACTATAAACAACATTCTATACTATATACCACTATACACCTTATTCTATACTAGGTATCACTATACACCACATTCTATACTATATACCACTATACAGCTCTATACCACATTTTATACTAAATACCATTATACAGCTCTACACCACATTCTATACTATGTACCACTATACAACATATTCTATACTATGTACCACTATACAGCTCTTCATCACATTCTATACTATGTACCACTATACACCATATTCTATACTATGAACCACTATACAGCTCTACACCACATTCTATACAATGTAACACAATACACCATATACTATGTACCAAGTATACACCATATTCTATACTATGTACCACTGTACACCATATTCTATACTATGTACCTCTATACACCATATTCTATACTATGTACCACTATACACCATATTCTATACTATATACCACTATACAGCTCTACCCCATATTGTATACCATGTACCACTATACACCTTATTCTATACTATTTACCACTATACACCATATTCTATACTATGTACCACTATAAAGCTCTACACCATATTCTATACTATTTACCACTATACACCATATTCTATACTATGTACCACTATAAACCTCTACACTATATTCTATGCTATGTACCACTATAAAGCTCTACAACACATTCTATACTATATACTACTATAGACCACATTCTATACTAAATACCTCTAAACACCATATTCTATAGTATGTAACACTATACACCACATTCTATACTATGTACCACTATACAGCTCTACATCATATTCTATATTATATACTACTATACACCATATTCTAAACTATGTACCACTATAAACCATATTCTATACTATAAACAACTTTATAGCTCACCCCATATTCTATACTATGTACCACTATACAGCTCTACAACACATTCTATACTATGTCCCTCTACACACCATATTCTATACTATGTACCACTATACAGCTCTACACCACATTCTATACTATGTACCACTATACATCTCTACACCATATTCTATGCTATGTATCACTGTACACAATACTCTATACTGTGCACCACTGTACAGCTATACACCATATTCTATACTATATACCACTATACACCCTATTGTATACTATGCACCACTATACAGCTCTACACCATATTCTATTCTATGTACCACTATACAGCTCTACACCATATTCTAGACTATGCACCACTAAACACCATATTCTATACTATGTACATCTATACACCGTATTCTATACTATGTACCTCTTTACACCATATTCTATACTATATACCTCTATACACCATATTCTAAACTATGTACCACTATAAACCATATTCTATACTATAAACAACTATATAGCTCACCCCATATTCTATACTATGTACTACTATACACCATTTTCTATACTATGAACCACTATATAGCTCTACACCATATTCTATACTATATACCACTATACACCATATTCTATACTATGTACCACTATACAGCTGTATACCACATTAAATACTATGTACCATTATACAGCTCTACACCATATTCTTTACTATATACTACTATTCACCACATTCTATACTATGTATCGCTATTCACCATATTCTATAAAATGTAACACTATACACCACATTCTATACTATGTACCACTGTACACTATATTCTATACTATGTACCACTATACACAACATTCTAGACTATGTACCACTATACACCATATTCTATACTATGTACCATTATACAGCTCTACTCCACAATATATACTATGTACCACTATACAGCTCTACACCACATTCTATACTATGTACCACTGTACACTATATTCAATACTATGTACCACTATACACCACATTCTAGACTATGTACCACTATACACCATATTCTATACTATGTACCATTATACAGCTCTAAATCACATTCTATACTATGTACCACTATACACCACATTCTATACTATGTACCATTATACAGCTCTACACCACATTCTATACTATGCACCACTATACACCATATTCTATACTATGTACCACTATACAGCTCTACACCACATTCTATACTATGTACCACTATACAGCTCTACACCACAATATATACTATGTACCACTGTACACCATATTCTATACTATGTACCACTATACACAACATTCTAGACTATGTACCACTATACACCATATTCTATACTATGTACCATTATACAGCTCTAAATCACATTCTATACTATGTACCACTATACACCACATTCTATACTATGTACCTTTATACAGCTCTACACCACATTCTATACTACGTACCACTATACACCATATTCTATACTATGTACCACTATACAGCTCTACACCACATTCTATACTATGTACCACTATACACCATATTCTATGTACCACTAAACACCATATTCTAGACTATGTTCCACTATACACCATATTCTAAACTATGTACCTCTATACACCCTAATTTATACTATGTACCACTACACACCACATTCTATACTATTTAGCACTATACACCATATTCTATACTATGTACCACTATACACCATATTCTATACTATGTACCTCTATACACCATATTCTATACTGTGTACCACTATACACCATATTCTATACTATGTACCACAATACACCATATCCTATACTGTTTACCACTATATACCATATTCTATACTATATACCACTATTTAACATATTTTATACTATGTACCACTATACAACACATTCTATACTATGTAGCACTGTACTCCATATTCTAGACTATGTAACACTATACACCATATTCTATACTATGTACCATTATACAGCTCTAAATCACATTCTATACTATGTACCACTATACACCACATTCTATACTATGTACCATTATACAGCTCTACACCACATTCTATACTATGCACCACTATACACCATATTCTATACTATGTACCACTATACAGCTCTACACCACATTCTATACTATGTACCACTATACAGTTCTACAACACATTCTATACTATGTCCCTCTACACACCATATTCTATACTATGTACCACTATACAGCTCTACACCACATTCTATACTATGTACCACTATACATCTCTACACCATATTCTATGCTGTGTATCACTGTACACAATACTCTATACTGTGCACCACTGTACAGCTATACACCATATTCTATACTATATACCACTATACACCCTATTGTATACTATGTACCACTATACAGCTCTACACCATATTCTATTCTATGTACCACTATACAGCTCTACACCATATTCTAGACTATGTACCACTAAACACCATATTCTATACTATGTACATCTATACACCATATTCTATACTATGTACCTCTTTACACCATATTCTATACTATATACCACTATACACCATATTCTAAACTATGTACCACTATAAACCATATTCTATACTATAAACAACTATATAGCTCACCACATATTCTATACTATGTACTACTATACACCATTTTCTATACTATGAACCACTATATAGCTCTACACCATATTCTATACTATATACCACTATACACCATATTCTATACTATGTACCACTATTCACCTCTACACCATATTCTATACTATGTACCACTATACAGCTGTATACCACATTCAATACTATGTACCATTATACAGCTCTACACCATATTCTTTACTATATACTACTATTCACCACATTCTATACTATGTACCGCTATTCACCATATTCTATAAAATGTAACACTATACACCACATTCTATACTATGTACCACTATACACCATATTCTATACTATGTACCACTATACAGCTCTACACCACATTCTATACTATGTACCATTATACAGCTCTACACCACATTCTATACTATGCACCACTATACACCATATTCTATACTATGTACCACTATACAGCTCTACACCACATTCTATACTATGTACCACTATACAGCTCTACACCACAATATATACTATGTACCACTGTACACCATATTCTATACTATGTACCACTATACACAACATTCTAGACTATGTACCACTATACACTATATTCTATACTATGTACCATTATACAGCTCTAAATCACATTCTATACTATGTACCACTATACACCACATTCTATACTATGTACCTTTATACAGCTCTACACCACATTCTATACTACGTACCACTATACACCATATTCTATACTATGTACCACTATACAGCTCTACACCACATTCTATACTATGTACCACTATACACCATATTCTATGTACCACTAAACACCACATTCTAGACTATGTTCCACTATACACCACATTCTATACTACGTACCACTATTCACCATATTCTATACTATGTACCACTATACAGCTCTACACCACATTCTATACTATGTACCACTATACACCATATTCTATGTACCACTAAACACCACATTCTAGACTATGTACCACTACACACCACATTCTATACTATTTAGCACTATACACCATATTCTATACTATGTACCACTATACACCATATTCTATACTATGTACCTCTATACACCATATTCTATACTGTGTACCACTATACACCATATTCTATACTATGTACCACAATACACCATATCCTATACTGTTTACCACTATATACCATATTCTATACTATATACCACTATTTACCATATTTTATACTATGTACCACTATACAACACATTCTATTCTATGTAGCACTATACACCATATTCTATACTATGTACCTCTATACACCATATTCTATACTATGTACCACTATACACCACATTCTATACAATGTACCACAATACACCATATTCTATACTATGTACCACTATACATCTCTACACCACATTCTATACTATGTTCCTCTATACACCATATTCTATACTATGTACTACTATACAGCTCTACTCCGTATTCTATACTATGTACTACTATAAACCGCATTCTATACTATGTACCACTATACAGCTCTACACCATACACCACTATACACCACATTCTATACTATGTACAACTACACCACATTCTAAACTATGTACCACTATGTACCACTATACACTGCATTCTATTCTATGTACCACTATACCCCATATTCTATACTATGTACCTCTATACACCATATTCTATACTATGTACCTCTATACACCATATTCTATACTATGTACCACTATACACCATATTCTATACTATATACCACTATTCAGCTCTACCCCATATTCTTTACCATGTACCACTATACACCTTATTCTATACTATGTGCTATACACCATATTCTATACTATGTACCACTATACACCATATTCTATACTATGTACCACAATACAGCTCTACATCATATTCTATATTATATACCACTATACACCATATTCTATACTATGTACCAATTACACCACATTCTATTCTATGTACCACTATACACCATATTCTATACTATGTACCACTATACACCATATTCTCTACTATGTACCACTATACAGCTCTACACCACATTCTGTACTATATGCCACTATACACCATATTCTATACTATGTAGCACTATACACCATATTCTATACTACGTACCACTTAACATCTCTACACCGTATTCTATGCTATGTATCACTTAACAAATACTCTATACTATTCACCACTGTACAGCTATACACCATATTCTATACTATATACCACTATACACGCTATTGTATACTATTTACCACTATACAGCTCTACACCATATTCTATTCTAAGTACCACTATACAGCTCTACACCATATTCTAGACTATGTACCACTATATACCATATTCTATACTATGTACATCTATACACCATATTCTATACTATGTACCCCTATACACCATATTCTATACTATATAACACTATGCACCATATTCTAAACTATGTACCACTATAAACCATATTCTATACTATAAACAACTATATAGCTCACCCCATATTCTATACTATGTACTACTATACACCATTTTCTATAATATGAACCACTATATAGCTCTACACCATATTCTATACTATATACCACTATACACCATATTCTATACTATGTACCACTATTCACCTCTACAACATATTCTATACTATGTACCACTATACAGCTGTATACCACATTCTATACTATGTACCACTATACAGCTCTACACCATATTCTATACTATATACTACTATACACCACATTCTATACTATGTACCGCTATACACCATATTCTATAAAATGTAACACTATACACAACATTCTATAATATGTACCATTATACAGCTCTACTCCACAATATATACTATGTACCACTATACAGCTCTACACCACATTCTATACTATGTACCACTGTACACTATATTCTATACTATGTACCACTATACACCACATTCTAGACTATGTACCACTATACACCATATTCTATACTATGTACCATTATACAGCTCTAAATCACATTCTATACTATGTACCACTATACACCACATTCTATACTATGTACCATTAAACAGCTCTACACCACATTCTATACTATGCACCACTATACACCATATTCTATACTATGTACCACTATACAGCTCTACACCACATTCTATACTATGTACCACTATACACCATATTCTATTTACCACTATACACCGCATTCTAGACTATGTACCACTATACCCCATATTCTATACTATGTACCTCTATACACCATAATTTTTACTAAGTACCACTACACAGAACATTCTATACAATGTAGCACTATACACCATATTCTATACTATGTACCACTATACACCATATTCTATACTATGTACCTCTATACACCATATTCTATACTGTGTACCACTATACACCATTTTCTATACTATGTACCACAATACACCATATTCTATACTATTTACCACTATATATCATATTCTATACTATATACCGCTAAACACCATATTTTATACTATGTACCAATATACAACACATTCTATACTATGTAGCACTATACACCATATTCTATACTATGTACCTCTGTACACCATATTCTATACTATGTACCACTATACACCATATTCTATACAATGTACCACAATACACCATATTCTATACTATGTACCACTATACATCTCTACACCACATTCCATACTATGTTTCTCTATAAACCATATTCTATACTATGTACAACTATACACCATATTCTATACTATGTACCACTATACAGCTCTACAACACATTATATACTATGTCCCTCTACACAACATATTCTATACTATGTACCACTATACAGCTCTACACCACATTCTATACTATGTACCACTATACATCTCTACACCATATTCTATGCTATGTATCACTGTACACAATACTCTATACTGTGCACCACTGTACAGCTATAAACCATATTCTATACCATATACCACTATACACCCTATTGTATACTATGTACCACTATACAGCTCTACACCATATTCTATTCTATGTACCACTATACAGCTCTACACCATATTCAAGACTATGTACCACTAAACACCATATTCTATACTATGTACATCTATACACCATATTCTATACTATGTACCTCTATACATCATATTCTATACTATATACCACTATACACCATATTCTAAACTATGTACCACTATAAACCATATTCTATACTATAAACAACTATATAGCTCACCCCATATTCTATACTATGTACTACTATACACCATTTTCTATACTATGAACCACTATATAGCTCTACACCATATTCTATACTATGTACCATAATACACCATATACTATACTATGTTCCATTATTCACCTCTACACCATATTCTATACTATGTACCACTATACAGCTGTATACCACATTCAATACTATGTACCACTATACAGCTCTACACCATATTCTTTACTATATACTACTATTCACTACATTCTATACTATGTTCCGCCATTCACCATATTCTATAAAATGTAACACTATACACCACATTCTATACTATGTACCATTATACAGCTCTACACCACAATATATACTATGTACCACTGTACACCATATTCTATACTATGTACCACTATACAAAACATTCTAGACTATGTACCACTATACACCATATTCTATACTATGCACCATTATACAGCTCTAAATCACATTATATACTATGTACCACTATACACCACATTCTATACTATGTACCATTATACAGCTCTATACCACATTCTATACTATGTACCACTATACACCATATTCTATACTATGTACCACTATACAGCTCTACACCACATTCTATACTATGTACCACTATACACCATATTCTATGTACCACTATACACTACATTCTAGACTATGTACCACTATACACCATATTCTAAACTATGTACCTCTATACACCATAATTTATACTATGTACCACTACACACCACATTCTATACTATGTAGCACTATACACCATATTCTATACTATGTACCACTATACACCATATTCTATACTATGTACCTCTAAACACCATATTCTATACTATGTACCACTATACACCATATTCTATACTATGTACCACAATACACCATATCCTATACTGTTTACCACTATATGCCATATTCTATACTATATACCACTATACACCATATTTTATACTATGTACCACTATACAACACATTCTATACTATGTAGCACTATACACCATATTCTATACTATGTACCTCTATACACCATATTCTATACTATGTACCACTATACACCATATTCTATACTATGTACCACTATACATCTCTACACCACATTCTATACTATGTTCCTCTATACACCATATTCTATACTATGTACCACTATACACCATATTCTATACTATGTACCACTATACAGCTCTACAACACATTCTATACTATGTACCTCTACATACAATATTCTATACTATGTACTACTATACAGCTCTACACCGTATTCTATACTATGTACTACTATACACCGCATTCTATACTATGTACCACTATACAGCTCTACACCATACACCACTATACACCACATTCTATACTATGTACCACTACACCACATTCTAAACTATGTACCACTATGTACCACTATACACTGCATTCTATACTATGTACCACTATACCCCATATTCTATACTATGTACCTCTATACACCATATTCTATACTATGTACCACTATACACCATATTCTATACGATGTACCACTATACAGCTCTGCACCACATTCTATACTATATACCACTATACACCACATTCTAGACTATGTACTACTATACACCATATTCTATACTATGTACCTCTATACACCATATTCTATACTATATACCACTATACATCACATCCTATACTATGTACCATTATACGGCTCTTCACCACATTCTATACTATGTACAACTATACACCATATTCTATACTATTTACCTCTATACACCATATTCTATACTATATACCACTATTAACCATATTGTATACATTGTACAACTATACACCATATTCTATATGATATACAACTATACAGCTCTACCCCATATTCTGTACTATGTATATACCACTATACACCATATTCTATACTATGAACCACTATACAGCTCTACACCATATTCTATACTATGTACCACTATAAACCTCTACACTATATTCTATGCTATGTACCACTATAAAGCTTTACAACACATTCTATACTATATACTACTATAGACCACATTCTATACTAAATACCTCTATACACAATATTCTATAGTATGTAGCACTATACACCACATTCTATACTATGTACCACTATACAGCTCTACACCATATTCTATACTATGTACCACTATACACCATATTCTATACTATGTACCACTATTCAGCTCTACACCACATTCTATACTATGTACCGCTATACATCATATTCTGTGTACCACTATACACCATATTCTAGACTATGTAACACTATACACCATATTCTATACTATGTACCTTTATACACCATATTACATACTATGTACCACTATACACCACATTCTATACTATGTACCACTACACCACATTCTAAACTTTGTACAACTATGTACCACTATACACTGCATTCTATACTATGTACCACTATACCCCATATTCTATACTATGTATCTGTATACACCATATTCTATACTATGTACCACTATACACCATATTCTATACGATGTACCACTATACAGCTCTACACCACATTCTATACTATATACCACTATACACCACATTCTAGACTATGTACTACTATACACCATATTCTATACTATGTACCTCTTTACACCATATTCTATACTATATACCACTATACACCACATCCTATTCTATGTACCATTATACAGCTCTTCACCACATTCTATACTATGTACCACTATACACCATATTCTATACTATTTAACTCTATACACCATATTCTATGCTATATACCACTATTAACCATATTCTATACAATGTACAACTATACACCATATTCTATTTGATATACAACTATACAGCTCTACCCCATATTCTGTACTATGTATATACCACTATACACCAAATTCTATACTATGAACCACTATACAGCTCTACACCATATTCTATACTATATACCACTATACACCATATTCTATACTATGTACCACTATAAAACTCTACAACACATTCTATACTACATACTACTATAGACCACATTCTATACTAAATACCTCTATACACCACATTCTATACTATGTACCACTATACAGCTTAACACCATATTCTATACTATGTTCCACTATTCGGCTCTACACCACATTCTATACTATGTACCGCTATACATCATATTCTGTGTACCACTATACACCATATTCTAGACTATGTAACACAATACACCATATTCTATACTATGTACCTCTATACACCATATTACATACTATGTACCACTATACACCACATTCTATACTATGTACCACTATACACCACATTCTATACTATGTACCACTATACACCATTTTCTATACTATGTACCACTATACAGCTCTACACCATATTCTATACTATGTAACACTATACAACACTACACCATATTCTATACTATGTACTAATATACAGCTCTATACCGTATTCTATACTATGTACCACTATATAACTCTTCACCATAAACCACTATACACCACATTCTATACTATGTACCACTACACCACATTCTAAACTATGTAGCACTATATACCACTATACACCACATTCTATACTATGTACCACTATACACCATATTCTATACTATATACCTCTATACACCATATTCTATACTATGTACCATTATACACCATATTCTGTACTATGTACCACTATACAGCTCTACACCACGTTCTATTCTATATACCACTATACACCATATTCTATACTATATACCACTATACAGCTCTATACCAAATTCTACACTATGTACCATGATACAGCTCTACACCACATTCTATACTATGTACCACTATACACCATATTCTATACTATTTACCTCTATACACCATATTCTATACTATGTACCACTTTACACCATATTCTATACTATATACCACTATACAGCTCTACCCCATATTCTATGCCATGTACCACTATACAGCTCTGCACCACATTCTATACTATGTACCACTGTACAGCTCTACACCATATTCTATACTATATACTACTATACACCACATTCTATACTATGTACCACTATAAACCATATTCTATACTATGTAACACTATACAGCTCTACACCATGTTCTATACTATATACCACTATACACCATATTCTATACTATATACTACTATACACCACATTCTATACTATGTACCACTATAAACCATATTCTATACTATGTAACACTATACAGCTCTACACCATGTTCTATACTATATACCACTATACACCATATTCTATACTATGTACCACTATACACCATATTCTATACCATGTACCACTATACACCATATTCTATACTATGTACCACTATACACCATATTCTATACTATATACCACTATACAACATATTCTAGACTATGTACCACTTTACACTATATTCTATACTATATACCACTTAACAGCTCTACCTCTTATTCTATGCCATGTACCACTATACAGCTCTGTACCACATTCTATACTATGTACCACTATACAACTCTATACCTCATTCTATACTATGTACCATTATACAGCTCTACACCACATTCTATACTATGTACCACTATACAACATATTCTATACAATGTACCACTATACAGCTATTCATCACATTCTATACTATGTACCACTATACACCATATTCTATACTATGTACCACTATGCAGCTTTAAACCACATTCTATACAATGTACCACAATACACCATATTCTATGTACCACTATACACCATATTCTATACTATGTACCACTATACACCATATTCTATGCTCTGTACCTCTATACACAATATTCTATACTATGTACCACTATACACCATATTCTATACTATATACAACTCTACAGCACTACCCCGTAATCTATACCATGTACCACTATACACCTTATTTTATACTATGTATCACTATACACCAAATTCTATACTATGTATCACTATATACCATATTCTATACTATGTACCACTATACAGCTCTACACCATATTTTATGCTATGTACCACAAACTATACACCATATTCTATATTATGTACCACTATACAGCTCTACACCATATTCTATACTATGTACCACTATACAGCTCTACACCATATTCTATACTATGTACCACTATGCAGCTTTAAAACACATTCTATACAATGTACCACAATACACCATATTCTATGTACCACTATACACCATATTCTATACTATATACCACTATACAGCTCTACCCCATATTCTATACCATGTACCACTATACAACTTATTCTATACTTTATGCTATACACCATATTCTATACTATGTACCACTAAACACCATATTCTATACTATGTACCACAATACATCTCTACATCATATTCTATATTATATACCACTATACACCATATTCTATACTATGTATCACTTTACACCACATTATATACTATGTACCACTATACACCATATTCTATACTATGTATCAATATACACCATATTCTATACTATGTACCACTATACAGCTCTACACCACATTCTGTACTATATACCACTATACACCATATTCTATAATATGTACCACTATACATCTCTACACCATATTATATGCTATGTATCACTATACACAATACTCTATACTATGCACCACTGTACAGCTATACACTATATTCTATACTATATACCACTATACACACTGTTGTATACTATGTACCACTATACAGCTCTACACCATATTCTATACTATGTACCACTATACAGCTGTACACTACATTCTATATTTTGTACCACTATACACCATATTCTAGACTATGTACCACTATACACCATATTTTATACTATGTACATCTATACACCATATTCTATACTGCGTACCTCTATACACCATATTCTATACTTTATACCACTATACACCATATTCTATACTATGTACCACTATAAACCATATTCTATACTATAAACAACTATATATCTCCCCCCATATTCTATACTATGTACCACTATACACCATATTCTATACTATATACAACTCTACAGCTCTACCCCGTAATCTATACCATGTACCACTATACACCTTATTTTATACTATGTATCACTATACACCATATTCTATACTATGTATCACTATATACCATATTCTATACTATGTACCACTATACAGCTCTACACCATATTTTATGCTATGTACCACAAACTATACACCATATTCTATATTATGTACCACTATACAGCTCTACACCATATTCTATACTATGTACCACTATACAGCTCTACACCATATTCTATACTATGTACCACTATGCAGCTTTAAAACACATTCTATACAATGTACCACAATACACCATATTCTATGTACCACTATACACCATATTCTATACTATGTACCACTATACACCATATTCTATGCTCTGTACCTCTATACACAATATTCTATACTATGTACCACTATACACCATATTCTATACTATATACAACTCTACAGCTCTACCCCGTAATCTATACCATGTACCACTATACACCTTATTTTATACTATGTATCACTATACACCATATTCTATACTATGTATCACTATATACCATATTCTATACTATGTACCACTATACAGCTCTACACCATGTTCTATACTATGTACCACTATACACCACATTCTATATTATGTACCACTATACAGCTCTACACCATATTCTATACTATGTACCACTATACAGCTCTACACCATGTTCTATACTATGTACCACTATACACCATATTCTAAACTATGTACCACTATACACCATATTCTATACTATGTACCACTATACACCACATTCTATGCTATGTACTACTATACACCATATTCTATACTATGTACCACTATACACCATATTCTATACTGTGTACCTCTATTCAGCTCTACACCATATTCTATACTATGTATCTCTATACAACGTATTCTATTCTATATACCACTATACAGTTCTATACCATATTCTATACTATATACGACTATACACCTTATTCTATACTATGTACCACTATGCAGCTCTATACCAAATTCAATACTATGTACCATTATAGAGCTCTACACCACATTCTATACTATGTACCACTATACATCATATTCTATACTATGTACCACTATACAGCTCTACATCACATTCTATATTATTTACCACTATACACCATATTCTATACTTTGTACCTCTCTACACCATATTCTGTACTATGTACCTCTATGCAACATATTCTAGACTATGTACCACTTTACACCATATTCTATACTATATACCACTTAATAGCTCTACCCCATACTCTATGCCATGTACCACTATACAGCTCTGTACCACATTCTATACTATGTACCACTATACAGCTCTACACCATATTCTATACTATATACTATTATACACCACATTCTATACTATGTACCACTATACACCATATTCTATACTATGTAACACTATAAACCACATACTATTCTATGTACCACTATACAGCTCTACACCATATTTTATACTATGTACCAATATTCAGCTCTACACCATGTTCTATACTATATACCACTATACACCATATTCTATACTATGTACCACTATAAATGACATTCTATACTATATACCACTATACACCTTATTCTATACTATGTATCACTATACACCACATTCTATACTATATACCACTATACAGCTCTATACCACATTTTATACTATGTACCATTATACAGCTCTACACCACATTCTATACTATGTACCACTATACAACATATTCTATACTATGTACCACTATACAGCTCTTCATCACATTCTATACTATGTACCACTATACACCATATTCTATACTATGAATAACTATACAGCTCTACACAACATTCTATACAATGTACCACAATACACCATATACTATGTACCACTATACACCATATTCTATACTATGTACCACTATACACCATATTCTATACTATGTACCTCTATACTCCATATTTTATACTATGTACCACTATACACCATATTCTATACTATATACCACTATACAGCTCTACCCCATATTCTATACCATGTACCACTATACAACTTATTCTATACTTTATGCTATACACCATATTCTATACTATGTACCACTAAACACCATATTCTATACTATGTACCACAATACATCTCTACATCATATTCTATATTATATACCACTATACACCATATTCTATACTATGTATCACTTTACACCACATTATATACTATGTACCACTATACACCATATTCTATACTATGTATCAATATACACCATATTCTATAATATGTACCACTATACATCTCTACACCATATTATATGCTATGTATCACTATACACAATACTCTATACTATGCACCACTGTACAGCTATACACTATATTCTATACTATATACCACTATACACACTGTTGTATACTATGTACCACTATACAGCTCTACACCATATTCTATACTATGTACCACTATACAGCTGTACACTACATTCTATATTTTGTACCACTATACACCATATTCTAGACTATGTACCACTATACACCATATTTTATACTATGTACATCTATACACCATATTCTATACTGCGTACCTCTATACACCATATTCTATACTTTATACCACTATACACCATATTCTATACTATGTACCACTATAAACCATATTCTATACTATAAACAACTATATATCTCCCCCCATATTCTATACTATGTACTACTATACACCATTTTCTATACTATGAACCACTATACAGCTCTACACCATATTCTATACTATATACCACTTTACACCATATTCTAAACTATGTACCACTATTCACCTCTACACCATATTCTATACTATGTAGCACTATACAGCTGTATACCACATTATATACTATGTACCACTATACAGCTCTACACCATATTCTATACTATATACTACTACTATATACTACTATACACCACATTCTATAATATGTACCACTATACACCATATTCTATAAAATGTAACACTATACACCTCATTCCATATTATATATCACTATACAGCTCTACACCACATTCTATACTATGTACCACTGCACACCATATTCAATACTATGTACCTCTATACACCACATTCTAGACTACGTACCACTATACACCATATTCTATACTATGTACCACTATACAGTTCTACACCACATTCTATACTTTGTACCACTATACACCATATTCTTTGTACCACTATACACCACATTCTAGACTATGTACCACTATACACCATATTCTATACTATGTACCTCAATACACCATAATTTATACTATATACCACTATACACCACATTCTATACTATGTACCACTATACACCATATTCTATACTATGTACCTCTATACACCATATTCTATACTGTGTACCACTATACACCATATTCTATACTATGTACCACAATACACCATATTATATACTATTTACCACTATATACCATATTCTATACTATATACCGCTATACACCATATTTTATTCTATGTACCACTATACACCATATTCTATACAATGTACCACAATACACCATATTCTATACTATGTACCACTATACATCTCTACACCACATTCTATACTATGTTCCTCTATACACCATATTCTATACTATGTACCATTATATAGCTCTACACCAAATTCTATACTATGTACCACTATACACCACATTCTATACTATGTTCCACTATACACCATATTCTATACTTTGTATCTCTATACACCATATTCTATACCATGTACCACTGTACACCATATTCTATACTATGTATCACAATACACCATATTCTATACTATGTACCACTATACACCGTTTTCTATACTATGAACCACTATACACACCATATTCTATACTATGTACCTCTATACACCATATTCTATGCTATGTACCACTATACACCATATTCTATGCTGTGTAGCACAATACAGCTCTACACCGTATTCTATACTATGTACCGCTATACAGCACTACACTATATTCTATACTATGTACCACTATACACCATATTCTATACTATGTACCACTATACACCATATTCTATACTATGAATAACTATACAGCTCTACACAACATTCTATACAATGTACCACAATACACCATATACTATGTACCACTATACACCATATTCTATACTATATACCACTATACACCATATTCTATACTATGTACCTCTATACACCATATTCTATACTATGTACCACTATACACCATATTCTATACTATATAACACTATACAGCTCTACCCCATATTCTATACCATGTACCACTATACAACTTATTCTATACTATGTGCTATACACCATATTCTATACTATGTACCACTAAACACCATATTCTATACTATGTACCACAATACATCTCTACATCATATTCTATATTATATACCACTATACACCATATTCTATACTATGTATCACTTTACACCACATTATATACTATGTACCACTATACACCATATTCTATACTATGTATCAATATACACCATATTCTATACTATGTACCACTATACAGCTCTACACCACATTCTGTACTATATACCACTATACACCATATTCTATAATATGTACCACTATACATCTCTACACCATATTATATGCTATGTATCACTATACACAATACTCTATACTATGCACCACTGTACAGCTATACACTATATTCTATACTATATACCACTATACACACTGTTGTATACTATGTACCACTATACAGCTCTACACCATATTCTATACTATGTACCACTATACAGCTGTACACTACATTCTATATTTTGTACCACTATACACCATATTCTAGACTATGTACCACTATACACCATATTTTATACTATGTACATCTATACACCATATTCTATACTGCGTACCTCTATACACCATATTCTATACTTTATACCACTATACACCATATTCTATACTATGTACCACTATAAACCATATTCTATACTATAAACAACTATATATCTCCCCCATATTCTATACTATGTACCACTATACACCATATTCTATACTATATACAACTCTACAGCTCTACCCCGTAATCTATACCATGTACCACTATACACCTTATTTTATACTATGTATCACTATACACCATATTCTATACTATGTATCACTATATACCATATTCTATACTATGTACCACTATACAGCTCTACACCATATTTTATGCTATGTACCACAAACTATACACCATATTCTATATTATGTACCACTATACAGCTCTACACCATATTCTATACTATGTACCACTATACAGCTCTACACCATATTCTATACTATGTACCACTATGCAGCTTTAAAACACATTCTATACAATGTACCACAATACACCATATTCTATGTACCACTATACACCATATTCTATACTATGTACCACTATACACCATATTCTATGCTCTGTACCTCTATACACAATATTCTATACTATGTACCACTATACACCATATTCTATACTATATACAACTCTACAGCTCTACCCCGTAATCTATACCATGTACCACTATACACCTTATTTTATACTATGTATCACTATACACCATATTCTATACTATGTATCACTATATACCATATTCTATACTATGTACCACTATACAGCTCTACACCATGTTCTATACTATGTACCACTATACACCACATTCTATATTATGTACCACTATACAGCTCTACACCATATTCTATACTATGTACCACTATACAGCTCTACACCATGTTCTATACTATGTACCACTATACACCATATTCTAAACTATGTACCACTATACACCATATTCTATACTATGTACCACTATACACCACATTCTATGCTATGTACTACTATACACCATATTCTATACTATGTACCACTATACACCATATTCTATACTGTGTACCTCTATTCAGCTCTACACCATATTCTATACTATGTATCTCTATACAACGTATTCTATTCTATATACCACTATACAGTTCTATACCATATTCTATACTATATACGACTATACACCTTATTCTATACTATGTACCACTATGCAGCTCTATACCAAATTCAATACTATGTACCATTATAGAGCTCTACACCACATTCTATACTATGTACCACTATACATCATATTCTATACTATGTACCACTATACAGCTCTACATCACATTCTATATTATTTACCACTATACACCATATTCTATACTTTGTACCTCTCTACACCATATTCTGTACTATGTACCTCTATGCAACATATTCTAGACTATGTACCACTTTACACCATATTCTATACTATATACCACTTAATAGCTCTACCCCATACTCTATGCCATGTACCACTATACAGCTCTGTACCACATTCTATACTATGTACCACTATACAGCTCTACACCATATTCTATACTATATACTATTATACACCACATTCTATACTATGTACCACTATACACCATATTCTATACTATGTAACACTATAAACCGCATACTATTCTATGTACCACTATACAGCTCTACACCATATTTTATACTATGTACCAATATTCAGCTCTACACCATGTTCTATACTATATACCACTATACACCATATTCTATACTATGTACCACTATAAATGACATTCTATACTATATACCACTATACACCTTATTCTATACTATGTATCACTATACACCACATTCTATACTATATACCACTATACAGCTCTATACCACATTTTATACTATGTACCATTATACAGCTCTACACCACATTCTATACTATGTACCACTATACAACATATTCTATACTATGTACCACTATACAGCTCTTCATCACATTCTATACTATGTACCACTATACACCATATTGTATACTATGAATAACTATACAGCTCTACACAACATTCTATACAATGTACCACAATACACCATATACTATGTACCACTATACACCATATTCTATACTATGTACCACTATACACCATATTCTATACTATGTACCTCTATACCCCATATTTTATACTATGTACCACTATACACCATATTCTATACTATATAACACTATACAGCTCTACCCCATATTCTATACCATGTACCACTATACAACTTATTCTATACTTTATGCTATACACCATATTCTATACTATGTACCACTAAACACCATATTCTATACTATGTACCACAATACATCTCTACATCATATTCTATATTATATACCACTATACACCATATTCTATACTATGTATCACTTTACACCACATTATATACTATGTACCACTATACACCATATTCTATACTATGTATCAATATACACCATATTCTATACTATGTACCACTATACAGCTCTACACCACATTCTGTACTATATACCACTATACACCATATTCTATAATATGTACCACTATACATCTCTACACCATATTATATGCTATGTATCACTATACACAATACTCTATACTATGCACCACTGTACAGCTATACACTATATTCTATACTATATACCACTATACACACTGTTGTATACTATGTACCACTATACAGCTCTACACCATATTCTATACTATGTACCACTATACAGCTGTACACTACATTCTATATTTTGTACCACTATACACCATATTCTAGACTATGTACCACTATACACCATATTTTATACTAGGTACATCTATACACCATATTCTATACTGCGTACCTCTATACACCATATTCTATACTTTATACCACTATACACCATATTCTATACTATGTACCACTATAAACCATATTCTATACTATAAACAACTATATATCTCCCCCCATATTCTATACTATGTACTACTATACACCATTTTCTATACTATGAACCACTATACAGCTCTACACCATATTCTATACTATATACCACTTTACACCATATTCTAAACTATGTACCACTATTCACCTCTACACCATATTCTATACTATGTAGCACTATACAGCTGTATACCACATTATATACTATGTACCACTATACAGCTCTACACCATATTCTATACTATATACTACTACTATATACTACTATACACCACATTCTATAATATGTACCACTATACACCATATTCTATAAAATGTAACACTATACACCTCATTCCATATTATATATCACTATACAGCTCTACACCACATTCTATACTATGTACCACTGCACACCATATTCAATACTATGTACCTCTATACACCACATTCTAGACTACGTACCACTATACACCATATTCTATACTATGTACCACTATACAGTTCTACACCACATTCTATACTTTGTACCACTATACACCATATTCTTTGTACCACTATACACCACATTCTAGACTATGTACCACTATACACCATATTCTATACTATGTACCTCAATACACCATAATTTATACTATATACCACTATACACCACATTCTATACTATGTACCACTATACACCATATTCTATACTATGTACCTCTATACACCATATTCTATACTGTGTACCACTATACACCATATTCTATACTATGTACCACAATACACCATATTATATACTATTTACCACTATATACCATATTCTATACTATATACCGCTATACACCATATTTTATTCTATGTACCACTATACACCATATTCTATACAATGTACCACAATACACCATATTCTATACTATGTACCACTATACATCTCTACACCACATTCTATACTATGTTCCTCTATACACCATATTCTATACTATGTACCATTATATAGCTCTACACCAAATTCTATACTATGTACCACTATACACCACATTCTATACTATGTTCCACTATACACCATATTCTATACTTTGTATCTCTATACACCATATTCTATACCATGTACCACTGTACACCATATTCTATACTATGTATCACAATACACCATATTCTATACTATGTACCACTATACACCGTTTTCTATACTATGAACCACTATACACACCATATTCTATACTATGTACCTCTATACACCATATTCTATGCTATGTACCACTATACACCATATTCTATGCTGTGTAGCACAATACAGCTCTACACCGTATTCTATACTATGTACCGCTATACAGCACTACACTATATTCTATACTATGTACCACTATACACCATATTCTATACTATGTACCACTATACACCATATTCTATACTATGAATAACTATACAGCTCTACACAACATTCTATACAATGTACCACAATACACCATATACTATGTACCACTATACACCATATTCTATACTATATACCACTATACACCATATTCTATACTATGTACCTCTATACACCATATTCTATACTATGTACCACTATACACCATATTCTATACTATATAACACTATACAGCTCTACCCCATATTCTATACCATGTACCACTATACAACTTATTCTATACTATGTGCTATACACCATATTCTATACTATGTACCACTAAACACCATATTCTATACTATGTACCACAATACAGCTCTGCATCATATTCTATATTATATACCACTATACACCACATTCTATACTATGTACCACTTTACACCACATTATATACTATGTACCACTATACACCATATTCTATACTATGTAGCACTATACACCATATTCTATACTATGTACCACTATACAGCTCTACACCCCATTCTGTACTATATACCACTATACACCATATTCTATAATATGTACCACTATACATCTCTACACCATATTATATGCTATGTATCACTATACACAATACTCTATACTATGCACCACTGTACAGCTATACACTATATTCTATACTATATACCACTATACACACTGTTGTATACTATGTACCACTATATAGCTCTACACCATATTATATACTATGTACCACTATACAGCTGTACACCACATTCTATATTTTGTACCACTATACACCATATTCTAGACTATGTACCACTATACACCATATTTTATACTATGTACATCTATACACCATATTTTATACTATGTACCTCTATACACCATATTCTATACTTTGTACCACTATAAACCATATTCTATACTATAAACAACTATATATCTCACCCCATATTCTATACTATGTACTACTATACACCATTTTCTATACTATGAACCACTATACAGCTCTGCACCATATTCTATACAATGTACCACTATACACCATATTCTATACTTTGTACCACTATAAACCATATTCTATACTATAAACAACTATATATCTCACCCCATATTCTATACTATGTACTACTATACACCATTTTCTATACTATGAACCACTATACAGCTCTGCACCATATTCTATACTATATACCACTATACACCACATTCTATACTATGTACCACTATACACCATATTCTATAAAATGTAACACTATACACCTCATTCTATATTATATACCACTATACAGCTCTACACCACATTCTATACTATGTACCACTGCACACCATATTCTATACTATGTACCTCTATACACCACATTCTAGACTACGTACCACTATACACCATATTCTATACTATGTACCACTATACAGCTCTACACCACATTCTATACTTTGTACCACTATACACCATATTCTATGTACCACTATACACCACATTCTAGACTATGTACCACTATAAACCATATTCTATACTATGTACCTCATTGCACCATAATTTATACTATGTACCACTATACACCACATTCTATACTATGTACCACTATACACCATATTCTATACTATGTACCGCTATACACCATATTCTATACTGTGTACCACTATACACCATATTCTATACTATGTACCACAATACACCATATTCTATACTATTTACCACTATACAACATATTCTATACGATGTACCATTATATAGCTCTACACCACATTCTATACTATATACCACTATACTCCACATTCTAGACTATGTACTACTATACACCATATTCTATACAATGTACCTCTATACACCATAATCTATACTATATACCACTATACACCACATCCTATACTATGTACCATTATACAGCTCTTCACCACATTCTATACTATGTACCACTATACACCATATTCTATACTATTTACCTCTATACACCATATTCTATACGATATACCACTATTAACAATATTCTATACAATGTACCACTATACACCATATTCTATACGATGTACAACTATACAGCTCTACCCCATATTCTGTACTATGTATATACCACTATACACCATATTCTATACTATGAACCACTATACAGCTCTACACCATATTCTATACTATTTACCACTATACACCATATTCTATACTATGTACCACTATGAACCTCTACACTATATTCTATGCTATGTACCACTATACAGCTCTATACCACATTCTATACTATGTACAACTGTACAGGTCTATACTATATTCTATACTTAATACTACTATAGACCACATTCTATACTAAGTACCTCTATACACTATATTTTATAGTATGTAGCACTATACACCACATTCTATACTATGTACCACTATACAGCTCTACACAATATTCTATACTATGTACCACTATACACCACATCCTATATTATGTACCATTATACAGCTCTTCACCACTTTCTATACTATGTACCACTATACACCATATTCTATACTATTTACCTCTATACACCATATTCTATACTATATACCACTATTACCAATATTCTATACAATGTACCACTATACACCATATTCTATACGATGTACAAATATACAGCTCTACCCCATATTCTGTACTATGTATATACCACTATACACCATATTCTATACTATGAACCACTATACAGCTCTACACCATATTCTATACTATTTACCACTATACACCATATTCTATACTATGTACCACTATAAACCTCTACACTATATTCTATGCTATGTACCACTATACAACATATTCTATACTAAGTATCTCTATACACCATATTCTATAGTATGTAGCACTATACACCACATTCTATACTATGTACCACTATACAGCTCTACACCATATTCTATACTATGTACCACTATACATCTTATTATATACTATGTACCACTATTCAGCTCTACACCACTTTCTATACTATGTACCGCTATACATCATATTCTGTGTACCACTATACACCATATTATATACTATGTACCACTATACAACACATTCTATACTATGTACCACTATACACCATATTCTATAATATGTGCCTTTATACACTATATTCTATACTATGTACCACTTTACACCACATTCTATACTTTTTCCCTCTATTCACCATTTTCTATACTATGTACCACTACACCACATTCTATACTATGTACCACTATATACCACTATACACCACATTCTATACTATGTACCACTATACACCATATTCTATACTATGTACCTCTATATACCATATTCTATACTACGTACCTCTATACATCATATTCTATACTATGTATCACTATACAGCTCTACATCACATTCTATACTATGTACCACTATACACCATATTCTATACTATGTACCTCTATACACCATATTCTATACTATGTACCTCTATACAACATATTCTAGACTATGTACCACTTTACACCATATTCTATACTATAAACCACTATACAGCTCTACCCCATATTCTATGCCATGTTCCACTATACAGCTCTGCACCACATTCTATACTATGTACCACTGTACAGCTCTACACCATATTCTATACTATATACTACTATACACCACATTTTATACTATATACCACTATAAACCATATTCTATACTATGTAACACTATACACCACATTCTATACTATGTACCACTATACAGCTCTACACCATATTTTATACTATATACCGATATTCAGCTCTACACCATGTTCTATACTGTATACCACTATACACCATATTCTATACTATGTACCACTATAAACAACATTCTATACTATGTACCACTATACACCATATTCTATACTATGTACCACTATACACCATATTCTATACTATATACCACTATACAACATATTCTAGACTATGAATCACTTTACACCATATTCTACACTATATACCACTTAACAGCTCTACCCCATATTCTATGTCATGTACCACTATACAGCTCTGTACCACATTCTCTGCTATGGACCACTATACAGCTCTACACCAAATTCTATACAATGTACCACTATACACCTCATTCTATACTATGTACCACTATACACCATATTCTGTACTATGTACCTCTATACACCATATTCTATACAATTTACCACAATACACCATATTCTATACTATATACCACTATACACCATATTCTATACTATGTACCTATATACACCATATTCTATACTATGTACCACTATACACCATATTCTATACTATGTACCACTATACAGCTCTACACCAAATTCTATACTATATACCACTATACACCATATTCTATACTATGTACCACTATACAGCTCTACACCGTACACCAGTATACACCACATTCTACAAATGTACCACTACACCACATTCTATACTATGTACCACTATGTACCACTATACACCACATTCTATACTATGTACCACTATACCCCATTTTCTATACTATGTACGACTATACAGATCTACACCATATTCTATACTATGTACTACTATACACTATATTGTATATGATGTACCACTATATAGCTCTACACCACATTCTATACTATATACCACTATACTCCACATTCTAGGCTATGTACTACTATACTCCATATTCTATACTATGTACCTCTATACACCATAATCTATACTATATACCACTATACACCACATCCTATACTATGTACCATTATACAGCTCTTACCACATTCTATACTATGTACCACTATACACCATATTCTATACTATTTACGTCTATACACCATATTCTATACTATATACCACTTGTAACCATATTCTATACAATGTACCACTATACACCATATTCTATATGATATACAACTATACAGCTCCACCCCATATTCTGTACTATGTATATACCACTATACACCATATTCTATACTATGAACCACTATACAGCTCTACAACATATTCTATACTATTTACAACTATACGCCATATTCTATACTATGTACCACTATAAACCTCTACACTATATTCTATGCTATGTACCACTGTACAGCTCTATACCACATTCTATACTATGTACAACTGTACAGGTCTACACTATATTCTATACTTAATACTACTATAGACCACATTCTATACTAAGTACCTCTATACACCATATTCTATAGTATGTAGCACTATACACCACATTCTATACTATGTACCACTATACAGCTCTACACCATATTCTATACTATGTACCACTATACACCATATTCTATACTATGTACCACTATACACCACATCCTATACTATGTACCATTATACAGCTCTTCACCACATTCTATACTATGTACCACTATACACCATATTCTATACTATTTACCACTATACATCATATCCTGTACTATGTACCACTATAAACCTCTACACTATATTCTATGCTATGTACCACTATACAGCATATTCTATACTAAGTACCTCTATACACCATATTCTATAGTATGTAGCACTATACACCACATTCTATACTATTTACCACTATACAGCTCTACACCATATTCTATACTATGTACCACTATACACCATATTCTTAACTATGTACCACTATTCATCTCTACACCACATTCTATACTATGTACCACTATACATCATATTCTGTGTACCACTATACACCATATTATATACTATGTACCACTATACAACTCATTCTATACTATGTACCACTATACACCATATTCTATACTATGTGTCTTTATACACTATATTCTATACTATGTACCACTATACACCACATTCTATACTTTTTCCATCTATACACCATTTTCTATACTATGTACCACTATACAACTCTACACCATATTCTATACTATGTACCACTATACAACACTACACCATATTCTATACTATGTACTATTATACAGCTCTACACTGTATTCTATACTATGTACTACTATACACCACATTCTATACTATGTACCACTACACCACATTCTATACTATGTACCACTATATACCACTATACACCACATTCTATACTATGTACCACTATACACCATATTCTATACTATGTACCTCTATACACCATATTCTATACTATGTACCTCTATACATCATATTCTATACTATGTACCACTATACAGCTCTACATCACATTCTATACTATGAACCACTATACACCATATTCTATACTATGTACCTCTATACACCATATTCTATACTATGTACCTCTATACAACATATTCTAGACTATGTACCACTTTACACCATTTTCTATACTATATACCACTATACAGCTCTACCCCATATTCTATGCCATGTACCACTATACAGCTCTGCACCACATTCTATACTATGTACCACTGTACAGCTCTACAAAATATTCTATACTATATACTACTATACACCACATTCTATACTATGTACCACTATAAACCATATTCTATACTATGTAACACTATACACCACATTCTATACTATGTACCACTATACAGCTCTACACCATATTTTATACTATATACCAATATTCAGCTCTACACCATGTTCTATACTATATACCACTATACACCATATTCTATACTATGTACCACTATAAACAACATTCTATACTATGTACCACTATACACCATATTCTATACTATGTACCACTATACACCATATTCTATACTATATACCACTATACAACATATTCTAGACTATGTACCACTTTACACCTTATTCTACACTATATACCTCTTAACAGCTCTACCCCATATTCTATGCCATGTACCACTATACAGCTCTGTACCACATTCTATACTATGTACCACTATACAGCTCTACACCAAATTCTATACAATGTACCATTATACACCACATTCTATACTATTTACCTCTATACACCATATTCTGTACTATGTACCTCTATACACCATATTCTATACAATTTACCACAATACACCATATTCTATACTATATACCACTATACACCATATTCTATACTATGTACCTATATACACCATATTCTATACTATGTACCACTATACACCATATTCTATAGTATGTACCACTGTACAGCTCTACACCAAATTCTATACTATATACCACTATACACCATATTCTGTAATATGTAGCACTATACACCATATTCTATGCTCTGCACCACTATACAGCTCTACACCATATTCTATGCTATGTATCACTCTACACAATACTCTATACTATGCACCACTATACAGCTCTACACCAAATTCTATACTATGTACCTCTATATACCATATTCTATACTATGTACCACTATACAGCTCTATACCAAATTCTACACTATGTACCATTATACAGCTCTACACCACATTCTATACTATGTCCCACTATACATCATATTCTATACTATGTACCACTATACAGCTCTACATCACATTCTATACTATGTACCACTATACAACATATTCTATATTATGTACCTCTATACACAATATTCTATACTATGTACCTCTATACAACATATTCTAGACTATGTACCACTTTACATCATATTCTATTCTATATACCACTATACAGCTCTACCCCATATTCTATGCCATGTACCACTATACAGCTCTGCACCTCATTCTATACTATGTACCACTGTACAGCTATACACCATATTCTATACTATATACTACTTTACACCACATTCTATACCATGTACCACTATAAACCATATTCTGTACTATGTAACACTATACACCACATTCTATACTATGTACCACTATACAGCTCTACACCATATTTTATACTATGTACCAATATTCAGCTCTACACCATGTTCTATACTATATACCACTATACACCATATTCTATACTATGTACCACTATAAACAACATTCTATACAATGTACCACTATACACCATATTCTATACTATGTACCACTATACACCATATTCTATACTATATACCACTATACACCATATTCTAGACTATGTACCACTTTTCAACATATTCTGTACTATATACCACTTAACAGCTTTACCCCATATTCTATGCCATGTACCACTGTACAGCTCTGTACCACATTCTATACTATATACCACTATACAGCTCTATACCACATTCTATACTATGTACCATTATACAGCTCTACACCACATTCTATACTATGTACCATTATACAACATGTTCTATACTATGTACCACTATACAGCTCTTCATCACATTCTATATTATGTACCACTATACACCACATTCTATACTATGTACCACTATACAGCTTTAAACCACATTCTATACAATGTACCACAATACACCATATTCTATGAACCACTATACACCATATTCTATACTATGTACCACTATACACCATATTCTATACTATGTACCACTATACACCATATTCTATACTATATACCACTATACAGCTCTACCCCATAATCTATACCATGTACCACTATACACCATATTCTATACTATGTATCACTTTACACCATATTCTATACTATGTATCACTATGCACCATATTCTATACTATGTACCACTATACTGCTCTACACCATATTTTATGCTATGTACCACAAACTATACACCATATTCTATACTATGTACCACTATACAGCTCAACACCATATTCTATACTATGTACCACTATACAACTCTACACTATATTCTATACTATGTACCACTATACACAACATTCTATACTTTTTCCCACTATACACCATTTTCTATACTATGTACCACTATACAGCTCAACACCATATTCTATACTATGTACCACTATACAACACTACACCATATTCTATACTATGTACTAATATACAGCTCTACACCGTATTCTATACTATGTACTACTATACACCACATTCTATACTATGTACCACTACACCACATTCTATACTATGTACCACTATACAACACTACACCAAATTCAATACTATGTACCATTATACAGCTCTACACCACATTCTATACTATGTACCACTATACATCATATTCTATACTATGTACCACTATACAGCTCTACATCACATTCTATACTATGTACCACTGTACACCATATTCTAAACTTTGTACCTCTATACACCATATTCTATACTATGTACCTCTATACAACATATTCTAGACAATGTACCACTTTACACCATATTCTATACTATATACCACTTAACAGCTCTACCCCATAATCTATGCCATGTACCACTATACAGCTCTGTACAACATTCTATACTATATACTACTATACACCACATACTATTCTATGTACCACTATACAGCTCTACACCATATTTTATACTATATACCAATATTCAGCTCTACACCATGTTCTATACTATATAATACTATACATCAGATTCTATACTATGTACCACTATAAACAACATTCTATACTATATACCACTGTACACCTTATTCTATACTAGGTATCACTATACACCACATTCTATACAATATACCACTATACAGCTCTATACCACATTCTATACTATGTACCACTATACAACATATTCTATACTATGTACCACTATACAGCATATTCTATACTATGTACCTCTATACACCATATTCTATACTATGTACCACTATACACCATATTCTATACTATATACCACTATACAGCTCTACCCCATATTCTATACCATGTACCACTATACACCTTATTCTATACTATGTGCTATACACCATATTCTATACTATGTACCACTATACACCATATTCTATACTATGTACCACAATACAGCTCTACATCATATTCTATATTATATACCACTATACACCATATTCTATACTATGTACCACTTACACCACATTCTATACTATGTACCACTATACACCATATTCTATACTATGTACCACTATACACCAAATTCTATACTATGTACCACTATACAGCTCTACACCACATTCTGTACTATATGCCACTATACACCATATTCTATACTATGTAGCACTATACACCATATTCTATACTATGTACCAATATACAGCTCTACAACACATTCTATACTATGTCCCTCTACACACCATATTCTATACTATGTACCACTATACAGCTCTACACCACATTCTATACTATGTACCACTATACATCTCTACACCATATTCTATGCTATGTATCACTGTACACAATACTCTATACTGTGCACCACTGTACAGCTATACACCATATTTTATACTATATACCACTATACACCCTATTGTATACTATGTACCACTATACAGCTCTACACCATATTCTATTCTATGTACCACTATACAGCTCTACACCATATTCTAGACTATGTACCACTATATACCATATTCTATACTATGTACATGTATACACCATATTCTATACTATGTACCTCTGTACACCATATTCTATACTATATACCACTATGCACCATATTCTAAACTATGTACCACTATAAACCATATTCTATACTATAAACAACTCTATAGCTCACCCCATATTCTATACTATGTACTACTATACACCATTTTCTATACTATGAACCACTATATAGCTCTACACCATATTCTATACTATATACCACTATACACCATATTCTATACTATGTACCACTATTCACCTCTACACCATATTCTATACTATGTACCACTATACAGATGTATACCACATTCTATACTATGTACCACTATACAGCTCTACACCATATTCTATACTATATACTACTATACACCACATTCTATACTATGTACCATTATACAGCTCTACACCACAATATATACTATGTACCACTATACAGCTCTACACCACATTCTATACTATGTACCACTGTACACTATATTCTATACTATGTACCACTATACACCACATTCTAGACTATGTACCACTATACACCATATTCTATACTATGTACCATTATACAGCTCTAATCACATTCTATACTATGCACCACTATACACCACATTCTATACTATGTACCATTATACAGCTCTACACCACATTCTATACTATGCACCACTATACACCATATTCTATACTATGTACCAATATACAGCTTTACACCACATTCTATACTATGTACCACTATACACCACATTCCAGACTATGTACCACTATACCCCATATTCTATACTATGTACCTCTATACACCATAATTTATACTATGTACCACTACACACCACATTCTGTTCTATGTAGTACTATACACCATATTCTATACTATGTACCACTGTACACCATATTCTATACTATGTACCTCTATACACCATATTCTATACTGTGTACCACTATACACCATATTCTATACTATGTACCACAATACACCATATTCTATACTATTTACCACTATATACCATATTCTATACTATATACCGCTTAACACCATATTTTATACTATGTACCAATATACAACACATTCTATACTATGTAGCACTATACACCATATTCTATACTATGTACCTCTGTACACCATATTCTATACTATGTACCACTATACCCCATATTCTATACAATGTACCACAATACACCATATTCTATACTATGTACCACTATACATCTCTACACCACATTCTATACTATGTTTCTCTATAAACCATATTCTATACTATGTACAACTATACACCATATTCTATACTATGTACCACTATACACCACATTCTATGCTATGTACTACTATATACCATATTCTATACTATGTATCTCTATACAGCTCTACAACACAATCTATACTATATCCCTCTACACACCATATTCTATACTATGTACCACTATACAGCTCTACACCATGTTCTATACTATGTACCACTATACACCACATTCTATGCTATGTACCACTATACACCATATTCTAAACTATGTACCACTATACACCACATTCTATGCTATGTACTACTATATACCATATTCTATACTATGTATCTCTATACAACATATTCTATACTATATAACACTATACAGTTCTATACCATATTCTATACTATATACGACTATACACCTTATTCTATACTATGTACCACTATACAGCTCTATACCAAATTCAATACTATGTACCATTATAGAGCTCTACACCACATTCTATACTATGTACCACTATACATCATATTCTATACTATGTACCACTATACAGCTCTACATCACATTCTATATTATTTACCACTATACACCATATTCTATACTTTGTACCTCTCTACACCATATTCTGTACTATGTACCTCTATGCAACATATTCTAGACTATGTACCACTTTACACCATATTCTATACTATATACCACTTAATAGCTCTACCCCATATTCTATGCCATGTACCACTATACAGCTCTGTACCACATTCTATACTATGTACCAATATTCAGCTCTACACCATGTTCTATACTATATACCACTATACACCATATTCTATACTATGTACAACTATAAATGACATTCTATACTATATACCACTATACACCTATTTCTATACTATGTATCACTATACACCACATTCTATACTATATACCACTATACAGCTCTATACCACATTTTATACTATGTACCATTATACAGCTCTACACCACATTCTATACTATGTACCACTATACAACATATTCTATACTATGTACCATTATACAGCTCTTCATCACATTCTATACTATGTACCACTATACACCATATTCTATACTATGAATAACTATACAGCTCTACACAACATTCTATACAATGTACCACAATACACCATATACTATGTACCACTATACACCATATTCTATACTATGTACCACTATACACCATATTCTATACTATGTACCTCTATACACCATTTTCTATACTATGTACCACTATACACCATATTCTATACTATATACCACTATACAGCTCTACCCCATATTCTATACCATGTACCACTATACAACTTATTCTATACTATGTGCTATACACCATATTCTATACTATGTACCACTAAACACCATATTCTATACTATGTACCACAATACATCTCTACATCATATTCTATATTATATACCACTATACACCATATTCTATACTATGTATCACTTTACACCACATTATATACTATGTACCACTATACACCATATTCTATACTATGTAGCAATATACACCATATTCTATACTATGTACCACTATACAGATATACACCACATTCTGTACTATATACCACTATACACCATATTCTATAATATGTACCACTATAAATCTCTACACCATCTTATATGCTATGTATCACTATACACAATACTCTATACTATGCACCACTGTACAGCTATACACTATATTCTATACTATATACCACTGTACACACTGTTGTATACTATGTACCACTATACAGCTCTACACCATATTCTATACTATGTACCACAATACAGCTGTACACGACATTCTATATTTTGTACCACTATACACCATATTCTAGACTATGTACCACTATACACCATATTTTATACTATGTACATCTATACACCATATTCTATACTACGTACCTCTATACACCATATTCTATACTTTATACCACTATACACCATATTCTATACTATGTACCACTATAAACCATATTCTATACTATAAACAACTATATATCTCACCCCATATTCTATACTATGTACTACTATACACCATTTTCTATACTATGAACCACTATACAGCTCTACACCATATTCTATACTATATACCACTATACACCATATTCTAAACTATGTACCACTATTCACCTCTACACCATATTCTATACTATGTACCACTATACAGCTGTATACCACATTCTATACTATGTACCACTATACAGCTCTACACCATATTCTATACTATATACTACTATACACCACATTCAATACTATGTACCACTATACACCATATTCTATAAAATGTAACACTATACACCTCATTCCATATTATATACCACTAGACAGCTCTACACCACATTCTATACTATGTACCACTGCACACCATATTCTATACTATGTACCTCTATACACCAAATTCTAGACTACGAACCACTATACACCATATTCTATACTATGTACCACTATACAGCTCTACACCACATTCTATACTTTGTACCACTATACACCATATTCTATACTATGTACCTCAATACACCATAATTGATACTATATACCACTATACACCACATTCTATACTATGTACCACTATACACCATATTCTATACTATGTACCTCTATACAGCATATTCTATACTGTGTACCACTATACACCATATTCTATACTATATACCACAATACACCATATTCTATACTATTTACCACTATATACCATATTCTATACTATATACCGCTATACACCATATTTTATTCTATGTACCACTATACAACACATTCTATACTATGTAGCACTATACACCATATTCTATACTATGTACCTCTATACACCATATTCGATACTATGTACCACTATACACCATATTCTATACAATGTACCACAATACACCATATTCTATAATATGTACCACTATACATCTCTACACCAAATTCTATACTATGTACCACTATACACCACATTCTATACTATGTTCCACTATACACCATATTCTATACTTTGTATCTCTATACACCATATTCTATACCATGTACCACTGTACACCATATTCTATACTATGTATCATAATACACCATATTCTATACTATGTACCACTATACACCGTATTCTATACTATGAACCACTATACACACCATATTCTATACTATGAACCTCTATACACCATATTCTATAATATGTACCACTATACACCATATTCTATGCTGTGTAGCACAATACAGCTCTACACCATATCCTATACTATGTACCGCTATACAGCACTACACTATATTCTATACTATGTACCACTATACACCATATTCTATACTATGTACCACTATACACCATATTCTATACTATGAATAACTATACAGCTCTACACAACATTCTATACAATGTACCACAATACACCATATACTATGTACCACTATACACCATATTCTATACTATGTACCACTATACACCATATTCTTTACTATGTACCTCTATACACCATATTCTATACTATGTACCACTATACAGCTCTACACCAAATTCTATACTATGTACCACTATACACCACATTCTATACTATGTACAACTATACACCGTATTCCATACTATGTACCTCTATACACCATTTTCTTTACTATGTACCGCTATACACCATATTCTATAATAAGTACCACAATACAGCTCTACACTATTTTCTATACTATGTATCACTATACAACACTACACCATATTCTATACTATGTACCACTATACAGCTCTACACCATATTCTATACTATGTACTACTATACACCATATTTTATACTATGTACCACTATACACCATATTTTATACTATGTACCACTATACAGCTCTACACCACATTCTATACTATGTACCACTATACAGCTCTACACCGTATTCAATACTATGTACTGCTATACACCACATTCTATACTATGTACCACTACACAGCTCTACACCATATACCACTATACACCACATTCTATACTATGTACCACTACACCACATTCTATACTATGTACCACTATGTACCACTATACACCACATTCTATACTATGTACCACTGTACACCATAATCTGTACTATGTACCTCTATACACCATATTCTATACTATGTACCACTATACACCATATTCTATAATATGTACCACAATACAACTCTACACCATTTTCTATACTATGTACCACTATACAACACTACACCATATTCTATACTATGTACCACTATACACCATATTCTATACTATGTACCACTGTACACCATATTCTATACTATGTACCACTATACAGCTCTACACCACATTCTATACTATGTACCACTAAACAGCTTTACACCAAATTCCATACAATGTACCACTATACACCACATTCTATACTATGTACCACTATACACCATATTCTATACTGTATACCACTATACACCATATTCTATACAATGTACCACAATACAACATATTCTATACCAGAACCATAACTAGACTTTTTGGTGCCCTGTGCCAGAAAGTTCATTGGTGGCCCCCTCATTTTTCAAAGGACATAATGCACTCAAAAAAGGGCAAAGGTTTCATGGGGAAGGGCCAGGTAAAGTATAGGAGGGGCCAGGAGATGCTGGGGATGAAATAAGAGGAAGCTACAAACAAGAATGATAATAAATAGAAATTTGGTAGGCCCAACCAGCGCCCCATGACCTGTGGTGCAGTGTGCGATTGCATCGGCAGCACTACCCTAGCTACGGCCCTGTTCTATATTAGGTACCACTATACACCATATTCTATACTATGTACCATTATACACCATATTCAATACTATGTACCACTATACACCATATTCTATACTATATACCACAATACACCATATTCTATACTATGTACCATTATACACCATATTCTATACTATGTATCACTATACGTTATATTCTATACTATGTACCACTATACAGCTCTACACCATATTCTATACTATGTACCACTATACACCATATTCTATACTATCTAACACTATACAGCTCTACACCATATTCTATACTATGTACCACTATACAGCTCGACACCACATTCTATACTATGTACCACTATATACCACATTCTATACTATGTACCACTATACAGCTCTACACCATAATCTATACTATGTACCACTATACACCACATTCTAGAATATGTACTACTATACACCATATTCAATATTATGTTCCTCTATACACCATATTCTATACTATATACCACTATACACCACATCCTATACTATGTACCATTATACAGCTCTTCACCACATTCTATACTATGTACCACTATACACCATATTCTATACTATTTACCTCTATACACCATATTCTATACTATATACCACTATTAACCATATTCTATACAATGTACGACTATACACAATATTCTATACGATATACAACTATACAGCTCTACCCCATATTTTATACTATGTATTTACCACTATACACCATATTCTACACTATGAACCACTATACAGCTCTACACCATATTCTATACTATTTACCACTATACACCATATTCTATACTATGTACCACTATAAACCTCTACACTATATTCTATGCTATGTACCACTATACAGCTCTATACCACATTCTATACTATGTATAACTGTACAGCTCTACACCATATTCTATACTATAAACTACTATAGACCACATTCTATACTAAGTACCACTATACACCATATTCTATACTATGTAGCACTATACACCACATTCTATACTATGTACCACTATACAGCTCTAAACCACATTCTATACTATGTACCACTATACACCATATTCTATACTATGTACCACTATTCAGCTCTACACCACATTCTATACTATGTACCGCTATACATCATATTCTATGTACCACTATACACCATATTCTAGACTATGTAACACTATACAACATATTCTAGA
This sequence comes from Taudactylus pleione, assembly GCA_031769625.1. Lineage (NCBI taxonomy): Eukaryota > Metazoa > Chordata > Amphibia > Anura > Myobatrachidae > Taudactylus > Taudactylus pleione. The sequence goes on along the minus strand of JAUIMM010001972.1, from coordinate 30,047 downwards.
CGATGTACCTCTATACACCATATTCTATACTATGTACATCTATACACCATATTATATACTATGTACCACTATACACCACATTCTATTCTATGTACCACTATACACCACATTCTATACTATGTACCATTATACAGCTTTACACCACAATCTATACTATGTACCACTATGCAACATATTCTATACTATTTAGCACTATACAGCTCTACACCAAATTCTATACTATGTACCTCTATACACCATATTCTATACTATGTACCACTATACACCATATTCTATACTTTGTACCTCTATACAACATATTCTATACAATGTACCACAATACACCATATTCTATACTATGTACCACTATACACCGTATTCCATACTATGTACCACTATACACCATATTCTATACTATGTACCTCTCTACACCATATTATATACTACGTACCACTAAACACCATATTCTATAATATGTACCACAATACAGCTCTACACCATATTCTATACTATGTACCACTGTACAGCTCTACATCAATTTCTATACTATGTACTTCTATAAACCATATTCTATACTATGTACCACTACACACCATATTCTATACTATGTACCACTATACGGCTCTACACCACATTCTATACTATATACCACTATACAGCTCTACACCGTATTCTGTTACTATATAATACTGTACACCACATTCTATGCTATGTACCACTATACAGCTCTACACCATATACCACTATACACCACATTCTATAATATGTACCACTACACCACATTCTATACTATGTACCACTATGTACCACTATACACCACATTCTATACTATGTACCACTGTACACCATATTCTATACTATGTACCTCTATACACAATATTCTATACTATATAGCACTATACACCTTATTCTATATGATGTACCACTATACAGCTCTACACCACATTCTATACTACATACCACGTATACACCATAATCTATACTATGTAGCACTATACACCATATTCTATACTCCGTACAACTATACAACTCTACTCCATATTCTATGATATGTATCACTATACACAATACTCTATACTATGCACCACTATACAGCTCTACACCAAATTATATACTATGTACCTCTATATACCATATTCTATACTATGTACCACTATCCACCATATTCTTTACTATGTACCACAATACAGCTCTACACCATATTCTATACTATGTACCACTATACACCATATTCTATACTATGTACCACTATACACTATATTCTATACTATGTACCACTATACTGCTCTACAACATATTCTATACTATGTACCACTATACACCATATTCTATACTATGTACCACTATACAGCTCTACACCACATTCTAAACTATGCACCACTATGTAGCTCTACACCAAATTCTATACTATGTACCACTATACACCATATTCTATACTATGTACAACTATACACCTTATTCCATACTATGTACCACTATACACCATATTCTATACTATGTACCTCTATACACCATATTCTATACTATGTACAACTAAACACCATATTCTATACTATGTACCACAATACAGATCTACACCATATTCTATACTATGTACCACTATACACCATATTCTATACTATGTACCATTATACACCATATTATATAGTATTTACCACTATACAGCTCTACAACACATTCTATACTATGTACCTCTATACACCATATTCAATACTATGTACCACTATACAGCTCTAGACCACATTCTATACTATGTACCACTATACAGCTCTACACCATTCACCACTATACACCACATTCTATACTATGTACCACTACACCACCTTCTATACTATGTACCACTTTGTACCACTATACACCACATTCTATACTATGTACTACTATACCCCATATTCTATACTATGTACCTCTATATACCATATTCTATACTATATACCACTATACACCATATTCTATACGATGTACCACTATTCAGATCTACACCACATTCTATAATATATACCACTATTCACCACATTCTAGACTATGTACTACTATGCACCACATCCTATACTATGTACCATTATACAGCTCTTCACCACATTCTATACTATGTACCACTATACACCATAATCTATACTATTTACCTCTATACACCATATTCTATACGATATACAACTAGGCAGCCCTACCCAATATTCTGTACTATGTATATACCACTATACACCATATTCTATACTATGAATCACTATACAGCTCTACACCATATTCTATACTATTTACCACTATACACCATATTCTATATTATGTACCACTATACAGCTCTATACCACATTCTATACTATGTACAACTGTACAGCTCTACACCATATTCTATACTATATACTGCTATAGACCACAATCTATACGAAGTACCTCTATACACCATATTCTATAGTATGTTGCACTATACACCACATTCTACACTATGTACAACTATACATCTCTACACCACATTCTATACTATGTACCACTATTCACCATATTCTATACTATGTACTAGTATTCAGCTCTACACCACATTCTATACTATGTACCGCTATACATCATAATCTATGTACCACTATACACCATATTCTAGACTATGTAATACTATACACCATATTCTAGACTATGTACCTCTATACACCATATTCTATACTATGCACCTCTATACACCATATTATATACTATGTACCACTATACACCACATTCTATACTATGTACCTCTATACACCATATTCTATACTATGTACCACTATACACCACATTCTATACTATGTACCATTATTACGCTTTACACCACAATAAATACTATGAACCACTATACAACATATTCTATACTATTTACCACTATACAGCTCTACACCACATTCTATACTATGTACCACTATACACCATATTCTATACTATGTACCACTATACACCACATTCTATACTATGTACAATTATACAGCTTTACACCACAATCTATACTATCTACCACTGTAAAACATATTCTCTACTATTTACCACTATACAGCTCTACACCACATTCTATAATATGTACCTCTATACACTATATTCTATACTATATACCACTATACACCACATTCTATACTATGTAACACTGTTCACCACATTCTATACTATGTACCATTATACAGCTTTACACCACAATCTATACTATGTACCACTTTACAGCATATTCTATACTATTTACCACTATACAGCTCTACACCACATTCTATAATATGTACCTCTATACACCATATTCTATACTATGTACCACTATACAGCTCTACACCAAATTCTATACTATGTACCACTATACACCACATTCTATACTATGTACCACTATACACCATATTCTATACTTTGTACCTCTATATACCATATTCTATACAATGTACCACAATACACCATATTCTATACTATGTACAACTATACACTGTATTCCATACTATGTACCTCTATACACCATTTTCTATACTATGTACCACAATACAGCTCTACACTATTTTCTATACTATGTACCACTATGCAACACTACACCATATTCTATACTATGTACCACTATACAGCTCTACACCATATTCTATACTATTTACCACTATACAGCTCTACACCATATTCTATACTATGTACTACTATACACCATATTCTATACTATGTACCACTATACACCATATTTTATACTATGTACCACTATACAGCTCTACACCACATTCTATACTATGTACCACTATACAGCTCTACACTGTATTCTATACTATGTACTACTATACACCACATTCTATACTATGTACCACTATACAGCTCTACACCATATACCACTATACACCACATTCTAAACTATGTACCACTACACCACATTCTATACTATGTACCACTATGTACCACTATACACCACATTCTATACTAGGTACCACTGTACACCATAATCTGGACTATGTACCTCTATACACCATATTCTATACTATGTACCACTATACACCATATTCTATACTATGTACCACGATACAGCTCTACACCACATTCTATACTATATAACAATATATATCATATTCTATACTATGTAGCACTATACACCATATTCTACACTCTGCACCACTATACAGCTCTACACCATATTCTATGCTATGTATCACTATACACAATACTATATACTATGCACCACTATACAGCTCTACACCAAATTCTATACTATGTACCTCTATATACCATATTCTATACTATGTACCACTATACACCATATTCTATAATATGTACCACAATACAGCTCTACACTATATTCTATACTTTGTACCACTATACAACACTACACCATATTCTATACTATGTACCACTATACAGCTCAACACCATATTCTATACTATGTACCACTATACACCAAATTCTATACTATTTACCACTATACACCATATTCTATACTATGTACCACTATACAGCTCTACAACACATTCTAAACTATGTACTACTATACACCATATTCTATACTATGTACCACTATACAGCTCTACACCACATTCTATACTATGTACCACTATACAGCTCTACACCGTATTCTAAACTATGTACTACTATACACCACATTCTATACTATGTACCACTATACAGCTCTAAACCATATACAACTATACACCACATTCTATACTATGTACCACTATACCACATTCTATACTATGTACCACTATACACCATATTCTATACTATGTACCTCTATACACCATATTCTATACAATGTACCACAATACACCATATTCTATACTATGTACCACTATACACCGTATTCCATACTATGTACCACTATACACTATATTTTATACTATGTACCTCTATAGACCATATTCTATACTATGTACCACTATACACCATATTCTATACTATGTACCACAATACAGCTCTGCACCATATTCTATACTATGTCCCACTATACAACACTACACCATATTCTATACAATGTACCACTATACACCATATTCTATACGATATACAACTATACAGCTCTACCCCATATTCTGTACTATGTATATACCACTATACACCATATTCTATACTATGAACCACTATACAGCTCTACACCATATTCTATACTATTTACCACTATACACCATATTCTATACTATGTACCACTATAAACCTCTACACTATATTCTATGCTATGTACCACTAAACAGCATATTCTATCCTAAGTACCTCTATACACCATATTCTTAAGTATGTAGCACTATACACAACATTCTATACTATGTACCACTATACAACTCTACACCATATTCTATACTATGTACCACTATACACCATATTCTATACTATGTACCACTATTCTGCTCTACACCACATTCTATACTATGTACCGCTATACATCATATTCTGTGTACCACTATACACCATATTCTAGACTATGTACCACTATACAACACATTCTATACTATGTACCACTATACACCATATTCTATACTATGTGCCTTTATACACTATATTCTATACTATGTACCACTATACACCACATTCTATACTTTTTCCCACTATACATCATTTTCTATACTATGTACCACTATACAACACTACACCATATTCTATACTATGTACTAATATACAGCTCTACACCGTATTCTATACTATGTACTACTATACACTACATTCTATACTATGTACCACTACACCACATTCTATACTATGTACCACTATATACCACTATACACCACATTCTATACTATGTACCACTATACACCATATTCTATACTATGTACCTCTATACACCATATTCTATACTATGTACCTCTATACATCATATTCTAAACTATGTACCACTATACAGCTCTACATCACATTCTATACTATGTACCACTATACACCATATTCTATACTATGTACCTCTATACACCATATTCAATACTATGTACCTCTATACAACATATTCTAGACTATGTACCACTATACACCATATTCTATATGATATACAACTATACAGCTCTACCCCATATTCTGTACTATGTATATACCACTATACACCATATTCTATACTATGAACCACTATACAGCTCTACACCATATTCTATACTATTTACCACTATACACCATATTCTATACTATGTACCACTATACAGCTCTATACCACATTCTATACTATGTACAACTGTACAGGTCTACACTGTATTCTATACTTAATACTACTATAGACCACATTCTATACTAAGTACCTCTATACACCATATTCTATAGTATGTAGCACTATACACCACATACTATACTATGTACTACTATACAGCTCTACACCATATTCTATACTATGTACCACTATACACCATATTCTATTCTATGTACCACTATACACCACAACCTATACTATGTACCATTATACAGCTCTTCACCACATTCTATACTATGTTCCACTATACACCATATTCTATACTATTTACCTCTATACACCATATTCTAAACTATATACCACTATTAACAATATTCTATACAATGTACCACTATACACCATATTCTATACGATATACAACTATACAGCTCTACCCCATATTCTGTACTATGTATATACCACTATACACCATATTCTATTCTATGAACCACTATAAAGCTCTACACCATATTGTATACTATTTACCACTTTACACCATATTCTATACTATTTACCACTATAAACCTCTACACTATATTCTATGCTATGTACCACTATACAGCATATTCTATACTAAGTACCTCTATACACCATATTCTATAGTATGTAGCACTATACACCACATTCTATACTATGTACCACTATACAGCTCTACACCATATTCTATACTATCTACCACTATACACCATATTCTATACTATGTACCACTATTCTGCTCTACACCACATTCTATACTATGGACCGCTATACATCATATTCTGTGTACCACTATACACCATATTATATACTATGTACCACTATACAACACATTCTATACTTTGAACCACTATACACCATATTCTATACTATGTGCCTTTATACACTATATTCTATACTATGTACCACTATACACCACATTCTATACTTTTTCCCACTATACACCATTTTCTATACTATGTACCACTATAAAGCTCTACACCATATTCTATACTATGTACCACTATACAACACTACACCATATTCTATACTATGTACCTCTATACACCATATTCTATACTATGTACCTCTATACATCATATTCTATACTATGTACCACTATACAGCTCTACATCACATTCTATACTATGTACCACTATACACCATATTCTATACTATGTACCTCTATACACCATATTCTATACTATGTACCTCTATACAACATATTCTAGACTATGTACCACTTTACACCATACTCTATACTATATACCACTTCACAGCTCTACCCCATATTCTACTCCATGTACCACTATACAGCTCTGCACCACATTCTATACTATGTACCACTGTACAGCTCTGCACCATATTCTATACTATATACTTCTATACACCACATTCTATACTATGTACCACTATAAACCATATTCTATACTATGTAACACTATACACCACATTCTATACTATGTACCACTATACAGCTCTACACCATATTTTATACTATGTACCAATATTCAGCTCTACACCATGTTCTATTCTATATACCACTATACACCATATTCTATACTATGTACCACTATAAACAACATTCTAAAATGTGTACCACTATACACCACATTCTGTACTATGCACCACTATACACCATATTCTGTACTATGTAACACTATACATCATATTCTATACCATATACCACTATACAGCTCTACACTATATTCTATACTATGTACCACTATACAACATATTCTATACCAGAACCATAACTAGACTTTTTGGTGCCCTGTGCCAGAAAGTTCATTGGTGGCCCCCTCATTTTTCAAAGGACATAATGCTCTCAAAAAAGGGCAAAGGCTTCATGGGGAAGGGCCAGGTAAAGTATAGGAGAGGCCAGGAGATGCTGGGGATGAAATAAGAGGAAGCTACATACAAGAATGATAATAAATAGAAATTTTGTAGGCCCAACCAGCGCCCCATGACCTGTGGTGCAGTGTGCGATGGCATTGGCAGCACTACCCTAGCTACGACCCTGTTCTATATTAGGTACCACTATACACCATATTCTATACTATGTACCATTATACACCATATTCAATACTATGTACCACTATACACCATATTCTATACTATATACCACAATACACCATATTCTATACTATGTACCATTATACACCATATTCTATACTATGTATCACTATACATTATATTCTATACTATGTACCACTATACAGCTCTACACCATATTCTATACTATGTACCACTATACACCATATTCTATACTATCTACCACTATACAGCTCTACACCATATTCTATACTATGTACCACTATACAGCTCGACACCACATTCTATACTATATGCCACTATATACCACATTCTATACTATGTACCACTATACAGCTCTACACCATAATCTATACTATGGACCACTATACACCACATTCTAGAATATGTACTACTATACACCATATTCAATATTATGTTCCTCTATACAACATATTCTATACTATATACCACTATACTCTACATCCTATACTATGTACCACTATTCAGCTCTACACCATAATCAATACTATGTACCACTATACACCACATTCTAGACTATGTACTACTATACACCATATTCAATATTATGTTCCTATATACACCATATTCTATACTATATACCACTATACACCACATCCTATACTATGTACCATTATACAGCTCTTCACCACATCCTATACTATGTACCACTATACACCATATTCTATACTATTTACCTCTATACACTATATTCTATACTATATACCACTATTAACCATATTCTATACAATGTACCACTATACACCATATTCTATACGATATACAACTATACAGCTCTACCCCATATTTTATACTATGTATATACAACTATACACCATATTCTATACTATGAACCACTATACAGCTCTACACCATATTCTATACTATTTACCACTATACACCATATTCTATACTATGTACCACTATAAACCTCTACACTATATTCTATGCTATGTACCACTATACAGCTCTATACCACATTCTATACTATGTATAACTGTACAGCTCTACACCATATTCTATACTATAAACTACTATAGACCACATTCTATACTAAGTACCACTATACACCATGTTCTATACTATGTAGCACTATACACCACATTCTATACTATGTACCACTATACAGCTCTACACCACATTCTATACTATGTACCACTATACACCATATTCTATACTATGTACCACTATTCAGCTCTACACCACATTCTATACTATGTACCGCTATACATCATATTCTATGTACCACTATACACCATATTCTAGACTATGTAACACTATACACCATATTCTAAACAATGTACCTCTATACACCATATTCTATACTATGTACATCTATACACCATATTATATACTATGTACCACTATACACCACATTCTATACTATGTACCATTATACAGCTTTACACCACAATCTATACTATGTACCACTATGCAACATATTCTATACTATTTAGCACTTTACAGCTCTACACCAAATTCTATACTATGTACCTCTATTCACCATATTCTATACTATGTACCATTATACACCATATTCTATACTTTGTACCTCTATACACCATATTCTATACAATGTACCACAATACACCATATTCTATACTATGTACCACTATACACGGTATTCCATACTATGTACCACTATACACCATATTCTATACTATGTACCTCTATACACCATATTCTATACTATGTACCACTAAACACCATATTCTATAATATGTACCACAATACAGCTTTACACTATATTCTATACTATGTACCACTGTACAGCTCTACATCAATTTCTATACTATGTACTTCTATAAACCATATTCTATACTATGTACCACTATACACCATATTCTATACTATGTACCACTATACGGCTCTACACCACATTCTATACTATGTACCACTATACAGCTCTACACCGTATTCTGTACTATGTAATACTGTACACCACATTCTATGCTATGTACCACTATACAGCTCTACACCATATACCACTATACACCACATTCTATAATATGTACCACTACACCACATTCTATACTATGTACCACTGTACACCATATTCTATACTATGTACCTCTATACACAATATTCTATACTATATAGCACTATACACCATATTCTATACTATGTACCACTATACAGCTCTACACCACATTCTATACTATATACCACTATACACCATATTCTATACTATGTTACACTATACACCATATTCTATACTCCGTACAACTATACAGCTCTACTCCATATTCTATGCTATGTATCACTATACACAATACTCTATACTATGCACCACTATACAGCTCTACACCAAATTCTATACTATGTACCTCTATATACCATATTCTATACTATGTACCACTATCCACCATATTCTTTACTATGTACCACAATACAGCTCTACACCATATTCTATACTATGTACGACTATACACCATATTCTATACTATGTACCACTATACACTACATTCTATACTATGTACCACTATACTGCTCTACAACATATTCTATACTATGTACCACTATACACCATATTCTATACTATGTACCACTATACAGCTCTACACCACATTCTATACTATGCAGCACTATGTAGCTCTACACCAAGTTCTATACTATGTACCACTATACACCATATTCTATACTATGTACCACTAAACACCTTATTCCATACTATGTACCACTATACACCATATTCTATACTATGTACCTCTATACACCATATTCTATACTATGTACCACTAAACACCATATTCTATACTATGTACCACAATACAGATCTACACCATATTCTATACTATGTACCACTATACACCATATTCTATACTATGTACCATTATACACAATATTCTATAGTATGTACCACTATACAGCTCTACAACACATTCTATACTATGTACCTCTATACACCATATTCAATACTTTGTACCACTATACAGCTCTAGACCACATTCTATACAATGTACCACTATACAGCTCTACACCATTCACCACTATGTAGTGGTACTATGTACCACTACACCACCTTCTATACTATGTACAACTTTGTACCACTATACACCACATTCTATACTATGTACCACTATACCCCATATTCTATACTATGTACCTCTATATACCATATTCTATACTATATACCACTATACACCATATTCTATACAATGTACCACTATTCAGCTCTACACCACATTCTATAATATATACCACTATTCACCACATTCTAGACTATGTAATACTATGCACCACATCCTATACTATGTACCATTATACAGCTCTTCACCACATTCTATACTATGTACCACTATACACCATAATCTATACTATTTACCTCTATACACCATATTCTATACGATATACAACTATACAGCTCTACCCCATATTCTGTACTATGTATATACCACTATACACCATATTCTATACTATGAACCACTATACAGCTCTACACCATATTCTATACTATTTACCACTATACACCATATTCTATACTATGTACCACTATAAACCTCAACACTATATTCTATGCTATGTACCACTATACAGCTCTATACCACATTCTATACTATGTACAACTGTACAGCTCTACACCATATTCTATACTATATACTACTATAGACCACATTCTACACTAAGTACCTCTATACACCATATTCTATAGTATGTTGCACTATACACCACATTCTATACTATGTACAACTATACATCTCTACACCACATTCTATACTATGTACCGCTATTCACCATATTCTATACTATGTACTACTATTCAGCTCTACACCACATTCTATACTATGTACCGCTATACACCATATTCTAGACTATGTAATACTATACACAATATTCTAGACTATGTAACTCTATACACCATATTCTATACTATGTACCTCTTTACACCATATTATATACTATGTACCACTATACACCACATTCTATACTATGTACCACTATACACCATATTCTATACTATGTACCACTATAAACCACATTCTATACTATGTACCATTATTACGCTTTACACCACAATATATACTATGAACCACTATACAACATATTCTATACTATTTACCACTATACAGCTCTACACCACATTCTATACTATGTACCACTTTACACCATATTCTATACTATGTACCACTATACACCACATTCTATACTATGTACCATTATACAGCTTTACACCACAATCTATACTATCTACCACTGTAAAACATATTCTCTACTATTTACCACTATACAGCTCTACACCACATTCTATAATATGTACCTCTATACACTATATTCTATACTATATACCACTATACACCACATTCTATACTATGTACCATTATACAGCTTTACACCACAATCTATACTATCTACCACTATACAGCATATTCTATACTATTTACCACTATACAGCTCTACACCACATTCTATAATATGTACCTCTATACACCATTTTCTATACTATGTACCACTATAAAGCTCTACACCATATTCTATACTATGTACCACTATACAACACTACACCATATTCTATACTATGTACCTCTATACACCATATTCTATACTATGTACCTCTATACATCATATTCTATACTATGTACCACTATACACCATATTCTATACTATGTACCTCTATACACCATATTCTATACTATGTACCTCTATACAACATATTCTAGACTATGTACCACTTTACACCATACTCTATACTATATACCACTTCACAGCTCTACCCCATATTCTACTCCATGTACCACTATACAGCTCTGCACCACATTCTATACTATGTACCACTGTACAGCTCTGCACCATATTCTATACTATATACTTCTATAGACCACATTCTATACTATGTACCACTATAAACCATATTCTATACTATGTAACACTATACACCACATTCTATACTATGTACCACTATACAGCTCTACACCATATTTTATACTATGTACCAATATTCAGCTCTACACCATGTTCTATTCTATATACCACTATACACCATATTCTATACTATGTACCACTATAAACAACATTCTAAAATGTGTACCACTATACACCACATTCTGTACTATGCACCACTATACACCATATTCTGTACTATGTAACACTATACATCATATTCTATACCATATACCACTATACAGCTCTACACTATATTCTATACTATGTACCACTATACAACATATTCTATACCAGAACCATAACTAGACTTTTTGGTGCCCTGTGCCAGAAAGTTCATTGGTGGCCCCCTCATTTTTCAAAGGACATAATGCTCTCAAAAAAGGGCAAAGGCTTCATGGGGAAGGGCCAGGTAAAGTATAGGAGAGGCCAGGAGATGCTGGGGATGAAATAAGAGGAAGCTACAAACAAGAATGATAATAAATAGAAATTTTGTAGGCCCAACCAGCGCCCCATGACCTGTGGTGCAGTGTGCGATGGCATTGGCAGCACTACCCTAGCTACGACCCTGTTCTATATTAGGTACCACTATACACCATATTCTATACTATGTACCATTATACACCATATTCAATACTATGTACCACTATACACCATATTCTATACTATATACCACAATACACCATATTCTATACTATGTACAATTATACACCATATTCTATACTATGTATCACTATACATTATATTCTATACTATGTACCACTATACAGCTCTACACCATATTCTATACTATGTACCACTATACACCATATTCTATACTATCTACCACTATACAGCTCTACACCATATTCTATACTATGTACCACTATACAGCTCGACACCACATTCTATACTATATGCCACTATATACCACATTCTATACTATGTACCACTATACAGCTCTACACCATAATCTATACTATGGACCACTATACACCACATTCTAGAATATGTACTACTATACACCATATTCAATATTATGTTCCTCTATACAACATATTCTATACTATATACCACTATACTCTACATCCTATACTATGTACCACTATTCAGCTCTACACCATAATCAATACTATGTACCACTATACACCACATTCTAGACTATGTACTACTATACACCATATTCAATATTATGTTCCTATATACACCATATTCTATACTATATACCACTATACACCACATCCTATACTATGTACCATTATACAGCTCTTCACCACATCCTATACTATGTACCACTATACACCATATTCTATACTATTTACCTCTATACACTATATTCTATACTATATACCACTATTAACCATATTCTATACAATGTACCACTATACACCATATTCTATACGATATACAACTATACAGCTCTACCCCATATTTTATACTATGTATATACAACTATACACCATATTCTATACTATGAACCACTATACAGCTCTACACCATATTCTATACTATTTACCACTATACACCATATTCTATACTATGTACCACTATAAACCTCTACACTATATTCTATGCTATGTACCACTATACAGCTCTATACCACATTCTATACTATGTATAACTGTACAGCTCTACACCATATTCTATACTATAAACTACTATAGACCACATTCTATACTAAGTACCACTATACACCATGTTCTATACTATGTAGCACTATACACCACATTCTATACTATGTACCACTATACAGCTCTACACCACATTCTATACTATGTACCACTATACACCATATTCTATACTATGTACCACTATTCAGCTCTACACCACATTCTATACTATGTACCGCTATACATCATATTCTATGTACCACTATACACCATATTCTAGACTATGTAACACTATACACCATATTCTAAACAATGTACCTCTATACACCATATTCTATACTATGTACATCTATACACCATATTATATACTATGTACCACTATACACCACATTCTATACTATGTACCATTATACAGCTTTAAACCACAATCTATACTATGTACCACTATGCAACATATTCTATACTATTTAGCACTTTACAGCTCTACACCAAATTCTATACTATGTACCTCTATTCACCATATTCTATACTATGTACCATTATACACCATATTCTATACTTTGTACCTCTATACACCATATTCTATACAATGTACCACAATACACCATATTCTATACTATGTACCACTATACACCGTATTCCATACTATGTACCACTATACACCATATTCTATACTATGTACCTCTATACACCATATTCTATACTATGTACCACTAAACACCATATTCTATAATATGTACCACAATACAGCTTTACACTATATTCTATACTATGTACCACTGTACAGCTCTACATCAATTTCTATACTATGTACTTCTATAAACCATATTCTATACTATGTACCACTATACACCATATTCTATACTATGTACCACTATACGGCTCTACACCACATTCTATACTATGTACCACTATACAGCTCTACACCGTATTCTGTACTATGTAATACTGTACACCACATTCTATGCTATGTACCACTATACAGCTCTACACCATATACCACTATACACCACATTCTATAATATGTACCACTACACCACATTCTATACTATGTACCACTGTACACCATATTCTATACTATGTACCTCTATACACAATATTCTATACTATATAGCACTATACACCATATTCTATACTATGTACCACTATACAGCTCTACACCACATTCTATACTATATACCACTATACACCATATTCTATACTATGTTACACTATACACCATATTCTATACTCCGTACAACTATACAGCTCTACTCCATATTCTATGCTATGTATCACTATACACAATACTCTATACTATGCACCACTATACAGCTCTACACCAAATTCTATACTATGTACCTCTATATACCATATTCTATACTATGTACCACTATCCACCATATTCTTTACTATGTACCACAATACAGCTCTACACCATATTCTATACTATGTACGACTATACACCATATTCTATACTATGTACCACTATACACTACATTCTATACTATGTACCACTATACTGCTCTACAACATATTCTATACTATGTACCACTATACACCATATTCTATACTATGTACCACTATACAGCTCTACACCACATTCTATACTATGCAGCACTATGTAGCTCTACACCAAGTTCTATACTATGTACCACTATACACCATATTCTATACTATGTACCACTAAACACCTTATTCCATACTATGTACCACTATACACCATATTCTATACTATGTACCTCTATACACCATATTCTATACTATGTACCACTAAACACCATATTCTATACTATGTACCACAATACAGATCTACACCATATTCTATAATATGTACCACTATACACCATATTCTATACTATGTACCATTATACACAATATTCTATAGTATGTACCACTATACAGCTCTACAACACATTTTATACTATGTACCTCTATACACCATATTCAATACTTTGTACCACTATACAGCTCTAGACCACATTCTATACAATGTACCACTATACAGCTCTACACCATTCACCACTATGTAGTGGTACTATGTACCACTACACCACCTTCTATACTATGTACAACTTTGTACCACTATACACCACATTCTATACTATGTACCACTATACCCCATATTCTATACTATGTACCTCTATATACCATATTCTATACTATATACCACTATACACCATATTCTATACAATGTACCACTATTCAGCTCTACACCACATTCTATAATATATACCACTATTCACCACATTCTAGACTATGTACTACTATGCACCACATCCTATACTATGTACCATTATACAGCTCTTCACCACATTCTATACTATGTACCACTATACACCATAATCTATACTATTTACCTCTATACACCATATTCTATACGATATACAACTATACAGCTCTACCCCATATTCTGTACTATGTATATACCACTATACACCATATTCTATACTATGAACCACTATACAGCTCTACACCATATTCTATACTATTTACCACTATACACCATATTCTATACTATGTACCACTATAAACCTCAACACTATATTCTATGCTATGTACCACTATATACCACATTCTATACTATGTACCACTATACAGCTCTACACCATAATCTATACTATGGACCACTATACACCACATTCTAGAATATGTACTACTATACACCATATTCAATATTATGTTCCTCTATACAACATATTCTATACTATGTACAACTGTACAGCTCTACACCATATTCTATACTATATACTACTATAGACCACATTCTACACTAAGTACCTCTATACACCATATTCTATAGTATGTTGCACTATACACCACATTCTATACTATGTACAACTATACATCTCTACACCACATTCTATACTATGTACCGCTATTCACCATATTCTATACTATGTACTACTATTCAGCTCTACACCACATTCTATACTATGTACCGCTATACACCATATTCTAGACTATGTAATACTATACACAATATTCTAGACTATGTACCTCTATACACCATATTCTATACTATGTACCTCTATACACCATATTATATACTATGTACCACTATACACCACATTCTATACTATGTACCACTATACACCATATTCTATACTATGTACCACTATAAACCACATTCTATACTATGTACCATTATTACGCTTTACACCACAATATATACTATGAACCACTATACAACATATTCTATACTATTTACCACTATACAGCTCTACACCACATTCTATACTATGTACCACTATACACCATATTCTATACTATGTACCACTATACACCACATTCTATACTATGTACCATTATACAGCTTTACACCACAATCTATACTATCTACCACTGTAAAACATATTCTCTACTATTTACCACTATACAGCTCTACACCACATTCTATAATATGTACCTCTATACACTATATTCTATACTATATACCACTATACACCACATTCTATACTATGTACCATTATACAGCTTTACACCACAATCTATACTATCTACCACTATACAGCATATTCTATACTATTTACCACTATACAGCTCTACACCACATTCTATAATATGTACCTCTATACACCATTTTCTATACTATGTACCACTATACAGCTATACACCAAATTCTATACTATGTACCACTATACACCACATTCTATACTATGTACGACTATACACCATATTCTATACTTTGTACCTCTATATACCATATTCTATACAATGTACCACAATACACCATATTCTATATTATGTACAACTATACACTGTATTCCATAATATGTACCTCTTTACACCATTTTCTATACTATGTACCACAATACAGCTCTACACTATTTTCTATACTATGTACCACTATACAACACTACACCATATTCTATACTATGTGCCACTATACAGCTCTACACCATATTCTATACTATGTACTACTATACACCATATTCTATACTATGTACCACTATACACCATATTTTATACTATGTACCACTATACAGCTCTACACCACATTCTATACTATGTACCACTATACAGCTCTACACCGTATTCTATACTATGTACTACTATACACCACATTCTATACTATGTACCACTATACAGCTCTACACCATATACCACTATACACCACATTTTAAACTATGTACCACTACACCACATTCTATACTATGTACCACTATGTACCACTATACACCACATTCTATACTATGTACCATTGTACACCATAATCTGGACTATGTACCTCTATACACCATATTCTATGCTATGTATCACTATACACAATACTCTATACTATGCACCACTATACAGCTCTACACCAAATTCTGTACTATGTACCTCTATATACCATATTCTATACTATGTACCACTATACACCATATTCTATAATATGTACCACAATACAGCTCTACACCATATTCTATACTTTGTACCACTATACAACACTACACCATATTCTATACTATGTACCACTATACAGCTCAACACCATATTCTATACTATATACCACTATACACCATATTCTATACTATTTACCACTATACACCATATTCTATGCTATGTACCACTATACAGCTCTACAACACATTCTATACTATGTACTACTATACAACATATTCTATACTATGTACCACTATACAGCTCTACACCACATTCTATACTATGTACCACTATACAGCTCTACACCGTATTCTATACTATGTACTACTATACACCACATTCTATTCTATGTACCACTATACAGCTCTAAACCATATACAACTATACACCGCATTCTATACTATGTACCACTATACCACATTCTATACTATGTACCACTATACACCATATTTTATACTATGTACCTCTATACACCATATTCTATACAATGTACCACAATACACCATATTCTATACTATGTACCACTATACACCGTATTCCTTACTATATACCACTATACACCATATTTTATACTATGTACCTCTATAGACCATATTCTATACTTTGTACCACTATACACCATATTCTATACTATGTACCACAATACAGCTCTACACCATATTCTATGCTGTGTAGCACAATACAGCTCTACACCATATTCTATACTATGTACCGCTATACAGCACTACACTATATTCTATACTATGTACCACTATACACCATAATCTATACTATGTACCACTATACACCATATTCTATACTAAGAATAACTATACAGCTCTACACAACATTCTATACAATGTACCACAATACACCATATACTATGTACCACTATACACCATATTCTATACTATGTACCACTATACACCATATTCTTTACTATGTACCTCTATACACCATATTCTATACTATGTACCACTATACACCATATTCTATACTATATAACACTATACAGCTCTACCCCATATTCTATACCATGTACCACTATACAACTTATTCTATACTATGTACCACTATACATCTCTACACCATATTCTATACTATGTACCACTAAACACCATATTCTACACTATGTACCACAATACAGCTCTACATCATATTCTATATTATATACCACTATACACCATATTCTATACTATGTACCACTTTACACCACATTATATACTATGTACCACTATACACCATATTCTATACTATGTAGCACTATACACCATATTCTATACTATGTACCACTATACAGCTCTACACCACATTCTGTACTATATACCACTATACACCATATTCTATAATATGTACCACTATACATCTCTACACCATATTATATGCTATGTATCACTATACACAATACTCTATACTATGCACCACTGTACAGCTATACACTATATTCTATACTATATACCACTATACACACTGTTGTATACTATGTACCACTATACAGCTCTACACCACATTCTATATTTTGTACCACTATACACCATATTCTAGACTATGTACCACTATACACCATATTTTATACTATGTACATCTATACACCATATTTTATACTACGTACCTCTGTACACCATATTCTATACTTTATACCACTATACACCATATTCTATACTATGTACCACTATAAACCATATTCTATACTATAAACAACTAAATATCTCACCCCATATTCTATACTATGTACTAAAATACACCATTTTCTATACTATGAACCACTATACAGCTCTGCACCATATTCTATACTATTTACCATTATACACCACTTTCTATACTATGTACCACTATACACCATATTCTATAAAATGTAACACTATACACCTCATTCTATATTATATACCACTATACAGCTCTACACCACATTCTATACTATGAACCACTGCACACCATATTCTATACTATGTACCTCTATACACCACATTCTAGACTACGTACCACTATACACCATATTCTATGTACCACTATACACCACATTCTAGACTATGTACCACTATACACCATATTCTATACTATGTGCCACTATACAGCTCTACACCATATTCTATACTATGTACCACTATACACCATATTTTATACTATGTACCACTATACAGCTCTACACCACATTCTATACTATGTACCATTGTACAGCTTTATACCACATTCTATATTATATACCACTATACACCACACTCTATACTATGTTCCACTATACAGCTCTACACCACATTCTATACTATGTTCCTCTATACACCACATTCTATACTATGTACCACTATACAGCTCTACACCACATTCTATACAATGTACCACAATACACCAAATTCTATACTATGTACCACTATACATCTCTACACCACATTCTATACTATGTTTCTCTATACACCAAATTCTATACTATGTACCTCTATACACCATATTCTATACTATGTACCACTATACACCATATTCTATACGATGTATCACAATACACCAATATTCTATACTATGTACCACTATACACCATATTCTATACAATGTACCACTAAACACACCATATTCTATACTATGTACCTCTATACACCATATTCTATACTATGTACCACTATACACCACATTCTATGCTATGTACCACTATACAACATATTCTAAACTATGTACCACAATACACCATATTCTATACTATGTACCACTATACACCACATTCTATGCTATGTACCACTATACACCATATTCTATACTGTGTTCCACTATACACCATATTCTATACTATGTACCACTATACAGTTCTATACCAAATTCAATACTATGTACCATTATACAGCTCTACACCACATTCTATACTATGTACCACTATACATCATATTCTATTCTATGTACCACTATACAGCTCTACATCACATTCTATACTATGTACCACTATCCATTATACACCATATTCTAGACTATGTAATACTATACACCATATTCTACACTATGTACCTCTATACGCCATATTCTATACTATGTACCTCTATACACCATATTATATACTATGTACCACTATACACCACATTCTATACTATGTACCACTATACACCATATTCTATACTATGTACCACTATACACCACATTCTATACTATGTACCATTATTATGCTTTACACCACAATATATACTATGTACCACTTAACAACATATTCTATACTATTTACCACTATAAGGCTCTACACCACATTCTATACTATGTACCACTATACACCATATTCTATACTATGTACAACTATACAACACATTCTATACTATGTACCATTATACAGCTTTACACCACAATCTATACTATGTACCATTATAAAACATATTCTATACTATTTACCACTATACAGCTCTACACCACATTCTATAATATGTACCTCTGTACACTATATTCTATACTATATACCACTATACACCACATTCTATACTATGTACCACTATACACCACATTCTATACTATGTACCATTATACAGCTTTACACCACAATCTATACTATGTACCACTGTACAACTTATTCTATACTATGTACCACTATACAGCTCTACACCAAATTCTATACTATGTACCACTATACATCACATTCTATACTATGTACCACTATACACCATATTCTATACTTTGTACCTCTATATACCATATTCTATACAATGTACCACAATACACCATATTCTATACTATGTACAACTATACACCGTATTCCATACTATGTACCTCTATACACCATTTTCTTTACTATGTACCGCTATACACCATATTCTATACTATGTACCACAATACAGCTCTACACTATTTTCTATACTATGTATCACTATACAACACTACACCATATTCTATACTATGTACCACTATACAGCTCTACACCATATTCTATACTATGTACTACTATACACCATATTCTATACTATGTACCACTATACACCATATTTTATACTATGTACCACTATACAGCTCTACACCACATTCTATACTATGTACCACTATACAGCTCTACACCGTATTCAATACTATGTACTGCTATACACCACATTCTATACTATGTACCACTATACAGCTCTACACCATATACCTCTGTACACCACATTCTATACTATGTACCACTACACCACATTCTATACTATGTACCACTATGTACCACTATACACCATATTCTATACTATGTACCACTATACAGCTCTACACCACATTCTATACTATATGACACTATATATCATATTCTATACTATGTAGCACTATACACCATATTCTACACTCTGCACCACTATACAGGTCTACACCATATTCTATGCTATGTATCACTATACACAATACTCTATACTATGCACCACTATACATCTCTACACCAAATTCTATACTATATACCACTATACAGCTCTACCCCATATTCTATACCATGTACCACTATACAACTTATTCTATACTATGTGCTATACACCATATTCTATACTATGTACCACTAAACACCATATTCTATACTATGTACCACAATACATCTCTACATCATATTCTATATTATATACCACTATACACCATATTCTATACTATGTATCACTTTACACCACATTATATACTATGTACCACTATACACCATATTCTATACTATGTAGCAATAAACACCATATTCTATACTATGTACCACTATACAGCTCTACACCACATTCTGTACTATATACCACTATACACCATATTCTATAATATGTACCACTATACATCTCTACACCATATTATATGCTATGTATCACTATACACAATACTCTATACTATGCACCACTGTACAGCTATACACTATATTCTATACTATATACCACTGTACACACTGTTGTATACTATGTACCACTATACAGCTCTACACCATATTCTATACTATGTACCACTATACAGCTCTACACGACATTCTATATTTTGTACCACTATACACCATATTCTAGACTATGTACCACTATACACCATATTTTATACTATGTACATCTATACACCATATTCTATACTACGTACCTCTATACACCATATTCTATACTTTATACCACTATACACCATATTCTATACTATGTACCACTATAAACCATATTCTATACTATAAACAACTATATATCTCACCCCATATTCTATACTATGTACTACTATACACCATTTTCTATACTATGAACCACTATACAGCTCTACACCATATTCTATACTATATACCACTATATACCATATTCTAAACTATGTACCACTATTCACCTCTACACCATATTCTATACTATGTACCACTATACAGCTGTATACCACATTCTACACTATGTACCACTATACAGCTCTACACCATATTCTATACTATATACTACTATACACCACATTCAATACTATGTACCACTATACACCATATTCTATAAAATGTAACACTATACACCTCATTCCATATTATATACCACTAGACAGCTCTACACCACATTCTATACTATGTACCACTGCACACCATATTCTATACTATGTACCTCTATACACCACATTCTAGACTACGTACCACTATACACCATATTCTATACTATGTACCACTATACAGCTCTACACCACATTCTATACTTTGTACCACTATACACCATATTCTATACTATGTACCTCAATACACCATAATTTATACTATATACCACTATACACCACATTCTATACTATGTACCACTATACACCATATTCTATACTATGTACCTCTATACACCATATTCTATACTGTGTACCACTATACACCATATTCTATACTATGTACCACAATACACCATATTCTATACTATTTACCACTATATACCATATTTAATACTATATACCGCTATACACCATATTTTATTCTATGTACCACTATACAACACATTCTATACTATGTAGCACTATACACCTTATTCTATACTATGTACCTCTATACACCATATTCTATACTATGTACCACTATACACCATATTCTATACAATGTACCACAATACACCATATTCTATAATATGTACCACTATACATCTCTACACCAAATTCTATACTATGTACCACTATAAACCACATTCTATACTATATTCCACTATACACCATATTCTATACTTTGTATCTCTATACACCATATTCTATACCATGTACCACTGTACACCATATTCTATACTATGTATCACAATACACCATATTCTATTCTATGTACCACTATACACCGTATTCTATACTATGAACCACTATACACACCATATTCTATACTATGTACCTCTATACACCATATTCTATAATATGTACCACTATACACCATATTCTATGCTGTGTAGCACAATACAGCTCTACACCATATTCTATACTATGTACCGCTCTACAGCACTACACTATATTCTATACTATGTACCACTATACACCATATTCTATACTATGTACCACTATACACCATATTCTATACTATGAATAACTATACAGCTCTACACAACATTCTATACAATGTACCACAATACACCATATACTATGTACCACTATACACCATATTCTATACTATGTACCACTATACACCATATTCTTTACTATGTACCTCTATACACCATATTCTATACTATGTACCACTATACACCATATTCTATACTATATAACACTATACTGCTCTACCTCATATTCTATACCATGTACCACTATACAACTTATTCTATACTATGTACCACTATACATCTCTACACCATATTCTATACTATGTACCACTAAACACCATATTCTATACTATGTACCACAATACAGCTCTACATCATATTCTATATTATATACCACTATA
Source organism: Taudactylus pleione (assembly GCA_031769625.1). Classification (NCBI taxonomy): domain Eukaryota; kingdom Metazoa; phylum Chordata; class Amphibia; order Anura; family Myobatrachidae; genus Taudactylus; species Taudactylus pleione. Next base: position 4,375 of record JAUIMM010001972.1, on the reverse strand, counting down.
CACCATATTCTATACTATGTACCACTTTACACCACATTATATACTATGTACCACTATACACCATATTCTATACGATGTAGCACTATACACCATATTCTATACTATGTACCACTATACAGCTCTACACCACATTCTGTACTATATACCACTATACACCATATTCTATAATATGTACCACTATACATCTCTACACCATATTATATGCTATGTATCACTATACACAATACTCTATACTATGCACCACTGTACAGCTATACACTATATTCTATACTATATACCACTATACACACTGTTGTATACTATGTACCACTATACAGCTCTACACCACATTCTATATTTTGTACCACTATACACCATATTCTAGACTATGTACCACTATACACCATATTTTATACTATGTACATCTATACACCATATTTTATACTATGTACCTCTGTACACCATATTCTATACTTTATACCACTATACACCATATTCTATACTATGTACCACTATAAACCATATTCTATACTATAAACAACTATATATCTCAACCCATATTCTATACTATGTACTAAAATACACCATTTTCTATACTATGAACCACTATACAGCTCTGCACCATATTCTATACTATTTACCACTATACACCACTTTCTATACTATGTACCACTATACACCATATTCTATAAAATGTAACACTATACACCTCATTCTATATTATATACCACTATACAGCTCTACACCACATTCTATACTATGAACCACTGCACACCATATTCTATACTATGTACCTCTATACACCACATTCTAGACTACGTACCACTATACACCATATTCTATATTATGTACCACTATACACCATATTCTATACTATGTATCACTATACACCATATTCTATATTATGTATCACTATGCACCATATTCTATACAATGTACCACTATACAGCTCTACACCATATTTTATGCTATGTACCACAAACTATACACCATATTCTATACTATGTACCACTATACAGCTCAACACCATATTCTATACTATGTACCACTATACAGCTCTACACCATGTTCTATACTATGTACCACTATACACCACATTCTATGCTATGTACCTCTATACACCATATTCTAAACTATGTACCACTATACACCATATTCTATACTATGTACCACTATACAACACATTCTATGCTATGTACCACTATACACCATATTCTACATTGTGTACCACTATACACCATATTCTATTCTATATACCACTATACACCATATTCTATACTATGTACCACTATACAGCTCTACACCATATTCTATACTATGTATCTCTATACACCATATTCTATACTATATACCACTATACAGTTCTATACCATATTCTATACTATATACGACTATACACCATATTCTATACTATGTACCACTATACAGTTCTATACCAAATTCAATACTATGTACCATTATACAGCTCTACACCACATTCTATACTATGTACCACTATACATCATATTCTATACTATGTACCACTATACAGCTCTACATCACATTCTATACTATGTACCACTGTACACCATATTCTATACTTTGTACCTCTGTACACCATATTCTAGACAATGTACCACTTTACACCATATTCTATACTATATACCACTTAACAGCTCTACCCCATATTCTATGCCATGTACCACTATACAGCTCTGTACAACATTCTATACTATATACTACTATACACCACATACTATTCTATGTACCACTATACAGCTCTACACCATATGTTATACTATATACCAATATTCAGCTCTACACCTTGTTCTATACTATATAATACTATACATCAGATTCTATACTATGTACCACTATAAACAACATTCTATACTATATACCACTATACACCTTATTCTATACTAGGTATCACTATACACCACATTCTATACTATATACCACTATACAGCTCTATACCACATTTTATACTAAATACCATTATACAGCTCTACACCACATTCTATACTATGTACCACTATACAACATATTCTATACTATGTACCACTATACAGCTCTTCATCACATTCTATACTATGTACCACTATACACCATATTCTATACTATGAACCACTATACAGCTCTACACCACATTCTATACAATGTACCACAATACACCATATACTATGTACCAAGTATACACCATATTCTATACTATGTACCACTGTACACCATATTCTATACTATGTACCTCTATACACCATATTCTATACTATGTACCACTATACACCATATTCTATACTATATACCACTATACACCATATTCTATACTATGTACAATTATACAGCTTTACACCACAATCTATACTATCTACCACTGTAAAACATATTCTCTACTATTTACCACTATACAGCTCTACACCACATTCTATAATATGTACCTCTATACACTATATTCTATACTATATACCACTATACACCACATTCTATACTATGTAACACTGTTCACCACATTCTATACTATGTACCATTATACAGCTTTACACCACAATCTATACTATGTACCACTTTACAGCATATTCTATACTATTTACCACTATACAGCTCTACACCACATTCTATAATATGTACCTCTATACACCATATTCTATACTATGTACCACTATACAGCTCTACACCAAATTCTATACTATGTACCACTATACACCACATTCTATACTATGTACCACTATACACCATATTCTATACTTTGTACCTCTATATACCATATTCTATACAATGTACCACAATACACCATATTCTATACTATGTACAACTATACACTGTATTCCATACTATGTACCTCTATACACCATTTTCTATACTATGTACCACAATACAGCTCTACACTATTTTCTATACTATGTACCACTATGCAACACTACACCATATTCTATACTATGTACCACTATACAGCTCTACACCATATTCTATACTATTTACCACTATACAGCTCTACACCATATTCTATACTATGTACTACTATACACCATATTCTATACTATGTACCACTATACACCATATTTTATACTATGTACCACTATACAGCTCTACACCACATTCTATACTATGTACCACTATACAGCTCTACACTGTATTCTATACTATGTACTACTATACACCACATTCTATACTATGTACCACTATACAGCTCTACACCATATACCACTATACACCACATTCTAAACTATGTACCACTACACCACATTCTATACTATGTACCACTATGTACCACTATACACCACATTCTATACTAGGTACCACTGTACACCATAATCTGGACTATGTACCTCTATACACCATATTCTATACTATGTACCACTATACACCATATTCTATACTATGTACCACGATACAGCTCTACACCACATTCTATACTATATAACAATATATATCATATTCTATACTATGTAGCACTATACACCATATTCTACACTCTGCACCACTATACAGCTCTACACCATATTCTATGCTATGTATCACTATACACAATACTATATACTATGCACCACTATACAGCTCTACACCAAATTCTATACTATGTACCTCTATATACCATATTCTATACTATGTACCACTATACACCATATTCTATAATATGTACCACAATACAGCTCTACACTATATTCTATACTTTGTACCACTATACAACACTACACCATATTCTATACTATGTACCACTATACAGCTCAACACCATATTCTATACTATGTACCACTATACACCAAATTCTATACTATTTACCACTATACACCATATTCTATACTATGTACCACTATACAGCTCTACAACACATTCTAAACTATGTACTACTATACACCATATTCTATACTATGTACCACTATACAGCTCTACACCACATTCTATACTATGTACCACTATACAGCTCTACACCGTATTCTAAACTATGTACTACTATACACCACATTCTATACTATGTACCACTATACAGCTCTAAACCATATACAACTATACACCACATTCTATACTATGTACCACTATACCACATTCTATACTATGTACCACTATACACCATATTCTATACTATGTACCTCTATACACCATATTCTATACAATGTACCACAATACACCATATTCTATACTATGTACCACTATACACCGTATTCCATACTATGTACCACTATACACTATATTTTATACTATGTACCTCTATAGACCATATTCTATACTATGTACCACTATACACCATATTCTATACTATGTACCACAATACAGCTCTGCACCATATTCTATACTATGTCCCACTATACAACACTACACCATATTCTATACAATGTACCACTATACACCATATTCTATACGATATACAACTATACAGCTCTACCCCATATTCTGTACTATGTATATACCACTATACACC
>JAUIMM010001971.1:0-223096 GCA_031769625.1 Taudactylus pleione | reverse complement strand
CCTCATATCATCTGTATTACACACATCACACCTGTCCTCTATCCTCCTCATTATCCCTCATATCATCTGTATTACACACATCACACCTGTCCTCTATCCTCCTCATTATCCCTCATATCATCTGTATTACACACATCACACCTGTCCTCTATCCTCCCCATTATCCCTCATATCATCTGTATTACACACATCACACCTGTCCTCTATCCTCCCTCATTATCCCTCATATCATCTGTATTACACACATCACACCTGTCCTCTATCCTCCCCATTATCCCTCATATCATCTGTATTACACACATCTCACCTGTCCTCTATCCTCCTCATTATCCCTCATATCATCTGTATTACACACATCACACCTGTCCTCTATCCTCCCCATTATCCCTCATATCATCTGTATTACACACATCTCACCTGTCCTCTATCCTCCTCATTATCCCTCATATCATCTGTATTACACACATCACACCTGTCCTCTATCCTCCCCATTATCCCTCATATCATCTGTATTACACACATCACACCTGTCCTCTATCCTCCCCATTATCCCTCATATCATCTGTATTACACACATCACACCTCTCCTCTATCCTCCTCATTATCCCTCATATCATCTGTATTACACACATCTCACCTGTCCTCTATCCTCCCCATTATCCCTCATATCATCTGTATTACACACATCACACCTGTCCTCTATCCTCCCCATTATCCCTCATATCATCTGTATTACACACATCTCACCTGTCCTCTATCCTCCCCATTATCCCTCATATCATCTTTATTACACACATCACACCTGTCCTCTATCCTCCCCATTATCCCCTCATATCATCTGTATTACACACATCACACCTGTCCTCTATCCTCCCCATTATCCCTCATATCATCTGTATTACACACATCACACCTGTCCTCTATCCTCCCCATTATCCCTCTTATCATCTGTATTACACACATCACACCTGTCCTCTATCCTCCCCATTATCCCTCATATCATCTGTATTACACACCTCACACCTGTCCTCTATCCTCCTCATTATCCCTCATATCATCTGTAATACACACATCACACCTGTCCTCTATCCTCCCCATTATCCCTCTTATCATCTGTATTACACACATCTCACCTGTCCTCTATCCTCCCCATTATCCCTCATATCATCTGTATTACACACATCACACCTGTCCTCTATCCTCCTCATTATCCCTCATATCATCTGTAATACACACATCACACCTGTCCTCTATCCTCCCCATTATCCCTCATATCATCTGTATTACACACATCACACCTGTCCTCTATCCTCCCCATTATCCCTCATATCATCTGTATTACACACATCACACCTGTCTTCTATCCTCCCCATTATCCCTCATATCATCTGTATTACACACATCACACCTGTCCTCTATCCTCCTCATTATCCCTCATATCATCTGTATTACACACCTCACACCTGTCCTCTATCCTCCTCATTATCCCTCATATCATCTGTATTACACACATCACACCTGTCCTCTATCCTCCCCATTATCCCTCATATCATCTGTATTACACACCTCACACCTGTCCTCTATCCTCCTCATTATCCCTCATATCATCTGTATTACACATCACACCTGTCCTCTATCCTCCCCATTATCCCTCATATCATCTGTATTACACACATCACACCTGTCCTCTATCCTTCCCATTATCCCTCATATCATCTGTATTACACACATCTCACCTGTCCTCTATCCTCCCCATTATCCCTCATATCATCTGTATTACACACATCACACCTGTCCTCTATCCTCCCCATTATCCCTCATATCATCTGTATTACACACATCACACCTGTCCTCTATCCTCCTCATTATCCCTCATATCATCTGTATTACACACATCACACCTGTCCTCTATCCTCCCCATTATCCCTCATATCATCTGTATTACACACATCACACCTGTCCTCTATCCTCCCCATTATCCCTCATATCATCTATATTACACACATCACACCTGTCCTCTATCCTCCCCATTATCCCTCATATCATCTGTATTACACACATCACACCTGTCCTCTATCCTCCCCATTATCCCTCATATCATCTGTATTACACACATCACACCTGTCCTCTATCCTCCTCATTATCCCTCATATCATCTGTATTACACACATCACACCTGTCCTCTATCCTCCCCATTATCCCTCATATCATCTGTATTACACACATCACACCTGTCCTCTATCCTCCTCATTATCCCTCATATCATCTGTATTACACACATCTCACCTGTCCTCTATCCTCCCCATTATCCCTCATATCATCTGTATTACACACATCACACCTGTCCTCTATCCTCCCCATTATCCCTCATATCATCTGTATTACACACATCTCACCTGTCCTCTATCCTCCTCATTATCCCTCATATCATCTGTATTACACACATCACACCTGTCCTCTATCCTCCCCATTATCCCTCATATCATCTGTATTACACACATCACACCTGTCCTCTATCCTCCTCATTATCCCTCATATCATCTGTATTACACACATCACACCTGTCCTCTATCCTCCTCATTATCCCTCATATCATCTGTATTACACACATCACACCTGTCCTCTATCCTCCTCATTATCCCTCATATCATCTGTATTACACACATCACACCTGTCCTCTATCCTCCTCATTATCCCTCATATCATCTGTATTACACACATCACACCTGTCCTCTATCCTCCCCATTATCCCTCATATCATCTGTATTACACACATCACACCTGTCCTCTATCCTCCCCATTATCCCTCATATCATCTGTATTACACACATCACACCTGTCCTCTATCCTCCCCATTATCCCTCATATCATCTGTATTACACACATCACACCTGTCCTCTATCCTCCTCATTATCCCTCATATCATCTGTATTACACTCATCACACCTGTCCTCTATCCTCCCCATTATCCCTCATATCATCTGTATTACACACATCACACCTGTCCTCTATCCTCCCCATTATCCCTCATATCATCTGTATTACACACATCACACCTGTCCTCTATCCTCCTCATTATCCCTCTTATCATCTGTATTACACACATCACACCTGTCCTCTATCCTCCTCATTATCCCTCTTATCATCTGTATTACACACATCACACCTGTCCTCTATCCTCCTCATTATCCCTCATATCATCTGTATTACACACATCTCACCTGTCCTCTATCCTCCCCATTATCCCTCATATCATCTGTATTACACACATCTCACCTGTCCTCTATCCTCCTCATTATCCCTCATATCATCTGTATTACACACATCACACCTGTCCTCTATCCTCCCCATTATCCCTCATATCATCTGTATTACACACATCTCACCTGTCCTCTATCCTCCCCATTATCCCTCATATCATCTGTATTACACACATCACACCTGTCCTCTATCCTCCCCATTATCCCTCATATCATCTGTATTACACACATCACACCTGTCCTCTATCCTCCCCATTATCCCTCATATCATCTGTATTACACACATCTCACCTGTCCTCTATCCTCCCCATTATCCCTCATATCATCTGTATTACACACATCACACCTGTCCTCTATCCTCCCCATTATCCCTCATATCATCTGTATTACACACATCACACCTCTCCTCTATCCTCCCCATTATCCCTCATATCATCTGTATTACACACATCACACCTGTCCTCTATCCTCCTCATTATCTCTCATATCATCTGTATTACACACATCACACCTGTCCTCTATCCTCCCCATTATCCCTCATATCATCTGTATTACACACATCACACCTGTCCTCTATCCTCCCCATTATCCCTCATATCATCTGTATTACACACATCACACCTGTCCTCTATCCTCCCCATTATCCCTCATATCATCTGTATTACACACATCACACCTGTCCTCTATCCTCCCCAATATCCCTCATATCATCTGTATTACACACATCACACCTGTCCTCTATCCTCCCCATTATCCCTCATATCATCTGTATTACACACATCTCACCTGTCCTCTATCCTCCCCATTATCTCTCATATCATCTGTATTACACACATCACACCTGTCCTCTATCCTCCCCATTATCCCTCATATCATCTGTATTACACACATCACACCTGTCCTCTATCCTCCTCATTATCCCTCATATCATCTGTATTACACACATCACACCTGTCCTCTATCCTCCCCATTATCCCTCATATCATCTGTATTACACACATCTCACCTGTCCTCTATCCTCCTCATTATCCCTCATATCATCTGTAATACACACATCACACCTGTCCTCTATCCTCCCCATTATCCCTCATATCATCTGTATTACACACATCACACCTGTCCTCTATCCTCCTCATTATCCCTCATATCATCTGTATTACACACATCACACCTGTCCTCTATCCTCCTCATTATCCCTCATATCATCTGTATTACACACATCACACCTGTCCTCTATCCTCCCCATTATCCCTCATATCATCTGTATTACACACATCACACCTGTCCTCTCTCCTCCCCATTATCCCTCATATCATCTGTATTACACACATCACACCTGTCCTCTATCCTCCCCATTATCCCTCATATCATCTGTATTACACACATCACACCTGTCCTCTATCCTCCTCATTATCCCTCATATCATCTGTATTACACACATCACACCTGTCCTCTATCCTCCCCATTATCCCTCATATCATCTGTATTACACACATCTCACCTGTCCTCTATCCTCCCCATTATCCCTCATATCATCTGTATTACACACACATCTCACCTGTCCTCTATCCTCCCCATTATCCCTCATATCATCTGTATTACACACACATCTCACCTGTCCTCTATCCTCCTCATTATCCCTCATATCATCTGTATTACACACATCACACCTGTCCTCTCTCCTCCCCATTATCCCTCATATCATCTGTATTACACACATCACACCTGTCCTCTATCCTCCCCATTATCCCTCATATCATCTGCTGACGGTATCACACTCACCTCTGTCACTCACTTCCTCTGCCTGGGTGACTCCTCACCTCCCTCACTGTCACTATCTGCTGACGGTATCACACTCACCTCTGTCACTCACTTCCGCTGCCTGGGGGACTCCTCACCTCCCTCACTGTCACTATCTGCTGACGGGATTGCACTCACTTCTGTCACTCACTTCCGCTGCCTGGGTGACTCCTCACCTCCCTCACTGTCACTATCTGCTGACGGGATTGCACTCACCTCTGACACTCACTTCCGCTGCCTGGGTGACTCCTCACCTCCCTCACTTTCACTATCTGCTGAGTATCACACTCACCTCTGTCACTCACTTCCGCTGCCTGGGGGACTCCTCACCTCCCTCACTGTCACTATCTGCTGACGGTATCACACTCACCTCTGTCTCTCACTTCCGCTGCCTGGGGGACTCCTCACCTCCCTCACTGTCACTATCTGCTGACGGTATCACACTCACCTCTGTCACTCACTTCCGCTGCCTGGGGGACTCCTCACCTCCCTCACTGTCTCTATCTGCTGACGGTATCACACTCACCTCTGTCACTCACTTCCGCTGCCTGGGGGACTCCTCAACTCCCTCACTGTCACTATCTGCTGACGGTATCACACTCACCTCTGTCACTCACTTCCGCTGCCTGGGTGACTCCTCACCTCCCTCACTGTCACTATCTGCTGACGGTATCACACTCACCTCTGTCACTCACTTCCGCTGCCTGGGTGACTCCTCACCTCCCTCACTGTCACTATCTGCTGACGGTATCACACTCACCTCTGTCACTCACTTCCGCTGCCTGGGGGACTCCTCACCTCCCTCACTGTCACTATCTGCTGACGGTATCACACTCACCTCTGTCACTCACTTCCGCTGCCTGGGTGACTCCTCACCTTCCTCACTGTCACTATCTGCTGACGGTATCACACTCACCTCTGTCACTCACTTCCGCTGCCTGGGTGACTCCTCACCTCCCTCACTGTCACTATCTGCTGACGGTATCACACTCACCTCTGTCACTCACTTCCGCTGCCTGGGTGACTCCTCACCTCCCTCACTGTCACTATCTGCTGACGGTATCACACTCACCTCTGTCCCTCACTTCCGCTGCCTGGGTGACTCCTCACCTCCCTCACTGTCACTATCTGCTGACGGTATCACACTCACCTCTGTCACTCACTTCCTCTGCCTGGGTGACTCCTCACCTCCCTCACTGTCACTATCTGCTGACGGTATCACACTCACCTCTGTCACTCACTTCCGCTGCCTGGGTGACTCCTCACCTCCCTCACTGTCACTATCTGCTGAGTATCACACTCACCTCTGTCACTCACTTCCGCTGCCTGGGGGACTCCTCACCTCCCTCACTGTCACTATCTGCTGACGGTATCACACTCACCTCTGTCACTCACTTCCGCTGCCTGGGGGACTCCTCACCTCCCTCACTGTCACTATCTGCTGACGGTATCACACTCACCTCTGTCACTCACTTCCGCTGCCTGGGGGACTCCTCACCTCCCTCACTGTCACTATCTGCTGACGGTATCACACTCACCTCTGTCACTCACTTCCGCTGCCTGGGTGACTCCTCACCTCCCTCACTGTCACTATCTGCTGACGGTATCACACTCACCTCTGTCACTCACGTCCGCTGCCTTGGTGACTCCTCACCTCCCTCACTGTCACTATCTGCTGACGGTATCACACTCACCTCTGTCACTCACTTCCGCTGCCTGGGTGACTCCTCACCTCCCTCACTGTCACTATCTGCTGACGGTATCACACTCACCTCTGTCACTCACTTCCGCTGCCTGGGTGACTCCTCACCTCCCTCACTGTCACTATCTGCTGACGGTATCACACTCACCTCTGTCACTCACTTCCTCTGCCTGGGGGACTCATCACCTCCCTCACTGTCACTATATGCTGACGGTATCACACTCACCTCTGTCACTCACTTCCGCTGCCTGGGTGACTCCTCTCCTCCCTCACTGTCACTATCTGCTGAGTATCACACTCACCTCTGTCACTCACTTCCTCTGCCTGGGGGACTCTTCACCTCCCTCACTGTCACTATCTGCTGACGGTATCACACTCACCTCTGTCTCTCACTTCCGCTGCCTGGGTGACTCCTCACCTCCGTAACTGTCACTATCTGCTGACGGTATCACACTCACCTCTGTCACTCACATCCTCTGCCTGGGTGACTCCTCACCTCCCTCACTGTCACTATCTGCTGACGGTATCACACCTCTATCACTCACTTCCGCTGCCTGGGTGACTCCTCTCCTCCCTCACTGTCACTATCTGCTGACAGTATCACACTCACCTCTGTCACTCACTTCCTCTGCCTGGGTGACTCCTCACCCTCACTGTCACTATCTGCTGACGGTATCACACTCACCTCTGACACTCACTTCCGCTGCCTGGGTGACTCCTCACCTCCCTCACTGTCTCTATCTGCTGACGGTATCACACTCACCTCTGTCACTCACTTCCGCTGCCTGGGTGACTCCTCACCTCCCTCACTGTCACTATCTGCTGACGGTATCACACTCACCTCTGTCACTCACTTCCGCTGCCTGGAGGACTCCTCATGAATATCTTTAGATTCCTTAGGGGTCTAGTTACTAAGCAGTGATCTCACAGGCTGTGTTTGAAAAATGACAGTTGGGAGCTGATTGGCTGGCACCTTATCACTTTTCACTCTGTCTCCTAACACTGCTTAGTAAATAGACCCCTTAATGTGATGTCACCACCATCAGCCGTGTAAATAATTTCGGGGAGTATCTCCCCCCAATTTGTACTCCCAAAGAAAGAAAGCTACCCTTGATCCTAACATACTTTCCAACTATCGACCCATCTCTCTTCTCCCTTTTGCTTCCAAACTCCTTGAGCGTATTGTCTACAACCGCCTTACCACCTTTCTTTCTTCCCACTCCCTCCTTGACTCATTTCAATCTGGCTTCCGATCTCTCCACTCCACTGAAACCGCCCTCACGAAAGTCAGCAACGACCTCCTTGCTGCCAAATCCAAGGGCCACTACTCTCTGCTCATTCTCCTTGACCTCTCTTCTGCATTTGACACTGTAGACCACCCTCTCCTCCTGCAAATCCTTTACTCTCTCGGTCTACGTGACACTGCCCTCTCCTGGCTTTCCTCCTACCTCTCTGATCGTTCCTTCACTGTGTCCTCTCATGACTCCTCTTCCCCTCCACTTCCACTAAAGGTAGGAGTTCCCCAAGATTCTGTTCTTGGACCTCTCCTTTTCTCCCTATATACATCCTCTTTGGGTGAACTCATTAACTCCTTTGACCTCCAATATCATCTCTATGCAGATGATACTCAAATTTACCTTTCCACCCCTGAGCTCACCCCTGAGCTCCTTAACCGTATCTCCAACTGTCTCTCTGCTGTCTCTTTGTGGATGTCCCAGCGCTTTCTTAAACTTAACATGTCTAAGACTGAGCTGATCATCTTCCCACCCTCTTCCACTACATCACTTTCCACAATTTCATTATCTATTGATGGCACAACTATCTCCTCTAGCCCCCAAAGTGCGCTGTCTTGGAGTTATCCTAGACTCCTCCCTCTCGTTTAAACAGCACATTCAGCACCTCTCGCTGTCCTGCCGTTTCACCTAAAAAATATCTCCAGGATTAGACCCTTCCTCACCCAGGATGCCACTAAAACCCTCATCCACTCACTGGTCATATCCAGATTGGACTACTGTAACCTTCTCCTAGCTGGCCTCCCAGTCTCTCACCTCTCTCCACTACAATCGGTTCTTAATGCAGCTGCTCGGCTCATCTTCCTCTCCAGACATTCTACATCTGCTTCCCCTCTCCTTCAAGCCCTACACTGGCTCCCCTTCCCCTTCAGATGCCAATTCAATGTTCTTACATTCGACTACAAAGCCCTCACCAAATCCTCTCCCGCATACATTTCTGACCTTCTCTCCCTTCACACTCCCGCCCGCCCACTTCGCTCAACTAATGCATGCCGCCTCTCTTGCCAACTGATTACTTCCTCCCACTCCCGCATCCGAGATTTTGCCCATGCTGCTCCCTACCTTTGGAATGCTCTCCCTCTCCCCATCAGACTCTCCACCTCTCTACAAATCTTCAAACGGGCTCTCAAGACCCACTACTTCATCAAGGCCTTCCAGCACTCATCCTAACCCACCTCATGCTCTTTCCTTCCCATCTTCCCCTTCTGTGTCACGCCTGTCTGTCTGCCCCTCCCCTTAGAATGTAAGCTCTCACGAGCAGGGACCTCTTCCTTCATGTGCTTCTCTTTACATTTTCTTCTACTCTCTACTCCCCATTAGGGCACCTAACACGGGACCGCCAATTCCCGGCAGCTTATTGTGAGTGCTTTAATCACTATTTCAGCAGTGTATATAAGTTGTGTCCTTGTCCTGTACTGTAATGTACTGTATGTTACTTGTTTCTTGTTCACCCATTAGTTGTATGTACTATGTAAGGCGCTGCGGAACACTTGTGGCGCCATATAAATAAAGGATAATAATAATAAAGAAAGGTATGATAGATAGGCACATCGATTGATCCTTTTTGCAGTCCGTCTCTCTCCCTACAAAAAGGAGGTGACCACATTAAGGAATCTAAAGATATCCATTGATGGGCTTGTTTAATCTATACTAAGTGTGAGTGTTTGGTTGAGGGGGCATCCCCGAAATTTTTTGTTGATCTTCTCCATAACAGATAAACTCTCCTATAAATGTCTGTCAAATAATACACAAAGATATTTTTTAGTGTTTTGTGTTTTCTTCTGTATACACCATCAGTGATAGTTTTCTGTCTCTTCCAGCATCAGCAAAGTATCAACTACTGAGGGAAGTAAAATTTCAATATTTTATTATTATTATTATTATTAGCGCCAGTGATTTATTTTAACCAAAATTTGTTATTTAAATTATATTATTAGAGATGGTCTATGGCTTATTATTAGAGATGGACTATGGCTTATTATTAGAGATGGACTATGCGTTATTATTAGAGATGGTCTATGGCTTGTTATTAGAGATGGACTATGGCTTATTATTAGAGATGGTCTATGGGTTATTATTAGAGATGGACTATGCGTTATTATTAGAGATGGAGTATGGCTTATTATTAGAGATGGTCTATGGCTTATTATTAGAGATGATCTATGGGTTATTATTAGAGATGGACTATACATTATTATTAGAGATGGACTATGGCTTATTATTAGAGATGTCTATGGCTTATTATTAGAGATGGTCTATGGCTTATTATTAGAGATGGTCTATGGCTTATTATTAGAGATGATCTATGGGTTATTATTAGAGATGGACTATACATTATTATTAGAGATGGACTATGGCTTATTATTAGAGATGGACTATGGCTTATTATTAGAGATGGTCTATGGCTTATTATTAGAGATGGTCTATGGCTTATTATTAGAGATGGTCTATGGCTTATTATTAGAGATGGTCTATGGCTTATTATTAGAGATGGTCTATGGCTTATTATTAGAGATGGTCTATGGCTTATTATTAGAGATGGTCTATGGGTTATTATTAGAGATGGACTATGCGTTATTATTAGAGATGGTCTATGGCTTTTTATTAGAGATGGTAGATGGCTTATTATTAGAGATGGTCTATGGCTCATTATTAGAGATGGACTATGGCTTATTATTAGAGATGGTCTATGGCTTATTATTAGAGATGGTCTATGGCTTATTATTAGAGATGGTCTATGGGTTATTATTAGATATGGTCTATGGCTTATTATTAGAGATGGTCTATGGCTTATTATTAGAGATGGTAGATGGCTTATTATTAGAGATGGTCTATGGCTTATTATTAGAGATGGTCTACGGCTTATTATTAGAGTTGGTCTATGGCTTATTATTAGAGATGGTCTGTGGCTTATTATTAGAGATTGTCTGTGGCTTATTATTAGAGATGGTCTATGGCTTATTATTAGAGATGGTAGATGGCTTATTATTAGAGATGATCTATGGCTTATTATTAGAGATGGTATATGGCTTACTATTAGAGATGATCTTTGGCTTATTATTAGAGATGGTCTATGCGTTATTATTAGAGATGGACTATGGCTTATTATTAGAGATGGTCTATGGCTTATTATTAGAGATGGTCTATGGCTTATTATTAGAGATGGTCTATGGCTTATTATAAGAGATGGTCTATGGCTTATTATTAGAGATGGTCTATGGCTTATTATTAGAGATGGTCTATGGGTTATTATTAGAGATGGACGATGCGTTATTATTAGAGATGGTCTATGGCTTTTTATTAGAGATGGTAGATGGCTTATTATTAGAGATGGTCTATGGCTTATTATTAGAGATGGACTATACATTATTATTAGAGATGGACTATGGCTTATTATTAGAGATGGTCTATGGCTTATTATTAGAGATGGTCTATGGCTTATTATTAGAGATGGTCTATGGCTTATTATAAGAGATGGTCTATGGCTTATTATTAGAGATGGTCTATGGCTTATTATTAGAGATGGTTTATGGGTTATTATTAGAGATGGACGATGCGTTATTATTAGAGATGGTCTATGGCTTTTTATTAGAGATGGTAGATGGCTTATTATTAGAGATGGTCTATGGCTTATTATTAGAGATGGACTATACATTATTATTAGAGATGGACTATGGCTTATTATTAGAGATGGTCTATGGCTTATTATTAGAGATGATCTATGGCTTATTATTAGAGATGGTCTATGGCTTATTATTAGAGATGGACTATGCGTTATTATTAGAGATGGTCTATGGCTTTTTATTAGAGATGGTAGATGGCTTATTATTAGAGATGGTCTATGGCTTATTATTAGAGATGGACTATACATTATTATTAGAGATGGACTATGGCTTATTATTAGAGATGGACTATGCATTGTTATTAGAGATGGTCTATGGCTTATTATTAGAGATGGCCTACGGCTTATTATTAGAGATGGTCTATGGCTTATTATTAGAGATGGCCTATGGCTTATTATTAGAGATGGTCTATGGCTTATTATTAGAGATGATCTATGGCTTATTATTAGAGATGGTCTATGGCTTATTATTAGAGATGGTCTATGGGTTATTATTAGAGATGGACTATGCGTTATTATTAGAGATGGTCTATGGCTTTTTATTAGAGATGGACTATACATTATTATTAGAGATGGACTATGGCTTATAATTAGAGATGGTCTATGGCTTATTATTAGAGATGGTCTATGGCTTATTATTAGAGGTGGTCTATGGCTTATTATTAGAGATGATTTATGGGTTATTATTAGAGATGGACTATACATTATTATTAGAGATGGACTATGGCTTATTATTAGAGATGGTCTATGGCTTATTATTAGAGATGGTCTATGGCTTATTATTAGAGATGGTCTATGGCTTATTATTAGAGATGGTCTATGGCTTATTATTAGAGATGGTCTATGGGTTATTATTAGAGATGGTCTGTGGCTTATTATTAGAGATTGTCTGTGGCTTATTATTAGAGATGGTCTATGGCTTATTATTGGAGATGGTAGATGGCTTATTATTAGAGATGATCTATGGCTTATTATTAGAGATGGTATATGGCTTAGTATTAGAGATGGTCTATGGCTTATTATTAGAGATGGTCTATGGGTTATTATTAGAGATGATCTTTGGCTTATTATTAGAGATGGACTATGCGTTATTATTAGAGATGGTCTATGGCTTATTATTAGAGATGGACTATGGCTTATTATTAGAGATGGTCTATGGCTTATTATTAGAGATGGACTATGGCTTATTATTAGAGATGGTCTATGGCTTATTATTAGAGATGGACTATGGCTTATTATTAGAGATGGTCTATGGCTTATTATTAGAGATGGTCTATGGCTTATTATTAGAGATGGTCTATGGCTTATTATTAGAGATGGTCTATGGCTTATTATTAGAGATGGTCTATGGGTTACTATTAGAGATGGACTGTGCGTTGTTATTAGAGATGGTCTATGGCTTATTGTTAGAGATGGACTATGGCTTATTATTAGATATGGACTATGCCTTATTATTAGAGATGGTCTGTGGCTTATTATTAGAGATGGACTATGGCTTATTATTCGAGATGGTCTATGGCTTATTATTAGAGATGGACTATGCGTTGTTATTAGAGATGGTCTATGGCTTATTATTAGATATGGACTATGGCTTATTATTAGAGATGGACTATGCATTGTTATTAGAGATGGTCTATGGCTTATTATTAGAGATGGACTATGTGTTGTTATTAGAGATGGTCTATGGCTTATTATTAGAGATGGACTATGCGTTGTTATTAGAGATGGTCTATGGCTTATTATTAGAGATGGCCTATGGCTTATTATTAGAGATGAGCAGTTCGGTTTTAACTCGGTGATGTTCGGATCTCAAAAACAGCATCTCATTGGCTATCCAGCTCTCTCATGTGTTGGGCAGCCAATAAAATAAATCAGAACTTGCAGTAATTTGGCGAAGAGTCAAAACCAAGCCGCTCATCTCCAGTAATTTTTATTTAAAGCCACACAAACACGGGGAGAACATAAACTCATAAGCACAGCACTGCAAGGCAGCAATGCTAACCACTGTATAACCCATTTGCCATGGGTTATTCTATCATTCTATGGTGGATCTGCAATATATTGGTACATATACACTTATAGTAATGAACAGCCTTCTCGCAATCATTTAATTTGATGAAGTATTTATAATTTATTTGAATAAACAAAGTTTTGTCATTACATTATAAAGGAAATACAACATGTACAGTATATCACATAGAACTTATCATTAATACAAACAGAAACCTGTGATATTGTACAAGTCCTGTATGTATGAGTCCTGTCCTGTATGTACAAGTCCTGTCCTCTATGTACGAGACCCATTCTGTTTGTACAAGTCCTGTCCTGTATGTACGAGACCCGTCCTGTATGTACTGTACAAGTCCTGTATGTATGTACAAGACCTGTCCTGTATGTATGAGTCCTGTCCTGTATGTACTGTACAAGTCCTGTATTTACGAGACCTGTCCTGTATGTATGAGTCCTGTCCTGTATGTACTGTACGAGTCCTGTCCTGTATGTACTGTACAAGTCCTGTCCTGTCTGTACGAGTCCTGTCCTGTATGTACTGTACAAGTCCTGTCCTGTATGTACGAGTCCTGTCCTGTATGTACTTTACGAGTCCTGTCCTGTATGTACGAGTCCTGTCCTCTATGTACTGTACGAGTCCTGTTCTGTATGTACGAGACCCATCCTGTTTGTACGAGTCCTGTCCTGTATGTACGAGACCCGTCCTGTTTGTACGAGTCCTGTCCTGTATGTACGAGTCCTGTCCTGTATGTACGAGTCCTATCCTCTATGTACTGTATGAGTCCTGTCCTGTATGTATGAGACCCGTCTTGTTTGTACAAGTCCTGTCCTGTATGTACGAGTCCTGTCCTGTATGTATGAGTCCTGTCCTGTATGTACTGTACAAGTCCTGTCCTGTATGTACTGTACAAGTCTTGTCCTGTATGTACGAGTCCTGTCCTGTATGTACTGTACAAGTCCTGTCCTGTATGTACGAGTCCTGTCCTGTATGTACTGTACAAGTCCTGTCCTGTATGTACTGTACGAGTCCTGTCCTGTATGTACTGTACAAGTCCTGTCCTGTATGTATGAGTCCTGTCCTGTATGTACGAGTCCTGTCCTGTATGTACTGTACAAGTACTATCCTGTATGTACGAGTCCCATCCTCTATGTACTGTATGAGTCCTGTCCTGTATGTACGAGACCCGTCCTGTTTGTACTGTACGAGTCCTGTCCTGTATGTACTGTACAAGTCCCGTCCTGTATGTATGAGTCCTATCCTTTATGTATGAGTCCTGTCCTGTATGTACTGTACAAGTCCTGTCCTGTATGTACGAGTCCTGTCCTCTATGTACTGTGCAAGTCCTGTCCTGTATGTACTGTACAAGTCCTGCCCTGTATGTACGAGTCCTGTCCTGTATGTACTGTACAAGTCCTGTCCTGTATGTACGAGTCCTTTCCTCTATGTACTGTACAAGTCCTGTCCTGTATGTACGAGACCCGTCCTGTTTGTACAAGTCCTGTTCTGTTTGTACGAGTCCTGTTCTGTATGTACAAGGTGAAACTGCCTTTGTTATAAGATTACATTTAATCTATTAATTCTGTTATCGCTGTGCTGCCTGATTATACCGTGCGCCTTACTGACATTGAGCGCTAGCACAATGTCACACTGTCACTTGTGTCCTATTGCACCAAGACATGTACCATATTTCATACTGTAAAAAGAATGTAAAATTATAGTGCGGTGACAGATTTTGAATGTTAATTAAGCGTTGATGTTGCCTAGAACAACAGGTCGGATATTGTGGACAGATTATTGCTGTTGTGTAGCCTTTATGCTCTATTTCATGCCTGATCTTGTATTCTAGCTATATACAGTGTGTGACTGATCTTGTATTCTAGCTATATACAGTGAGTGACTGATCTTGTATTCTAGCTATATACAGTGTGTGACTGATCTTGTATTCTAGCTATATACAGTGTGTGACTGATCTTGTATTCTAGCTATATACAGTGAGTGACTGATCTTGTATTCTAGCTATATACAGTGTGTGACTGATCTTGTATTCTAGCTATATACAGTGTGTGACTGATCTTGTATTCTAGCTATATACAGTGAGTGACTGATCTTGTATTCTAGCTATATACAGTGAGTGACTGATCTTGTATTCTAGCTATATACAGTGAGTGACTGATCTTGTATTCTAGCTATATACAGTGTGTGACTGATCTTGTATTCTAGCTATATACAGTGAGTGACTGATCTTGTATTCTAGCTATATACAGTGAGTGACTGATCTTGTATTCTAGCTATATACAGTGTGTGACTGATCTTGTATTCTAGCTATATACAGTGTGTGACTGATCTTGTATTCTAGCTATATACAGTGAGTGACTGATCTTGTATTCTAGCTATATACAGTGTGTGACTGATCTTGTATTCTAGCTATATACAGTGAGTGACTGATCTTGTATTCTAGCTATATACAGTGAGTGACTGATCTTGTATTCTAGCTATATACAGTGTGTGACTGATCTTGTATTCTAGCTATATACAGTGTGTGACTGATCTTGTATTCTAGCTATATACAGTGTGTGACTGATCTTGTATTCTAGCTATATACAGTGTGTGACTGATCTTGTATTCTAGCTATATACAGTGAGTGACTGATCTTGTATTCTAGCTATATACAGTGTGTGACTGATCTTGTATTCTAGCTATATACAGTGAGTGACTGATCTTGTATTCTAGCTATATACAGTGAGTGACTGATCTTGTATTCTAGCTATATACAGTGTGTGACTGATCTTGTATTCTAGCTATATACAGTGAGTGACTGATCTTGTATTCTAGCTATATACAGTGTGTGACTGATCTTGTATTCTAGCTATATACAGTGAGTGACTGATCTTGTATTCTAGCTATATACAGTGAGTGACTGATCTTGTATTCTAGCTATATACAGTGTGTGACTGATCTTGTATTCTAGCTATATACAGTGAGTGACTGATCTTGTATTCTAGCTATATACAGTGTGTGACTGATCTTGTATTCTAGCTATATACAGTGAGTGACTGATCTTGTATTCTAGCTATATACAGTGTGTGACTGATCTTGTATTCTAGCTATATACAGTGAGTGACTGATCTTGTATTCTAGCTATATACAGTGTGTGACTGATCTTGTATTCTAGCTATATACAGTGAGTGACTGATCTTGTATTCTAGCTATATACAGTGAGTGACTGATCTTGTATTCTAGCTATATACAGTGTGTGACTGATCTTGTATTCTAGCTATATACAGTGTGTGACTGATCTTGTATTCTAGCTATATACAGTGAGTGACTGATCTTGTATTCTAGCTATATACAGTGTGTGACTGATCTTGTATTCTAGCTATATACAGGGTGTGACTGATCTTGTATTCTAGCTATATACAGTGAGTGACTGATCTTGTATTCTAGCTATATACAGTGTGTGACTGATCTTGTATTCTAGCTATATACAGTGTGTGACTAATCTTGTATTCTAGCTATATACAGTGTGTGACTAATCTTGTATTCTAGCTATATACAGTGTGTGACTGATCTTGTATTCTAGCTATATACAGTGAGTGACTGATCTTGTATTCTAGCTATATACAGTGAGTGACTGATCTTGTATTCTAGCTATATACAGTGTGTGACTGATCTTGTATTCTAGCTATATACAGTGAGTGACTGATCTTGTATTCTAGCTATATACAGTGTGTGACTGATCTTGTATTCTAGCTATATACAGTGTGTGACTGATCTTGTATTCTAGCTATATACAGTGAGTGACTGATCTTGTATTCTAGCTATATACAGTGTGTGACTGATCTTGTATTCTAGCTATATACAGTGTGTGACTGATCTTGTATTCTAGCTATATACAGTGTGTGACTGATCTTGTATTCTAGCTATATACAGTGTGTGACTGATCTTGTATTCTAGCTATATACAGTGTGTGACTGATCTTGTATTCTAGCTATATACAGTGAGTGACTGATCTTGTATTCTAGCTATATACAGTGAGTGACTGATCTTGTATTCTAGCTATATACAGTGTGTGACTGATCTTGTATTCTAGCTATATACAGTGAGTAACTAATGAAGTGTGAGGCGTCAGGCTTTCATGTCTAGGAATGCTTTGGTGTGGCCGCACATGTGTTTGATTTAAACTAGGGATGATCTGATGATCCGAGCCGGGAACCGAGTCAGGCTCGGGTTTTCCCGCTGGCTCTGATCTGAAATCGAGGCAAATCGTCATCATCCCGCTTTCAGATTGTCACGGGTTTTGGATTCTATAAAAGGTCCCGCGATCGCCGCCATTTTTCCGGCTGTGGAGTGTGCACAGTGAGGGAGCTGGGATTTGTTGGTTGCTGCTGATGCTGACCATAGTGGCTGGCTGGTTACTGTTGTCCAGTGCTGTGCTGCCGCCGTGAAAATAAAAACACACCTATCACTGTCATCGTTGTAGCTGCGCAGAAAAAAAACACCTGTCATCGGCGTAGCTGTCACTGTCATCGACGTCACTGTCATCGGTGTAGCAAAAAAAAACCTGTCACTGTCATCGGCATTGCTATCACTGTCATCGGTGTAGCTGTCACTGTCATCGGCGTAGCTCTCACTGTCATCGGTGTAGCTGTCGCTGTCACTGGCGTAGCTCTCACTGTCATCGGTGTAGCTGTCGCTGTCACTGGCGTAGCTCTCACTGTCATCGGTGTAGCTGTCGCTGTCACTGGCGTAGCTCTCACTGTCATCGGTGTAGCTGTCGCTGTCACTGGCGTAGCTCTCACTGTCATCGGCGTAGTTGGCAGGGTTGCTGTGCTGCTGCCTCTTTCAGTGTGTAAAAAACAAACAATTTTTTTGTGTGCGTATTAGCCACACCATCAGTGAAAAAATAAAAACTATTTTTTTTTTGATAAATATTTTTATTGCATTTTGTAAACAAAACCAGTAATAAAAAATCTCTTTTTTAAAAAAAAACAAACAAACATGAATATTGCAATGAAAACTTTTTTTTTTAATATTAAACATAGCAGAAATGTTATCCTAACAGCTTATAAAGTTATATACTCTAAAAAACTAAGGCCCTCATTCAGAGCCGTACGCTCTGAGCAGAGCGTACGCTCTGAATGAGGGCCGGGCTCCATTTTCATGGAGCGTCCTCCTGGACGCTCGTATAGCTGTGGGTCACCACCCACAGGCTATACGAGCGTGCATTTTGATGGCCGCGATGGTCGTGACCATCGCGACCATCGAAATTGCGAGCCGGAGCCTGCGGTTGAGGTTTTCAACCGCAAGCTCCGGAGTGATTTTGGCTCTATCAGAGCCAAAATCACTCCCACTGACATCACTAGTGATGTCAGTGGGCCGGCTTCTGACGGCACGCCCCCTTTGATCGGACACAACGAGCGAAGGAAAGTCCTTCGCTCGTCGTGTCTGGCGCATGCGCACGACGGAGCTCCCTCCGTCGTGCGCATGCTCAGTGCAGACCATCGACCCACTTGCGAGCGGACAGCCGCTCGCGAGTGGGTCTGAATCAGGCCCTAAAGCCTATATTTATTTACAAACCTATACAGAGTGGACATCCTAAATTCTAAAACTGTTCTATTCAAAAATATAAACAAAAGCAAACAAAAGATTATAAGTCTAGTGTGTTATTATGATGTTACAATGTAGAAGACCAAAAATTGGGTGGACCACACATGGCTGATTGATCAACCATGGCGACTGGATTAGTGTCATAAGGAAGAGGAGGCTGCACACTGGGTGTCATGTTATGAGTTGGCCATATGGGGTATGTTGCTGTTAAGGGATCAGGCTGGTTATCAGTGGACACATTATTATAGTTGTTATTATTCTGGGTTACCATCTCCTGAAGGGTGTTTACCAACAGACAGAGACTACCTATCAGCTCAGGTATAGACACTTCATTAGGAACAAAGGCCCTCATTCAGAGCCGTACGCTCTGAGCAGAGCGCACGCTCTGAATGAGGGCCGGGCTCCATTTTCATGGAGCGTCCTCCTGGACGCTCGTATAGCTGTGGGTCACCACCCACAGGCTATACGAGCGTGCATTTTGATGGCCGCGATGGTCGTGACCATCGCGACCATCGAAATTGCGAGCCGGAGCCTGCGGTTGAGGTTTTCAACCGCAAGCTCCGGAGTGATTTTGGCTCTATCAGAGCCAAAATCACTCCCACTGACATCACTAGTGATGTCAGTGGGCCGGCTTCTGACGGGAGGCGTTCCCGTGGGAACGCCCCGTCAGGGAGGCACGCCCCCGGCACGCCCACCAAAGGGGGCGTGCTGTCAATCAACATTGACAGCACGCCCCCTTTGATCGGACACAACGAGCGAAGGAAAGTCCTTCGCTCGTGTCTGGCGCATGCGCACGACGGAGCTCCCTCCGTCGTGCGCATGCTCAGTGCAGACCATCGACCCACTTGCGAGCGGACAGCCGCTCGCGAGTGGGTCTGAATCAGGCCCAAAGCTCTGTTCTCTGGAGGGAAGCCAAATAGGTGGGAGCCCCTGTTCCAACATCTAAAGCTCTTCTCTCTCCACATCATCTATTATAGATGAAAAAAAAATGTAATCGGGGACATCTAGCTCCTCTTTCTGTACCCTGCTTACCCTTTTTGGACAGGAAGTCCAGGATGGATGGTTTGAAAGAAGAAGGCCTAGCAACAGATGGGGATGGTCATTATCAAGACCTGGTCCCCCAGTGGGTGTAGTCTGGGAGGTATTGGTTGGCATGTAGGCAGCGGAATAACAAAGTCCTCCATGTTGTCTGTGCTCACTATTCTGTATTTCAGTTTGCGATTCAGGTAGGAATAAAGGGCCTGATTCAGACCCACTCGCGAGCGGCTGTCCGCTCGCAAGTGGGTCGATGGTCTGCACTGAGCATGCGCACGACGGAGGGAGCTCCGTCGTGCGCATGCGCCAGACACGACGAGCGAAGGACTTTCCTTCGCTCGTTGTGTCCGATCAAAGGGGGCGTGCTGTCAATGTTGATTGACAGCACGCCCCCTTTGGTGGGCGTGCCGGGGGTGTGCCTCCCTGACGGGGGCGTTCCCACGGGAACGCCTCCCGTCAGAAGCCGGCCCACTGACATCACTAGTGATGTCAGTGGGAGTGATTTTGGCTCTGATAGAGCCAAAATCACTCCGGAGCTTGCGGTTGAAAACCTCAACCGCAAGCTCCGGCTCGCAATTTCGATGGTCGCGATGGTCACGACCATCGCGGCCATCAAAATGCACGCTCGTATAGCCTGTGGGTGGTGACCCACAGCTATACGAGCGTCCAGGAGGACGCTCCATGAAAATGGAGCCCGGCCCTCATGCAGAGCGTGCGCTCTGCTCAGAGCGTACGGCTCTGAATGAGGGCCAAAGTCTGCTGCAGAACACAGAATTACTGGATGTCTTAGTGCATTCAGGCCAAATACGATCCATGAATTCCCAGACAGATTCCGGATAGATGAATCCTTTGCTTGTGATAATATTTGATAATTCCTGGCAAAGGTGGGTGTTATAGCCAGACACTTTGAAGGCTGTATCTCTGAACTGCTTTGCATGCGCTGGAGTTCCCGCACAGGAGTGAAGAGACCGCTAACTTTCCCTCCAAGTGCTAATAGTGCTCCCAGATCTCGTTGCAGCAGTTTTAAGGGTTGTGCATAAATGGATGTGTTTTTCTACATAGTGATAATCACCATCACACTTACACCAGGGTCCGGGCTCCCCCGGCCCGTGCCCTTACTGTACCTCTCTGTGACTGCACACCGGAGCTCCCCCTGCCCGTGCCCTTACTGTACCTCTCTGTGACTGCAGACCGAGGCTCCCCCGGCCGTACCCTTACTGTACCTCTCTGTGGCTGCACACCAGGGCTCCCCCTGCCCGTACCCTTACTGTACCTCTCTGTGACTGCACACCGGGGCTCCCCCTGCCCGTGCCCTTACTGTACCTCTCTGTGACTGCACACCAGGGCTCCCCCTGCCCGTGCCCTTACTATACCTCTCTGTGACTGCACACCGGGGCTGCCCGTGCCCTTACTGTACCTCTCTGTGACTGCACACCAGGGCTCCCCCTGCCCGTGCCCTTACTATACCTCTCTGTGACTGCACACCACTGCGAGCGTGCGTACTCCCACTTACCCAGCTACACGGCCATTCCAGCCCTTGTCTCCGCAACGAGTCGTAAAGGCCCATTTATCAAAATGTATTTGAGGTGAAGTCCCCGAAAACACCCGAATGTATGAAGGAGAGACCACAGCAGGTATATCCGATCCCTGCTGTGATCCCCTCATTGTAAGCCGCCTCCCCCTTAGGTTTCTATGGGGGATGTGATGCTGCCAAATTTACCAATATCCGGAATGTGATGCATCCAGATATTTGCCCCCGCAGCTAGCACCATCTGAAGATGACGTTAGCCGCTGTAGCCCAAGGGCTACTCCGTGCACTATTAGCCGGCAGAGGGGTCCGCCTGAACCCTCCCCTGCTATGGCGGATGTGCATTTGCAGTCCATGGACTACGCATGAGCACCACCCCGGAGACATCGCAGGCACCTTTTCGGAGCCCGTGTCCCTGCCTGTCCCGGATGACACATCCGGATGAAAAGATCGCTTTTTGCAATGCGATCAGGGGCGGTTCTGGCATGCGATAAGGGGCGGTACTGGCATGCGATCAGGGGGCGGTACTGGCATGCGATCAGGGGGCGGTACTGGCATGCGATCAGGGGGCGGTACTGGCATGCGATAAGGGGCGGTATTGGCATGCGATCAGGGGCGGTACTGGCATGCGATCAGGGGCGGTACTGGCATGCGATAAGGGGCGGTAGTGGCATGCGATCAGGGGAGGTACTGGCATGCGATCAGGGGCGGTACTGGCATGCGATAAGGGGCGGTACTGGCATGCGATAAGGGGCGGTACTGGCATGCGATAAGGGGCGGTACTGGCATGCGATCAGGGGCGGTACTGGCATGCGATCAGGGGCGGTTCTGGCATGCGATCAGGGGCGGTACTGGCATGCGATCAGGGGCGGTTCTGGCATGCGATAAGGGGCGGTACTGGCATGCGATCAGGGGGCGGTACTGGCATGCGATCAGGGGGCGGTACTGGCATGCGATAAGGGGCGGTATTGGCATGCGATCAGGGGCGGTACTGGCATGCGATCAGGGGCGGTACTGGCATGCGATCAGGGGCAGTACTGGCATGCGATCAGGGGCGGTACTGGCATGCGATCAGGGGCGGTACTGGCATGTGATCAGGGGCGTACATGACCACGTTGCAAAACAAATCCTTGATAGTCTCGGCAAAAAAAGTTGTACAGTCTCAGGTCGCGTTTCAGATCAACTAAGTCTGAGTAAGTGTCCAAGTACCCGGCCACCCCCCAGTGATCAGCTGCGTGCCATCACTGCCTGCTGTTACATGTAGTGTCAGTGCCAGTGATTAGCTGCGTGCCATCGCTGCCTGCTGTTACATGTAGTGTCAGTGCCAGTGATTAGCTGCGTGCCATCGCTGCCTGCTGTTACATGTAGTGTCAGTGCCAGTGATTAGCTGCGTGCCATCGCTGCCTGCTGTTACATGTAGTGTCAGTGCCAGTGATTAGCTGCGTGCCATCGCTGCCTGCTGTTACATGTAGTGTCAGTGCCAGTGATTAGCTGCGTGCCATCGCTGCCTGCTGTTACATGTAGTGTCAGTGCCAGTGATTAGCTGC
This sequence comes from Taudactylus pleione, assembly GCA_031769625.1. Lineage (NCBI taxonomy): Eukaryota > Metazoa > Chordata > Amphibia > Anura > Myobatrachidae > Taudactylus > Taudactylus pleione. The sequence goes on along the minus strand of JAUIMM010001971.1, from coordinate 199,692 downwards.
GTGCCATCGCTGCCTGCTGTTACATGTAGTGTCAGTGCCAGTGATTAGCTGCGTGCCATCGCTGCCTGCTGTTACATGTAGTGTCAGTGCCAGTGATTAGCTGCGTGCCATCGCTGCCTGCTGTTACATGTAGTGTCAGTGCCAGTGATTAGCTGCGTGCCATCGCTGCCTGCTGTTACATGTAGTGTCAGTGCCAGTGATTAGCTGCGTGCCATCACTGCCTGCTGTTACATGTAGTGTCAGTGCCAGTGATTAGCTGCGTGCCATCGCTGCCTGCTGTTACATGTAGTGTCCTGTGTCCTTGGCGTCACCTGTACGCTGATTGCACCTGTGTAACAGAACCTATCAGAGCAGAGGCTGTGTGTCACCCTGATAAGCTTCAGATAACAGACAAGTAACCTGGAAATAGGGAGAAGTAAGAGAATAGAGAAACTGCTCCTGTGATACAGGTAAGATGTGTGACAGGGATATATATACAGGTGTGACAGGGATATATATATACAGGTGTGACAGGGATATATATATACAGGTGTGACATGGATATATATACAGGTGTGACAGGGATATATATATACAGGTGTGACATGGATATATATACAAGTGTGACAGGGATATATATACAGGTAAGATGTGTGACAGGGATATATATACAGGTAAGATGTGTGACAGTGATATATATATACAGGTGTGACTGAGATATATATATATATATACAGGTAAGATGTGTGACGGATATATATATACAGGTGTGACAGTGATATATATACATACAGGTAAGATGTGTGACAGGGATATATATATATATATTCAGGTGTGACAGTGATATATATATATACAGGTAAGATGTGTGACAGGGATATATATATATATATTCAGGTGTGACAGTGATATATATATATACAGGTAAGATGTGTGACAGGGATATATATATATATACAGGTAAGATGTGTGACAGGGATATATATATATATATATTCAGGTGTGACAGTGATATATATATATACAGGTAAGATGTGTGACAGGGATATATATATATACAGGTAAGATGTGTGACAGGGATATATTTATATATACATACAGGTGTGACAGGGATATATATATATATATATATACATACAGGTGTGACGGATATATATATATATATATATATACATACAGGTGTGACAGGGATTATATATATATATATATGTAAGATGTGTGACAGGGATATATATATACAGGTGTGACAGGGATATATATATAAATGTAAGATGTGTGACAGGGATATATATATATATATATATAGGGGCAGCACAGACGGTGTAATGGTTAGCATTACTGCCTCACAGCAATGAGGTCATGGGTTAAATTCCCAACATGGCCCTAACTGTGTGGAGTTTGTATATTCTCCCTGTGCTTGCGTGCGTTTCCTCCGGGTACTCCGGTTTCCTCCCACACTCCAAAAAATACTGGTAGGTTAAATGGTCTACCCCCCCAAAAAAAATAAATTAATTAATTAATCCTGTATTTGTGCGCATGTGGTAGGGAATATAGATTGTAAGCAGGGTCTGATGTGATTGGCCAAATATTCTCTCTGTAAAGCGCTGCGGAATATGTGTGCGCTATATAAATAACTGGTAATAAATAAATAAAATATATACACAGGTAGATGTGTGACAGGGATATATATATATACATATATATATATATACAGGTAAGATGTGTGACAGGTATATATATATATATATATATATATACAGTCAGGTGCATAAATATTGGGACATTGACAGAATTGTCATATTTTGTCCTCTATTCACCACCACAATGGCTTTGAAATGAAACAAACAAGATGTGATTTACCTGCAGACTTTCAGATTTAATTTGAGGGTAATTACATCCAAATCAGGTGAACGGTGTAGGAATTACAACGGTTTCTATATGTGCCTCCCACTTTTTAAGGGGCCAAAAGTAATGGGACTATCAACTCAAAAGCAATTTCATGGACAGGTGTGGGTTATTCCCTCGTTATTTCATTATCAATTAAGCAGGTAAAAGGTTGAGTTGATTCTAGCTGTGACATTTGCATTTGGAATCAGTTGCTGTCGACTCTCAATATGAGATCCAAAGAGCTGTCACTATCAATGAAGCCATCATTAGGCTGAAAAATCATAACACACCTATCAGAGAGATAGCAAAAACATTGGGTGTGGCCAAATCATCTGTTTGGAACATTCTTAAAAAGAAAGAACACACCGGAGAGCTCAGCAACACCAAAAGACCCTGAAGACCACGGAAAACAACTGTGGTGGATGACAGAAGAATTATCTCCCTGGTGAAGAAAAACCCCTTCACAACAGTTGGCCAAATCAAGAACACTCTCCAGGAGGTAGATGTATATGTGTCAAAGTCAACAATCAAGAGAAGACTTCCCAAGGGTGAGCCACAAAAACCGTAAAACCAGATTAGAGTTTGCCAAACAACATCTAAAAAAGCCATTACAGTTCTGGAACAACATCCTATGGACAGATGAGACAAAGATCAACTTGTACCAGAGTGATGGGAAGAAAAGAGTATGGAGAAGGAAAGGAACTGCTCATGATCCAAAACATACCACCTCATCAGTGAAGCATGGTGGTGGTAGTGTCATGGCATGGGCATGTATGGCTGCCAATGGAACTGGTTCCCTTGTATTTATTGATGATGTGACTGCTGACAAAAGCAGCAGAATGAATTCTGAAGTGTTTCGGGCAATATTATAGGCTCATATTCAGTCAAATGCTTCAGAACTCATTGGACGGCGCTTCACAGTGCAGATGGACAATGACCCGAAGCATACTGCAAAAGCAACCAAAGAGTTTTTTAAGACTAAAAAGTGGAATGTTATACAATAGCCAAGTCAATCCCCTGACCTGAATCCGACTGAGCATGCATTTCACTTGATGAAGACAAAACTGAAGGGAAAATGCCCCAAGAACAAGCAGGAACTGAAGACATTTGCAGTAGAGGCCTGGCAGAGCATCACCAGGGATGAAACCCAGCGTCTGGTGATGTCTATGCGTTCCAGACTTCAGGCTGTAATTGCCTGCAAAGGATTTGCAACAAAGTATTAAAAAGTGAAAGTTAGATTTAGGATTGTTTAGTTTGTCCCATTACTTTTGGCCCCTTAAAAAGTGGGAGGCACATATAGAAACCATTGTAATTCCTACACCGTTCACCTGATTTGTATGTAATTACCCTCAAATTAAATCTGAAAGTCTGCAGGTAAAGCACATCTTGTTTGTTTCATTTCACAGCCATTGTGGTGGTGAATAGAGGCCAAAATATGAAAATTCTGTCAATGTCCCAATATTTATGCACCTGACTGTATGTAAATATATATATATATGTGCAATAGTGGTGGGATGAAACTCCAAAGAAATTTGTAAAGCACAGTAAATGTGTGAATGAAATTACTCGCTGAAACGAAAGTTCAACGTTTCATGATATTCATCATTTCGTCGCTTGTGTGACGGGGAGATATATATATAGGTGTGGCAGGGATACATATTTACAGGTAAGATGTGTGACAGGGATAGATATAAGTATATATATATATACAGGTAAGTTGTGTGACACATATATACAAGTGTGACAGGGATATATATATATATATTTACACAGGTGGGATATGTGTGGGTGATATACACATACAGGAGGGATGTGTGAGGGGATATACACATACAGGAGGATGTGTGAGGGGGATGTACACATACAGGAGGGATGTGTGAGGGGGATGTACACATACAGGAGGGATGTGTGAGGGGGATGTACACATACAGGAGGGATATACACATACAGGAGGGATATACACATACAGGAGGGATATACACATACAGGAGGGATATACACATACAGGAGGGATATACACATACAGGAGGGATGTGTGAGGGATATACACATACAGGAGGGATGTGTGAAGGGATATACACATACAGGAGGGATGTGTGAGGGATATACACATACAGGAGGGATGTGTGAGGGATATACACATACAGGAGGGATGTGTGAGGGGATATACACATACAGGAGGGATGTGTGAGGGGATATACACATACAGGAGGGATGTGTGAGGGGATATACAGTACACATACAGGAGGGATGTGTGAGGGGGATATACACATACAGGAGGGATGTGTGAGGGGATATACACATACAGGAGGGATGTGTGAGGGGATATACAGTACACATACAGGAGGGATGTGTGAGGGGGATATACACATACAGGAGGGATGTGTGAGGGGGATATACACATACAGGAGGGATGTGTTAGGGGATATACACATACAGGAGGGATGTGTGAGGGGGATGTACACATACAGGAGGGATGTGTGAGGGGGATGTACACATACAGGAGGATGTGTGAGGGGGATGTACACATACAGGAGGGATGTGTGAGGGGGATGTACACATACAGGAGTGATGTGTGAGGGGAATATACACATACAGGAAGGATGTGTGAGGGATGTACACATACAGGAGGGATGTGTGAGGGGGATGTACACATGCAGGAGGGAGGTGTGAGGGGGATGTACACATGCAGGAGGGAGGTGTGAGGGGGATGTACACATGCAGGAGGGATGTGTGAGGGGATATACACATACAGGAGGGATGTGGGTGATATACACATACAGGAGGGATGCGTGAGGGGGATATACACATACAGGAGGGATGCATGAGGGGGATATACACATACAGGAGGGATGTGTGAGGGGGATGTACACATGCAGGAGGGATGTGTGAGTGGGATATACACATGCAGGAAGGATGTGTGAGGGGGATATACACATACAGGAGGGATGTGTGAGGGGAATATACAGTACACATGCAGAAGGGATGTGTGGGGGATATACACATACAGGAGGGATGTGTGAGGGGGATATACACATACAGGAGGGATGTGTGAGGGGATATACACATACTGGAGGGATGTGTGAGGGGGATATACACATACAGGCGGGTGTGTGAGGGGATATACAGTACACATACAGGAGGGATGTGTGAGGGGGATATACACGTACAGGAGGGATGCGTGAGGGGGATATACACGTACAGGAGGGATGCGTGTGGGGGATATACACGTGCAGGAGGGATGCGTGAGGGGGATATACACGTGCAGGAGGGATGCGTGAGGGGGATATACACGTGCAGGAGGGATGCGTGAGGGGGATATACAGTACACATAAAGGAGGGATGTGTGAGGGGGATATACACGTACAGAAGGGATGTGTGGGGGATGTACACGTGGAGGAATGTGTGAGGGGGATGTACACGTACAGGAGGGATGTGTGAGGGGGATGTACACGTACAGGAGGGATGTGTGGGGGATATACAGTACACATACAGGAGGGATGTGTGAGGGGGATATACACATACAGGAGGGATGCGTGAGGGGGATGTACACATACAGGAGGGATGCGTGAGGGGGATGTACACATACAGGAGGGATGCGTGAGGGGGATATACAGTACACATACAGGAGGGATGCGTGAGGGGGATATACACATACAGGAGGGATGCGTGAGGGGGATGTACACATACAGGAGGGATGCGTGAGGGGGATATACACATACAGGAGGGATGCGTGAGGGGGATATACACATACAGGAGGGATGCGTGAGGGGGATGTACACATACAGGAGGGATGCGTGAGGGGGATGTACACGTACAGGAGGGATGCGTGAGGGGGATGTACACGTACAGGAGGGATGCGTGAGGGGGATGTACACGTACAGGAGGGATGCGTGTGGGGGATATACACGTGCAGGAGGGATGCGTGAGGGGGATATACACGTGCAGGAGGGATGCGTGAGGGGGATATACACGTGCAGGAGGGATGCGTGAGGGAATATACACGTGCAGGAGGGATGCGTGAGGGAATATACACGTGCAGGAGGGATGCGTGAGGGTATATACACATGCAGGAGGGATGTGTGAGGGGATATACACATACAGCAGGGATGTGTGAGGGGATATACAGTACACGTACAGGAGGGATGTGTGATGGGGATATACACACACAGGAGGGATGTGTGAGGGGGATATACACACACAGGAGGGATGTGTGGGGGATATTCACACACAGGAGGGATGTGTGAGGGGGATATACACACACAGGAGGGATGTGTGAGGGGGATATACACACACAGGAGGGATGTGTGAGGGGGATATACACACACAGGAGGGATGTGTGAGGGGGATATACACACAGGAGGGATGTGTGAGGGGGATATATACATACAGGAGGGATGTGTGAGAGGGATATTCACATACAGGAGGGATGTGTGAGGGGGATATACACGTACAGGTGGGATGTGTGAGGGGAATATACACGTACAGGAGGGATGTGAGGGGGATATACACGTGCAGGAGGGATGTGTGATGGGGATATACACGTGCAGGAGGAATGTGAGGGGGATATACACGTACAGGAGGGATGTGTGAGGGGGATATACACGTACAGGAGGAATGTGTGAGGGGGATGTACACGTAGAGGAGGGATGTGTGAGGGGGATGTACACGTACAGGAGGGATGTGTGAGGGGGATATACATGTACAGGAGGGATGTGTGAGGGGGATATACACGTACAGGAGGGATGTGTGAGGGGGATACACACGTACAGGAGGGATGTGTGAGGGGGATACACATGTACAGGATGGATGTGTGAGGGATATACAGTACACATACAGGAGGGATGTGTGAGGGGATATACACATACAGGAGGGATGTGTGAGGGGGATATACACGTACAGGAGGGATGTGTGAGGGGGATATACAGTACACATACAGGAGGGATGTGTGAGGGGGATATACACATACTGGAGGGATGTGTGAGGGGGATGTACACATACAGGAGAGATGTGTGAGGGGGATATACACATACAGGAAGGATGTGTGAGGGGGATATACACATACAGGAGGGATGTGTGAGGGGGATATACACATACAGGAGGGATGTGTGAGGGGGATATACACATACAGGAAGGATGTGTGACGGATATATACATACAGGAGGGATGTGTGAGGGGGATGTACACATACAGGAGGGATGTGTGAGGGGGATATACACATATTGTTGTCTATAGAGGGGCTGGCTGGCTGTTGTCTATAGAGGGGCTGGCTGGCTGTTGTCTATAGAGGGGCTGGCTATTGTCTATGGAGGGGCTGCCTGGATGTTGTCGTGTCCATAAGGGCTGGCTGTTGTCTATAGAGGGGCTGGCTGTTGTCTATAGAGGGGCTGGCTGTCTGTAGTCTATAGAGGGACTGGCTGGATGTTGTCTATAGAGGGGCTGGCTGTTGTCTATAGAGGGGCTGGCTGGCTGTTGTCTATAGAGGGGTTGGTTGGCTGTAGTCTATAGAGGGGCTGGCTGTTGTCTATAGAGGGGCTGGCTGGCTGTTGTCTGTAGAGGGGCTGGTTGGCTGTAGTCTATAGAGGGGCTGGCTGGCTGTTGTCTATAGAGGGGCTGGCTGTTGTCTATAGAGGGGCTGGCTGTAGTCTATAGAGGGGCTGGTTGGCTGTAGTCTATAGAGGGGCTGGCTGTCTGTTGTCTATAGAGGGGCTGGCTGGCTGTTGTCATGTCCATAAGGGCTGGCTGTTGTCTATAGAGGGGCTGGCTGGCTGTTGTCTATAGAGGGGCTGGCTTGCTGTTGTCTATAGAGGGGCTGGCTGTTGTCTATAGTCGGGCTGGCTGTAGTCTATAGAGGCTATAGTTGGCTATTGTCTATAGAGGGGCTGGTTGGCTGTTGTCTATAGAGGGGCTGGTTGGCTGTTGTCTATAGAGGGGCTGGCTGGCTGTTGTCTATAGAGGGGCTGACTGTTGTCGTGTCCATAAGGGCTGGCTGTTGTCTATAGAGTGGCTAGTTGGCTGGCTGTAGTCTATAGAGGCTATAGTTGGCTATTGTCTATAGAGGTGCTGGTTGGCTGTTGTCTATAGAGGGGCTGACTGTTGTCGTGTCCATAAGGGCTGGCTGTTGTCTATAGAGTGGCTAGTTGGCTGTTGTCTATAGAGGGGCTGGCTGGCTGTTGTCTATAGAGGGGCTGGCTGTTGTCGTGTCCATAAGGGCTGGCTGTTGTCTATAGAGGGGCTGGTTGGCTGTTGTCTATAGAGGGGCTGGTTGGCTGTTGTCTATAGAGGGGCTGGCTGGCTGTTGTCTATAGAGGGGCTGACTGTTGTCGTGTCCATAAGGGCTGGCTGTTGTCTATAAAGTGGCTAGTTGGCTGGCTGTAGTCTATAGAGGCTATAGTTGGCTATTGTCTATAGAGGTGCTGGTTGGCTGTTGTCTATAGAGGGGCTGACTGTTGTCGTGTCCATAAGGGCTGGCTGTTGTCTATAGAGGGGCTGGCTGGCTGTTGTCTATAGAGGGGCTGGCTGTTGTCGTGTCCATAAGGGCTGGCTGTTGTCTATAGAGGGGCTGGTTGGCTGTTGTCCATAGAGGGGCTGGTTGGCTGTTGTCTATAGAGGGGCTAGTTGGCTGGCTGTTGTCTATAGAGGGGCTGGCTGGCTGTTGTCTATAGAGGGGCTGGCTGTTGTCTATAGAGGGGCTGGCTGTTGTCGTGTCCATAAGGGCTGGCTGTTGTCTATAGAGGGGCTGGCTGGCTGTTGTCTATAGAGGGGCTCGCTGTTGTCTATAGAGGGGCTGGCTGGCTGTTGTCTATAGAGGGGCTGGCTGTAGTCTATAGAGGGGCTAGTTGGCTGTTGTCTATAGAGGGGCTAGTTGGCTGTTGTCTATAGAGGGGCTGGCTGTTGTCTATAGTTGGGCTGGCTGGCTGTAGTCTATAGAGGGGCTGGCTGGCTGTAGTCTATAGAGGGGCTGGCTGGCTGTTGTCGATAGAGGGGCTGGCTGTTGTCTATAGATGGGCTGGCTGGCTGGCTGTAGTCTCTATAGAGGGGCTGGCTGTTGTCTATAGAGGGGCTGGCTGGCTGTTGTCTATAGAGGGGCTGGCTGTTGTCTATAGATGGGCTGGCTGGCTGTAGTCTATAGAGGGGATGGCTGGCTGTTGTCTATAGAGGGGCTGGCTGGCTGTTGTCTATAGAGGGGCTGACTGTTGTCGTGTCCATAAGGGCTGGCTGTTGTCTATAGAGTGGCTAGTTGGCTGTTGTCTATAGAGGGGCTGGCTGGCTGTTGTCTATAGAGGGGCTGGCTGTTGTCGTGTCCATAAGGGCTGGCTGTTGTCTATAGAGGGGCTGGTTGGCTGTTGTCTATAGAGGGGCTGGCTGGCTGTTGTCTATAGAGGGGCTGACTGTTGTCGTGTCCATAAGGGCTGGCTGTTGTCTATAGAGTGGCTAGTTGGCTGGCTGTAGTCTATAGAGGCTATAGTTGGCTATTGTCTATAGAGGTGCTGGTTGGCTGTGGTCTATAGAGGGGCTGACTGTTGTCGTGTCCATAAGGGCTGGCTGTTGTCTATAGAGTGGCTAGTTGGCTGTTGTCTATAGAGGGGCTGGCTGGCTGTTGTCTATAGAGGGGCTGGCTGGCTGTTGTCTATAGAGGGGCTGGCTGTTGTCGTGTCCATAAGGGCTGGCTGTTGTCTATAGAGGGGCTGGCTGGCTGTTGTCTATAGAGGGGCTCGCTGTTGTCTATAGAGGGGCTGGCTGGCTGTTGTCTATAGAGGGGCTGGCTGTAGTCTATAGAGGGGCTAGTTGGCTGTTGTCTATAGAGGGGCTAGTTGGCTGTTGTCTATAGAAGGGCTGGCTGGCTGTTGTCTGTAGATGGGCTGGCTGTTGTCTATAGAGGGGCTGGCTGGCTGTTTATAGAGGGGCTGGCTGTTGTCTATAGTTGGGCTGGCTGGCTGTAGTCTATAGAGGGGCTGGCTGGCTGTTGTCGATAGAGGGGCTGGCTGTTGTCTATAGATGGGCTGGCTGGCTGGCTGTAGTCTCTATAGAGGGGCTGGCTGTTGTCTATAGAGGGGCTGGCTGGCTGTTGTCTATAGAGGGGCTGGCTGTTGTCTATAGATGGGCTGGCTGGCTGTTGTCTATAGAGGGGCTGGCTGTTGTCTATAGGGGGGCTGGCTGTTGTCTATAGATGGGCTGGCTGGCTGTAGTCTTTAGAGGGGCTGGCTGTTGTCTATAGATGGGCTGGCTGGCTGTTGTCTATAGAGGGGCTGGCTGGCTGTAGTCTATAGAGGGACTGGCTGGCTGTTGTCTATAGAGGGGCTGGTTCGCTGTTGTCTGTAGAGGGGCTGGCTGTTGTCATGTCAATAGGGGCTGGCTGTTGTCCTGTCCACAGGGGCTGGATGGCTGTTGTCAATAATGGCTGGCTGGCTGTTATCATGCCCATAAAGGTTGGCTGTCATTGTCCTGTCCATAGGGGCTGGCTGCCTGTAGTGCTGTATTGTACAGGGGGTGCTCTGTCCTTCAGGGGTGCTCTTCCCCCACCCCAAGTGTGAAAAAAAAAATTGTGTTCGCCACACTTGTTATCAGTGCAGGAATGCTGTGCTGCTGTCTGTCAAGGGCTGCTGCCCAAAAAATAAAAACAATAATTTTTTTTGTGTGCATGTTAGCCACACCTGGCTGTCGCTGTCATCAATGTAGCTGTGCAGGGGTGCTGTGCTGTTGTCTGTCAAGGGCTGGTGCCCAAAAAATAAAAAAATTTTGTGTGTGGTTGTGTGTGTAGTGAGCATGGAGGACAGTCACATGACAGGAGAGCAGGATCCACATACCAGTCTTGTAGCTGCCGGCAGCAGTCATGATAACGATGCAAGGCTGTCAACATCATCTGTGAAGGCCGATGTAGCAGGGCCTAAGTCAGGCCAAAAAGTCAGGCTGAAAAAATCAACTTTTACCCTGTTAAAGGAAAAAATATCTAAAGCTAAGTCAGCTTTAGAGAAACAAAAAATTGGCAATATGTCATTCACTACATGAAAGTATAAGGCTTTGGGCTTTATTATTTATGACTGGTTCTAGTGATTCTGGACTGGTTCTCCTGGTTCTAGTGATGATTTAAGCCCCTCTGCTTGTAGGAGAGGTACAAAAAAAATAGTTTAGACGAGTAAGATACCTGAACCAACTGTGTGCTCTGAAAAATCACAAATCCCCGAGGAGAGTCCAAGTGTGTCCGCGTTTGCCATGTGTTAGCCTGACCGTTCTAATACTGTACTTGAAGAGGATCCTCCTTCCACCATTTGTGTGCCTTCTTCTGATGTAGAAATTGAGGATGCTTCTGTGAAATTGCACGAGGAGGATGAGTAGGATATTTAGGTAGTTGGCGATAACAACAAGGATGATAAGGATGTTGATGATGATGAGGATGTTGATGGCGAGGATGTTTGTGTAAAAACTGTAAATCAGGCAACAGTTGTTGTCCATGGTGGGAAAAATCCCATTGTTGCCTGGGCAAAGGACCAAAAAATCCACTTCTCATGTGCGGAATTATTTCCACCCAAATCCGGACAACTTTTGCCAAGCCATTTGTGAATGTTGCCAAGTAACAGTGAGTAGAGGTAAGGACCTTAACCATCTTGGAACCTCCTCCCTGTAACGTCACTTGCAACGCATTCATCAAATCGGAAAGGGTATTGAAACTTTGGGGACAAAAAAGTAAAACAAACAAAAATCAGTCCAGTGTCACCAATCTACTCCCTCCTATCTGGATCCAAGTGCCTGCAATATTCACCACCGACACCGGCATCATCATCAACATCCTCATTCGTGATCGGAAGTAGTCCTGCATCCAATATCATAAGGACTTAGGACCTCATTCAGAGTCGGTCGTTGCGGCCGCACGGTCGTACGCCACCGATGTTTGCTAAACTGCGCATGCGTAAAGTTCACAATGCGCGTGCGCAAACTAGCTGCTACGATCAGAAATTTCTCTCTCCTTGAACACAGCCAGGTCGGTAGTTTGAGTGACAGAATGAGGCGTTTGTGGGTGGTAACAGGGGAAGGTGCTTGAAAACGGGGGAGTGGAAATCCGAACGCAGGCGTGCCTAATTATGCGAACAGCGTTTTATGGGAGTGCATAATTAACAAAGTAGTGTCATGGCACACGTGACATGGGTGGTTTGTACACTGACCTGATCGTAGTGCTTAAGAGAGGGTATGGTCAACCTTAAGCTCTACGACCAGCTCCGATGGTTAACAATGGTCTCGATTAATCCTTATATGGCCAGAGATGACGTGTAATGCGTACGAGAAAGAGGCGTTTTTTTTGTCTTACGGCCGCATTCTCTCCTTGGTCGGCCAACTAACGATCCGATCTTAAGGACGCAACTTGCGAGTGCATCATTTGCATATCCGGCCCCTTTTACCTTACGACCGTGCGGCCGCAACGACCGACTCTGAAAGAGGTCCTTACTCCTTTCCTATCCATTGTTCCTCAAAAGGATCCTTGAGTGTTACGCCTGCTGCTGTTGCTGTGACTGGATCTTCATCCCAGAAGATTACCAGGAAGAAGACTACTCTTAGTCTATTGGTTTTTACTTGAACTACTATCACACAACCCATTGAATTGGTAAATAAGTATGACCGCAAACACCCAGTTGCACAGCGGATTACTGATGCCATAACAGCTATACTGGTATTAGATGTGCATCCAGTGTCCACTATTAATGCAGTGGGTTTTACCCAGTTAATGGAGGTCCTGTGTTCCCACTACAATGTGCCTTCTAGATTCCACTTCTCTAGAATAGCAATTCCCAATCTGTACAAGGGCATTCAAAATAACTTATTAATGTCCTCCAAATTGCCGTTGTGCCCACTGTCCACTTAACCACAGATATGTGGACAAGTGGGACAGGGCAAACTTAAGATTACATGACTGTGACAACCCACTGGGTAGGTGTATTGCCTCCAACAGTGCAAACAGCAGCAGCAGCTAAGAAACACCAGCTCATTCAGAGGCAGCTACTCTGTGTATCACCGGTTTCAGTAAGAGGCATACCGCTGAGAGCCTCTTAGAGAAACTCAGAAGGGAAATCATAGCAAAATGGCTTACCCCACTTGGACATGTGGGTGAATTCGATCACATCCCATGTTTTGCTCACACAATTAATTTGGTGGTGCAACATTTTCTAAAAAAATGACATTGGCTTGCAATAGATACTCTCAGTGGCCCGAAAGATGTCTGGGCATTTTCGACATTCAGCAACTGCGTGTTGAAGATTGCAGCACCAGCAAGAACTGTTGACTTTGCCCTGTCATCAGCTGAAGCAAGAGGTAGTAACTAGGTGAAATTCTACCCTCTGTATGCTTCAGCGGATGGAGGAGCAGAAAAAGGCCATCCAAGGCTACACTACAGCCTATGACAGTGGTGTCAAACTCGGGCCCTCCAGCTGCTGTGGGACTACATATCCCAGCATGCCCTGCCACAGTTTTAGCATGCCCTAATAGCAAAACTCTGGCAGTGCATGCTGGGACATGTAGTTTCACTGGAGCTGAAGGGCCCGAGTTTGACACCACTGGCCTATGACATAGGCAGAGGAGCGGGAATGCACCTTACTCAAGTGCAGTGGAGAATAATTTCCATGTTGTGCAAGGTTCTCAAACCCTTTGAACTTGCCACATGTGAAGTTAGTTCAGACACTGCCAACTTGAGTCAGGTCATTCCCCTAATCAGACTTTTGCAAAAGCAGCTGGAGAAACTGAAGGAGGAGCTGAAACGGAGTGATTCCGTTAAGTATGTGGGACTTGTATATCAAGCCCTTCATTCGTTTCGTCAGGTTCCAAGGGTCATCAATCTCTTGAAATCAGATCACTATATTTTGGCGACCATACTTGATCCTAGGTTTAAGTCATACCCTTGTCTTTCTTTCGGATGGACATAAATCTGAAAAGATGCAAAGAGCAATTGGTGAAAAAATTGTCAGCTCAAGCGAAACGTGACAATGCAGCATCTCCTCCTTCAGTTTCTAAAGCTGCCAGGAAAAAAATAGTTTCCTAAGAGACCCACTGCTGGTGGAGATGCAGATCAGTCAGCAAAACCTCATGACATCTGGTTGGGTCTGAAAGAACTGCCTACAATGAGTGACATGTTTACCGTGACTTTGTATGATACGGTCACCATTCAGAGAATGGTGGATGACTATTTTAGGGATAGCATCCAAATAGGCAAGTCAGACAGTCCGTTTCACTACTGGCAGGAAAAAGAGGCAATTTGGAGTCCCTTACACAAACTGGATTTGCTGTACTTAAGTTTCTCCCCCTCCAGTGTGTACTCCGAAAGAGTTTTCAGCGCAGCCGGGAACCTTGTCAGTGATCGGCATAGGAGGTTACCGTATATACTCGAGTATAAGCCGAGTTTTTCAGCACATTTTTTGTGCTGAAAAAGCCCCCCTCAGCTTATACTCGAGTCATGCCCGCATGGTACGCAGCTGAGTAGCGTACCATGCGGGCCGTGGTGCAGACTGTGTCTCTGTGACACAGCTGCACCGCGTGTGTAGCGCTGACTGGACGGAGTTCGGTCAGCACTACACACTGCCAAACACACAGCCGCCGGCAACGGCAGCTGTGTGTTTGTTGTAATCAGCAGCCGATGAGAGTCTGTCAGACTCTCATCGGCTGCTGCTGCTCCCACTGCCGGAGCCATCTTCCGGCTCCCGCAGTGGGTAATGGGAGCAACGTCATGACGATGTCTCTCCCATAATGCAAAGCGGCCGGAGGAGCCAGTAGCAGCATAGGGACCAGGAGCGGGGTTTCAGGTAAGTGGTTTTATTTTTTATTACATCTCTCTCTACTGGGGGGGCTACTACTGGGGAGGATTACTACTGGGGGCACTATCAGGGGTGGATTAATACTGGGGGCACTACCAGGGGGGATATTGCTACTGGGGGCACTACCAGGGGGGTATTACTACTGGGGGCATTACCAGGGGGGTATTATGACTGGGGGCACTACCAGAGGGGGAATATTGCTACTGGGGGCACTACCAGGGGGGGTATTACTACTGGGGGCACTACCAGAGGGGGAATATTACTACTGGGGGCACTACCAGGGGAGGGATTACTAACAGTAGCTGCTGCATTTCCCACCCTAGGCTTATACTGGAGTCAATAAGTTTTCCCAGTTTTTTGTGGTAAAATTAGGTACCTCGGCTTATATTCGGGTCGACTTATACTCAAGTATATACGGTACTTCCCCAAAATGTGGAAAAGATGATGTTCATCAAAATGACTTACAAATTCCACGAGGAAGACCTTTACCAGCACTTAAGTCCAAAAAAGACATTAGCGTCTAACTCTGTAATGGTGGAATCCAGCGGGGACTAATTCATATTGTTTGAAGAAGAGGAAGATGCACACACTGATGGGGATGACGATGACTCCCTCTAATGTATTGTAAAGCCAGTTTGTGTATGGGATTATTGCCACCAATGTCCATTGCGCATTGCCAGCTTGTTTTGTGGGGGGTCCAAACAAACCAATCATTTCAGCCCCAAGTGGCAGTCCCTGTCGCTGAAGTGATTGGTTTGTTAAACTGTGAATATCCTGTTTCATATATACAACATAAGGGTGGGTTGGAGGGACCAAGGACAATTCCATCTTGCATCTTTTTCCTTTCCATTATGTGCTGGTTGGGGCATTGCTGTCTGACATTTTAATGTTATGGTTAATGAATGTCCAGAAGTTGTAATTGCCACAGACAGCATCTCCTGTATGCCCCTTTCATTTGTTTTATAGAAAATTCTGAACCAATTGCTGCTTCTTGTGTCAACCCAACAGCGCAAGTCGCACAACAGTGACATTCAGCCAAGGCCACCTCCTGCTTCACTGCCCAAAGGCTGCATCCTGCTTCACTGCCCAAAGGCTGCATCCTGCTTCACTGCCCAAAGGTCGCATCCTGCTACACGGCCCAAAGGCCGCATCCTGCTTCACGGCCCAAAGGCTGCATCCTGCTTCATGGACCAAAGGCCACCTGTCGTCACTCATCACCAGCCCTCAAGGCTGTAATGGCTGCAATTTGCCAAGAGGTCGAGGCCTCAAGGCTGTTGCAGGACTTATCATAGCTCTGTATTCCATTACTTCTCAGCCCAGAGGCTGCATCAACAATTAACTATCAACTATCAATTCTTCAGCCAGGGGCTGCACCAATTATCAAATATCAACTCTTCTTACTTCAGTCAGTGGCTGCGCCAATTATCAACTATCAATTCTTAAATCCTCAAGGGGTACCCCAACCATCATCTTTGCACAGTCCTCAATTCTATTGATCAATCAGTTTTGAGCCAGCTAGCTGGATGCAACCTTTTTCGCCCTTTTAACTAGATGAAAAAAATCAATATTGTGAGCTGTGAGGTGGTCAAAATTGACTGAAAACAAGTGGAAATAAATGTCATTGAGGTTAATAATACTGTAGGAACAAAAAAAAAAGGAAAATTTTATGTGATTTTAGCTGTTTTTATGATTTTTTTAAGAAAAAATCCAGATCCAAAACCGAAAAACAAAACGCGGACGTGAGGTTTTGGCAAAACCAATACAGATCCAAAACCAGGGGAGATCCAGATCAAAAACCAAAACACGGGGATCAGTGCACATCTCTACTTTATGCTGGGTACACACTGACAGATATATTGCATGTTCCGTTGAATGGGCGATATATCTGTAGTGCATCACCGGGTGTGTACAGACAATATGTCTGTGGACAGCATCGCTCACAGACAGATCACATCTGCCCTGCAGCACAGCTGATGACGATATATCGTCATGCCTGGCTGTGTGTACGTGCGATCCACTGACGGCCATTACATTTGTTGCAGGGACCTGCCAGGGGCTGACATTTCAACTGGATGGGCAAATTGAAATGCCCCCCCACCCAGTTGTGATGTCTGCACAGACATCAGACAAATGATTGGTGTGTATGCACTTACCAGGCCCAGTGACAGGGGGGGACTAAGGAGACAGATGAACTAGGCCCCAAGCTCCTGAGGGGCCCAGTGCACCTTGCCTCCCCTGCAGTCAATGCCGGCTGAGGATTCAGATTCAGTGCCGCTACTGTAGAGGCTCAGGCTTCATCTCCCATCAGCACTTGTTACAGGATGTCCGGTACCCACCAGGCAAGTAAGAGTGCCGGGAAGGAGGCGGGAGGATGAGTCTATGGCCAGTTGCGAGGACTGCTCAGCGCACCAACAAGTAAGATTGCCGGGAAGGAGGGGGCCAATGGAGGGAGGAGGAGTCTATGCCCAGTGGCGAGGAGTGCTCAGCACACCAAAAGTAAGAGTTCCGGGAAGGAGGGGGCCGATGGAGGGGGGAGGAGTCTATGGCCAGCGGTGAGGAGTGCTCAATGCACCAACAAATAATAGTTCTGGGAAGGAGGGGGCCGATCAATGGAGGAGGAGTCTATGGCCGGTGTTGAGGAGTGCTCAGTGCAACAAAAATTAATAGTGTTGTGTAGGAGGGGGCCGATGGAGGGAGGAGGGGTCTATGGCCAGTGGCGAGGAGGGCTCAGCACACCAACAAGTAAGAGTGTCAGGTAGGAGGGAGCTGATGGAGGAAGGAGGAGTTTATGGCCAGTGGTGAGGAGAGCTCAGCACACCAACAAGTAAGAGTGCCAGGTAGGAGGGAGTTGATGGAGGGAGGAGGAGTCTATGGCCAGTGGTGAGGAGAGCTCAGCGCACCAACAAGTAAGAGTGCTGGGTAGGAGGGAGCTGATGAAGGGAGGAGGAGTCTATGGTCAGTGGTGAGGAGGGCTCATCACACCAACAAGTAAGAGTGTCGGGTAGGAGGGAGCTGATGGAGGGAGGAGGGGTCTATGGCCAGTGGCGAGGAGGGCTCAGCACACCAACAAGTAAGAGTGTCGGGTAGGAGGGGGCTGATGGAGGGAGGAGGGGTCTATGGCCAGTGGCAAGGAGGGCTCACACCAACAAGTAAGAGTGCCAGGTAGGAGGGAGTTGATGGAGGTAGGAGGAGTCTATGGCCAGTGGTGAGGAGAGCTCAGCACACCAACAAGTAAGAGTGCCGGGTAGGAGGGAGCTGATGAAGGGAGGAGGAGTCTATGGTCAGTGGTGAGGAGGGCTCAGCACACCAACAAGTAAGAGTGTCGAGTAGGAGGGAGCTGATGAAGGGAGAAGGAGTCTATGGCCAGTGGTGAGGAGAGCTCAGCGCACCAACAAGTAAGAGTGCCGGGTAGGAGGGAGCTGATGAAGGGAGGAGGAGTCTATGGTCAGTGGTGAGGAGGGCTCAGCACACCAACAAGTAAGAGTGTCGGGTAGGAGGGGGATGATGGAGGGAGGAGGAGTCTATGGCCAGTGGTGAGGAGAGCTCAGCACACCAACAAGTAAGAGTGCCGGGTAGGAGGGGGATGATGGAGGGAGGAGGAGTATATGGCCAGTGGTGAGGAGGGCTCAGCACACCAACAAGTAAGAGTGTCGGGTAATAGGGAGCTGATGGAGGAGGAGTCTATGGCCAGTGGTGAGGAGAGCTCATCACACCAACAAGTAAGAGTGTCGGGTAATAGGGAGCTGATGGAGAGAGGAGGAGTCTATGGCCAGTGGCGAGGAGCACTCAGCACACCAACAAGTAAGAGTGTCGGGTAGGAGGGGGATGATGGAGGGAGGAGGAGTCTATGGCCAGTGGCTAGGTGGGCTCCTCGCACCAACAAGTAAGAGTGCCGGGTAGGAGGGAGCTGATGAAGGTAGGAGGAGTCTATGGCCAGTGGTGAGGAGGGCTCAGCACACCAACAAGTAAGAGTGTCAGGTAGGAGGGAGCTGATGGAGGGAGGAGGAGTCTATGGCCAGTGGTGAGGAGAGCTCAGTGCACCAACAAGTAAGAATGTCGGGAAGGAGGGAGCTGATGGAGGGAGGAGGAGTCTATGGCCAGTGGCGAGGAGCGCTCAGCACACCAACAAGTAAGAGTGTCGGGTAGGAGGGGGCTGATGGAGGGAGGAGGAGTCTATGGCCAGTGGTGAGGAGAGCTCAGCGCACCAACAAGTAAGAATGTTGGGAAGGAGGGGGCTGATGGAGGGAGGAGGGGTCTATGGCCAGTGGCGAGGAGGGGTCAGCACACCAACAAGTAAGAGTGTCGGGTAATAGGGAGCTGATGGAGGGAGGAGGAGTCTATGGCCAGTGGCAAGGAGCGCTCAGCACACCAACAAGTAAAGCAAAAGAAAGGTGGAAGTCTGGAGGCTACAGAGCAGTAGCTGTGTGTGTGTCCCTCCATACAGCCCACCCTCCACAACAGGAGTTGTGTGGGTGGAAACAAGAGCTTTGTGACTCTGGGGTCTATTTACTAAGCTATGACTGGAGATAAAGTGAACGGTGATAAGGTACCAGCCAGTCAGCTCCTAACTGTCATGTCACAGGCTGTGTTTGATAAATGACAGGAGCTGGTTGGCTGGTACCTTATCACTGTTCACTTTATTTCTGGTCAAAGCTTAGTAAATAGACCCCAATGTATGATAGGTCACAGGGCAGCCACTGAGGGGGTGGGCATGTATGTACAGTAATCAACTCTACATATGGTTCCCTCTGTAAACAGAGCTGCCTCGCTGTATACAGTAATGGGAGAGCAGGCTGCAAAACATACATTTAAATTTAGGTAAGGGATGCTACAGTATTAAGTGAATACATGTTGAGCAATCTTTAAAGTAAGGAGTACATTCATTTTGGAAATGTGCCTTTTGTAGTATATGTAAGACCAGAACCAATGTCTGCCGGTGCATTATGACAAATATTGTGAATTGGGACACTGGCCCTCATTCAGAGACGGTTGGAGGATGCAAGCAGTTGCTCAGAAACTGGGCGGCCGCTTGCATCCTGACCATCCGCCTCTGTTTCGGTCATTAGGCTGTGGGTTTACACCCACAGCTCTAACGACCGCTAGGGTGATGGTCGCGATGGTCATAGACCATCACGACCATCGGGGCTTACGATGAGACCCTAAGGTAGGGTCTCACTTGTCGTAAGCCCCGGAGATCTTCTGGCTTTGTCAGAGCCGGAAGCTCCCCACTGACATCACTAGTGATGTCAGTGGGGCCTCCCCCAAATGGTAGGCGTTCCCATTGGAACGCCTCCGTTTGGGCTGCCACCCCCCCCGACCCGCCGTCCAAACGGGGCGAGCTGTCAATCAACATTGACAGCTCGCCCCCTTTGGAAAGAGACCCGCTATGACCGGCGCTGTCGGTCGTAGCGGGTCTCATGCATGCGCACGAAGGAGCCGGCTCCCTCGTGCGCATGCGCACTGGACAAACATCGAGGCGGCCGTGCAGTCGTAGACCGTATGGCCGCCTCTGAATGAAGCCCACAGTGTTGTATATATCGTGAGTGGGTGCACAGTGTAGAATATACTGTGAATTAGGGGCAACATGGTGAAATTGAATGTGTTTTGGGGGCACATTGTGGCATATATTGTGAATTGAGGTCACAGTGTGGCATATATTGTTATTGGAGGCACAGTGTGGCATATATTGTGAATTGAGGTCACAGTGTGGCATATATTGTTATTGGGGGCACAGTGTGGCATATGTGTTTTGGGGGGACAGTGTGTATATAATGTGTTTTTGGGGCACATTTTGGCATATATTGTGAATTGGGGGCACAATATGGCATATTATGTGTTTTGGGAGGACAGTGTTGCATATATTGTGAATTTTCATTGTGTGGTTGACACCCTGATTGTATGGAGTTCCTGTGTGAACAATTGTAATATTGCAGTATCTCATCTTTGGTGTGTGGTATTCGCATGTATGTATGTGCTAGGAAGGGAGGCCCTAAAAAGTTTTATGTACAGAGCCCCAAGATTTATGTTGCCGGACCCTGGCACTTACCAATTTTTAGGTAGGTAGATGTATATCCACTTATAGATCAGAGAGTATCAGGTGCAGGCCACAGCTGCTAGATCAGGCAATTATCCCAGACTGCAGGATCACTGACAGACCAGGGGTCTCGACTGGCTGAAAGGCATCACAGGAAAGAGCTGCACTACTGATAGAGAATGGTACTGCAACCAATCATCACACAGCATTTTGTCAATATACTTGTTTATGTATCTGCATGCACTCAGTTTTATACTTTACAGTGTACACCTCAGATTTATTCACGTCATGAGACGTTTATCTTCACATACTTTTCTCAATCTAATCTCAATCTAATTGTCATCTGTTGATACTTTCCCGTGAATTATGGAACACACATATTGCTCCAATAGAGCCATGGAAACCTATGGTTCTCATTGCACTACTTCATCAGGATTTGGATCATCACCTGGATTACTTGTGATCTTCCACAGCTTTTCATGCTTGAGCTGCATCTCCATAGCGAATGTCTATGTAGCGTAGTTCTCTGAACCTCTCAGCTTTATGACGGCCATGCTGGCTGCTGCTGCTGTGTGCATTCTGTGTGCTGATCCAAATGCAGGACTTCACTGTATACTTCACATGCATAGTACTATGGTGCCTGTACAACACTCAGTACAGTAATGTAGGGTCACGCATGCACACTAATGTATCGGTGACCATATTGGTAAAGGTGCCACTGTTGGAGTCACTGTAGGGAGAAAGGAGACAGCACAGGAGCTGCCCCTAGCACTATCCATGCCTTCAGTTCACCTTGTCTTTGGGCCTGATTTAGACATGTACAGTATTGTACAAACACAGGGAAGCGACTGTGCAATACGGTAAAACTCATATGCCAATGCCTCATGAGGTATCTTGGGTAAATAGATGCATCCTAACAGCATCGCAGATCCGAGTGCTGCATCAGATCTTCTGCGATACCCTCAGCAATCTGAGTAACCCTGAGGATTGTCCCTCGCCGCTCCGGTGCCAAGGTCAGCAAGTCTGCATCGGAAGTTAAGACACTCTCATAAAACAGAGGCCAGCCGAGCCCACTCCCCACCTCCAAACAGCTGAAGCCCATCACTCAGGCTATGGCTTTGGGGACCTGCTCAAGATCTCACAGTAGAATCCCGGTGCATGAGCAGCACTGAGCCTGGGCGTATGCGCTGATCTGCTAACATCAGAGTAGTATACAAACCATTGTTTGCCTACTACTCAGAATCAGGCCATTTGTCCCTTTTAGTAACTCCGATACTGCTTCCTTACCCATACGATGGGGACGGGATCATAAAGAGCTGTTCTCTTCCCCCTGCTGATCCCACTAGCTACAGTGAGTTTACCAACCCTTCCCACCCTTACGTAGGCTCTACATCACATTACATGTATGCTCTATATCACATTACATGTATGCTCTACATCACATTACATGTAGGCTTTCTCACATTACATGTATGCTCTACATCACATTACATGTATGCTCTATATCACATTACATGTAGGCTTTCTCACATTACATGTATGCTCTATATCACATTACATGTATGCTCTATATCACATTACATGTAGGCTTTCTCACATTACATGTATGCTCTACATCACATTACATGTATGCTCTATATCACATTACATGTATGCTCTATATCACATTACATGTAGGCTTTCTCACATTACATGTATGCTCTACATCACATTACATGTATGCTCTCTTTCACATTACATGTATACTCTATATCACATTACATGTAGGCTTTCTCACATTAGATACAGAGCAAATACAGGATTTGCAAGGGTTGACATGCAGAGAAAAGTGTGCTTAAAATACAGGGGATATACCAGAAGGTGCTCATATCTCATGTATCAATCAATAGATTCTGCCTGCCCCACCCCAAATTCATCAGTAGAAAATTGGCCATCATGGAGCCAGTGACCTTGTCTATCTGGATTTGTGTTAATCCCATGGGCCGTTGCTCATGACTACATTTTCTTGGAGAACCACACTACTAGAGCCATGCTCCACTCCACAGATGATCCCAAAGTATTCCCACAAGGGTACTCCATGGTTGGGATGAAGAGACTGAGACACTTTGGTGGCGTTGACTGGCTTGCATGTGTTCAAGGACCTAGCCTGGATTGACCAGCCCCCATTTTGGCATTCAGATCCAGCACTGTGGTACAGATTTTGGATGTTGTCCACACTGCAATATTGTAGTAGAGAGCAATAAAAGAGCAAAGCACATGTAGAGGCTGCCACCTCCAAACTAAACTCTGATAATAGTCCACCCTTCCCTCTATACAGAAGCCCAATCCCTCACTACAGTAACTTAGTCATGCTTCACCTCACTATACACCTTCACCTTATTTAATTCAGGAGGCGATGCCTCAAAGAGAACAGGAGGAGGTGGTATCCATAACAGCCAATCAGATGCTAGCTGTCATTTTTTAGATTATACTAGATAGCTGATAGCTAGAAGCTGATTGGTTGCTGTGGGTGAAACCTTCTAGACCTCAGCCACGTTCCCCTTTCACATATCATTGTTTGTTGGAGGGTTCTACAGATGATGGGACTATGTATGATTCAGTTTAGTTTTATATGTTCATCAGCTAATAGATCTGATAACAAATGGTGACATCAGATTGTTGAAGATCAGTTTATTGATCGAAAATGTTTCTTTATTTTAGGTTTTGTGATTCCCTTCCTGTTAAAACTTCTGCAACCCATCTAAACATTGTGCTCCATCATGGCTGCGTTTGCAAAAGTGTGGGAGTCGGTGGGCTTCCTACAGTCAATTAACTCTGTGGTGCTGGGACTGGTGGCCCAGATCAATGACACTGCAACAGCTGAAGAAATGGAGTTTGTCAGGAAGACTCTGGAATCTATTGATCGTCAGCTGGCGGTGGGGAAGGGCTTGATGAGGGATTCTGATGTCACCAGGTGTGAAGACGACATCACAGTCGTGTACCAGCAGCTAGCTGCCGTTGTCCGGGCCGGGAAGTCATTCAAAGAAAAAGAGATGGAGATCTTCTTGCAGTACGTGTGCGACTACAAGATAGACAGGCAGCTGAATGCACTATATAATCGTCTGCTCGGCCTCTCCATTATCGCAGACCAGGTCACCCTCCTGCAGCAAGTCATACAAGACCACCATCCTCGTCGCTGGGAAATGATAGCCTTCTGCCAGCAGGTCAACTTTGTCCTGGCCACTGGCCTCCTTTGTCTTATTGTCCATGGGTCTTTAACTGGACGGGATACTCAACTGATGATGGGTAGATGGACAGACAAGATGACCGTTCTCTATAGGAGAATGGAAGACACATCCAGACACTGTGCGGCATACTTTAAGGAGCAAGCACTGGAGGACGTGGAGAAGTTCCTGCCACTCAGTGAGACCTTAACCGACGAAGAAAAAGCATCCAGCCTCCTGAAGCTAATGGAGAAAAATTATGATTGGTTGCGTTGGGCAGTGATGGTCTCTCAGTCATCAGCAGATAAAGCAGGAGATGTCTTGGTGAAGGGAAGCTACATCTCGGTCAGGGGGGAGTGCGGCACACAGGTGGTATTGAGTTACAGTGAGAGCCCAGCCTCCCTAGACAAGGGGAAAATAAACCAGCTCATTGGAGAGCTAGAGTGGAAAATTCCAAACCCTCCACCGGATGTTTATGCAAATATTGAGGCTGATCCGGGTTATGCCAAGCGATACCTGGCCCAACGTATGCTCCAGAAGCTGTCTGAGGGCCTCAGCAAGGGAGTCACCATATACACTGTGCCGGGGAAGCTGGAGATGTGTGGGGACTTCCCACAAGCCTCATTTGTTCTGTATGAGTATAAGCACCGAATGGCATCCGGCACAGTCTGTATCTTTGACTGAAAGGCTTTGGTGTATCATATAACCTAGTATTCTTAGTTGATCAGTAGAACAAACTGAGACAATGTTGTATCATATTTATTTTATTTGTTTAATCATCTTTCCAATAAATCTAATATACAAATAACGGTGTCACTTCACTTCCACAAGAGGATCCGGGAGCTATGAGTAAAACAAACTACTCATACAAACACAATGAGACTGATGAGAAGAAAGCACAGGAGCCATTGGTCCAGTACACAGAAATGGGTGACTAACTAGAACCATTCTATAGACGAGCAATGTGGTTACACTGGCAAGTTAGTAATGTACTGTAGTATGGAATAATCATTGGAAAGGGAATGGAAGCTAGTCACATAATGTATAGTGATGCACAAAACTCAGAGCTCTAGCAATCCAGAAAATAAGCTGCAATGCTCCCAGGGGCTGGGGGTTTAGCGGAGGTCAGCAGTCCCTTCACATCCTTGTAGTGATAAAATGATGGACCGTGGAAAAGATACAGCCCATGAAGATTACACATCGCACTGTCCACCTCCGTATGGATGATGGTCTTCACCTCTCCAGAACGCTGGCGAGTGTTCAGGTCCACCAGAGTCAGCTTGTTCCCTGCGCAGAGAGAGGCACATGTAACACTATACATACCTCAACATACATGTATATAGATACACACATATATATTATGTATAATTTGCATAGTCCCTTCGTCCAGAACACTCTTTTCATTTTAATAGCTCAAAGACTAATGAATGTGATTCTCTTGCAACTGATTTCAATCAGCAATAAATTACAGAATTTGAAATAAAACTATAAAATTTGATGAAAAAAAAAAAAAAAAAGACACATAAACCATAATAAATGCTTTAGTATAGATAACCTTAACATGTAAAAAAAACTACCAGAACACAGAGCCGGCACAGTGACCTGGGGGAAGCGGGATAGGGGTGACCGCCGCCGGCTGTTCTCACGCACCACTGGTGGACTGTGCTCTCACATGGACCCAGCGCCCTAGCCATGTGCGGACACTGTTTACGTTCTTCGCAGTTCGGCTCCTGATTGGCTGCCAGGCCGCATGACATAGCTATTACACAATGAATGGGGGGGGTGCGGGTGGCACAGCACGTGAGGCTGCTGCCATAGGGGGCACTCTTCCCTCCCCAACACGTCAATTCCAACTCCCAGCCAATCAGTGCCGGGTCTGCGCCTCAAAAGCATTGCCTCTTTTCTCTGGTTTCCGCGAGAGCTGCCGACAGCCGCTGATTGGCAGGAGGCTGGTGAGTGCCTCGGTAACTGCGCAATTTATTGTGTGGTACACTTTACCTGTGGATATTTGGATTACTGTCCAAAAAGGGAGCACCCCAGTGAGTGAAATTGGATGATGGCGTGAGTGCAGAGATGAGCTGGTCCGGTTCTCCCACCAAAACATTGCAATTCTGAGTCGGGATTTGGATTCTTGAGAGGTCCCGGAGATCAGCGCCATTTTCACTCTGCTTGAGGATAGTGGAGCTGACTCAGACCCGGTCGCTAGGAAGCATTCGCTCGTAGCTGCTGATTCGCATTGTGCGCAAACTAGTCTGAGTGATCGGGAAGCGTACACTCACCGAGCATAGACAGCCCATCTGAAGGAGTGGCAGGAGAGGCCATTTGTGGGTGACGACAGGGGGCAGGCCACTAGAAACGGGGGGAGTAGATTTGAGAACACAGGTGTGCCTGAGCATCTCAATGCCGTTTGCGAGGCGTGTATAATTAGCAGACATTGTCATAGTACACGTCACCTGGTTGTATTTCACACTGAAGTGCTCGCATTAGAGTATAGTCAACCTCACGCGCTGCGAATGCATCTGATGGTCCCCGATGTACCGATGGTTACATACACTTCCTGAAGATGATGTGCGCAAGTGAGCATCTTAAGACAGGCTGGTGGGCATCTGCATACACAGGGTGATCACACGCCAGGACATAGTGGGCATGCTTATGCCTTGCCGTGTGATCCCCTGCCTTGCCGTCACTTAGCCGAAATTGTATAGGCTGGGAACGAGCATACGCATCTAGCGAGCGGCTCTGAATCGAGCCCAGTGTACAGAGAACAGACGTGCTTTGTGCTGCTCTGTCAGTTCAAGGGTGTCCAGTGTTGTCAGGCTGGGGTTGCCGTACATTAAGGGGCTGCTGCTGTGTCACTTGTCCTGTCAATCAAAGGGCTGGGGTGACTGCAGTAGATAAAGGGGTGCTGTGTTATCCATAAAGGGGCTGGGGCTGCCGTACATAAAGGGAGGGGGTGCTGCTGTGTCGTCCTGTCAAGGGGCTGGGGTGGCTGTAGTAAATAAAGGGGGTGCTGCTGTGTTGTCCATAAAGGGGCTGCAGTACATAAAAGGAGGGGGTGCTGCTGTGTTGTCCTGTCCATCTAGGGGCTGCAGTACATAAAGGTGTGCTGCTGTGTTGTCCTGTCCATCTAGGGGCTGTAGTACATAAAGGGGTGCTGCTGTGTTGTCCTGTCCATCTAGGGGCTGCAGTACATAAAGGGGTGCTGCTGTGTTGCCCTGTCCATAAAGGGGCTGCAGTACATAAAAGGAGGGGGTGCTGCTGTGTTGTCCTGTCCATCAAGGGGCTGCAGTACATAAAGGGGTGTTGCTGTGTTGTCCTGTCCATCAAGGGGCTGCAGTACATAAAGGGGTGCTGCTGTGTTGTCCTGTCCATCAAGGGGCTGCAGTACATAAAGGGGTGCTGCTGTGTTGTCCTGTCCATCAAGGGGATGCAGTACATAAAGGGGTGCTGCTGTGTTGGCCTGTCCATAAAGGGGCTGCAGTACATAAAAGGAGGGGGTGCTGCTGTGTTGTCCTATCCATCAAGTGGCTGCAGTACATAAAGGGGTGTTGCTGCGTTGTCCATAAAGGTTCTGGGGCTGCAGTACATAAAGGGGTGCTGCTGTGTTGTCCTGTCCATCAAGGAGCTGCAGTACATAAATGGGTGCTGCTGTGTTGTCCTGTCCATCAAGGGGCTGCAGTACATAAAGGGGTGCTGCTGTGTTGTCCATGAAGCGGCAGGGGCTGCAGTACATAAAGGGGTGCTGCTGTGTTGTCCTGTCCATCAAAGGGCTGCAGTACATAAAGGGGTGCTGCTGTGTTGTCCATGAAGGGGCAGGGGCTGCAGTATATAAAGGGGTGCTGTGTTATCCATAAAGGGGCTGGGGCTGCCGTACATAAAGGGAGGGGGTGCTGCTGTGTTGTCCTGTCAATCAAGGGTCTTGGGTGGCTGCAATAAATAAAGGGGGTGCTGCTGTGTTGTCCATAAAGGGGCTGCAGTACATAAATGGGTGCTGCTGTGTTGTCCTGTCCATCAAGGAGCTGCAGTACATAAATGGGTGCTGCTGTGTTGTCCTGTCCATCAAGGGGCTGCAGTACATAAAGGGGTGCTGCTGTGTTGTCCTGTCCATCAAGGGGCTGCAGTACATAAAGGGGTGCTGCTGTGTTGTCCATAAAGGGGCTGCAGTACATAAATGGGTGCTGCTGTGTTGTCCTGTCCATCAAGGAGCTGCAGTACATAAATGGGTGCTGCTGTGTTGTCCTGTCCATCAAGGGGCTGCAGTACATAAAGGGGTGCTGCTGTGTTGTCCTGTCCATCAAGGGGCTGTAGTACATAAAGGGGTGCTGCTGTGTTGTCCTGTCCATCTAGGGGCTGCAGTACATAAAGGGGTGCTGCTGTGTTGCCCTGTCCATAAAGGGGCTGCAGTACATAAAAGGAGGGGGTGCTGCTGTGTTGTCCTGTCCATCAAGGGGCTGCAGTACATAAAGGGGTGTTGCTGTGTTGTCCTGTCCATCAAGGGGCTGCAGTACATAAAGGGGTGCTGCTGTGTTGTCCTGTCCATCAAGGGGCTGCAGTACATAAAGGGGTGCTGCTGTGTTGTCCTGTCCATCAAGGGGCTGCAGTACATAAAGGGGTGCTGCTGTGTTGTCCATAAAGGGGCTGCAGTACATAAATGGGTGCTGCTGTGTTGTCCTGTCCATCAAGGAGCTGCAGTACATAAATGGGTGCTGCTGTGTTGTCCTGTCCATCAAGGGGCTGCAGTACATAAAGGGGTGCTGCTGTGTTGTCCTGTCCATCAAGGGGCTGCAGTACATAAAGGGGTGCTGCTGTGTTGTCCTGTCCATCAAGGGGCTGCAGTACATAAAGGGGTGCTGCTGTGTTGTCCATGAAGGGGCAGGGGCTGCAGTACATAAAGGGGTTCTGCTGTGTTGTCCTGTCCATCCAGGGGCTAGGGCTGCAGCACATATAGAGGTGCTCTGTCATCCAGGGGTTCTCTTCCCCAGTGTAAACAAAAAATAAAAAAGTTAATTAAAATTAATAATTATCATTCCACAAAAAATAAAAAGATATTTTTTCTTTTTTGTGTGAGCTGCGCTATTATTGTTTGGTGACGCTGCCGGCCAGAAAGTTTATCATCCACGTATTGTGACACTAGAAGTGTTATTAATTTGTCCCCGCTGGAATCCCCCATTGCAGGTGCCTCTGTGATATTTGGACGTAGTTGGCAGTAAAGATTTACTTTGTGGAATTTGTAGTTCATTTTGATGAACATCATCTTTTCCACATTTTGAGGATGTAGCATCCTACGCCGATCGCTGACAAGGTTCCTGACTGTGCTGAAAACTCTTTCTGAGTACACAATGGAGGGTGGGCAGCTCAAGTACAGCAAAGCCAGTTTGTGCAAGGGCCTCCAAATTGCCTTTTTTCCTGCTAGTAGTGAAATGGACTGTCTGCCTATTTGGATGACATCATTAAAAATAGTCCTCAACCATTCTTTAAGTGGTGACCATATCAGATGGAGTCACGGTAGAGGTCTCATTAATTTAATTGTAGGCAATTCTTTTAGACCCGACCAGATGTCAAAAGTTGGTTGTGTTGACATCTGTATCACCAGTGGGTCTTTTGGGAAAGTTTAATTTTTTCCTTGGCAGCCGAACTTGCTGGAGAAACTGAAGGAGGAGCCATCACCGCATCACGTGCCGCTTGAGCTGACAATTTCCTTACCAACAGCTCTTTTCATCTCTTCAGATCTGTGTCCGTTGGGAAGAAAGACATGACGTATGACTTAAACCTAGGTTCCAGCATGGTCACCAAAATGTATTGATCCGTTTGAAAGGTCCTAACAACCCTTGGTTCCTGGTGAAGCGAATAAAGGACTTAATCTACAAGTCCAACATACTTTGCAGAATCGCTTTGTTTCAACTTCTCCTTCAGTTTCTCAAGTTGCTTTTCCAACAGTCTAATTAGGGGACTCAAGCTGGCAGTATCTGAACTCACTTCACGTGACTACTTCAAAGAGTTTCAAAACTTTACACAACATGGAAAGTATTTTCCACTAAGCATTCCCCCTTCTCTTCCTAGGTCATAGTTTGCTGTGCAGCTTTGAATGGCTTTTTGCCATTTCTCCATCTGCTGAAGCATATGAAGGGTGGAGATCCACCTTGTAACTACATTTTGCTTCAGCTAGTGGCAGGGCAAATTCAACATTTCTTGCAGGTGCTGCAATCTACTACATGCACCTGCTGAATGGTGAAAATATTGAGATTTTTTTGTGGCCAGAGAGAGAGCATCTCCTGCAAGGCATTGTCATTAAAAAAAAAAAAAAAAATTGCACCACCAAGTTGATTGCATGAGAAAACATAGGACATATTGGAATTTACCCAGCTGTAATGATATCAAAATATTGGTGGCGTTGGCAGAAATCACAAATCCTGTGGAGAGTCCAAGCGGGGTAAGCCATTTTGCAATGACCTCCCTGCAGAGCGTACAACGGCATTTTGGAGGCCAATAATAATATATATATGTTTTTAACGTTCCTGTACAGGCTGGGACTTGCTTTTCTAGTGAAGTGGAATCTAGATGGTATTTGGTAGTGGGGACACAGGACCTCAATTAACTGTCTAACACATAGACTAAAACCCACTGCATTATTGGCAGATATTGAATCCACTCCCAGCAGCAGCAGCAACCACAGCTCTCAAGGATTCTTCTGGGGACTGATGTGAATGATTTAAATTTGCTTCGGAATAAAAAATAAATAAATAAAATGTACTACTAATCAATTATTACTTTCCCTTCCTTCAACTACATATACACTCCAACTCCCGCAGGCCTCTTGAATAATAAAAAACATTTGTTTCCTGATGTGCCATGTTAGAAGTCGAACTGCCACTGCTGCTACAATCTTCGACATGCAGTTGCTGAATACAAAAAATGTCCAGAAATGTTTATGGCCACAGACAACATCTCCTGCATCAGTAAATATCTACTTGCCTACCACCATCCCCTGGTTACATCTACTATTACACACGTACCTGTAATGAGATATAAGTCACTGGAGTGGGGGCAGGTGAAAGCTGCATCCACCTCCGTCACACCCGGCACCTCCCATTCCTCCTTAATGGGCTTTGGATACCCAGCCACTGGGATGTATATTTGATCTGTTGAGTAAACGCTGACCTGGGAACCCTAAGTACAAGAAACGTATCACATGGTTACATCTGTGCTTCATACATGTAGAGGTGACTGAGTCACAGAATTCATCAAACATTTTATAAAGAACCCATCATCTCTACCCAAGCAGCAGGTCTTAGGGCCTGATTCAGCAGTGGACGGAATTGCAAAGCTGCACAAGGGACATTGCAATTCCATCCTGAAAAAATTCTAATGGTGTAGGAGGCATCTGAAGTGAAGAGACGCCTCTTGTCAACATCTGTTATCCCAGCGTTGCAAGTGAGATTACAGCCCAGGATCACCAACATGGCCATTGGTCGCGATGTTGTGCAGTGACGGACACCTCCTTGCAGCATTTGCGATCGGAGTACTGCGACCAACGCTGCAAGCTGGGATCACCATCGCGACCAATAGTCACGATCTTTGTTCTGTTGGTCAGGCTGTGGGAGCTCCTGTAACCTGATTGGGTGCTGGTCACGTAAGAGGCCAGTAATCTGGTCCACGGACGCAGACCCTGGTCTTGTCCTTCCCAGAAAACGGGGTCGACATGCCCCCATTTCCAGGAACTCAGGCCGTCTCTACCTCCGTCTCAGCCTATCAATCAGGCGAATGGGTTCTGCGCATGCGTAGATTGTTGATAATCTGCCTTCTCTGCTGAATCAGCCCCTTAGATTGTACTTGGAGATGCGTTCCTGGTGGGTCTCCATATACAGCTTATGTCACCTTTCCCATCTGCTCGCCAAAACTCTGAGGAGGGGGCCGATCCGGGGACTGCCCTGCACTCTATTCATTCCTACCCCTGGCCGTCACCTCTGGTGGATCCCAACACACCTGAATAAAGTACATCCGGTTCTCAAAAGAAAAAGCAGCATCCACAACGCCCTGCAAGGTCCTCCAGGAGTGGTTAACAGGCCATGCGTGCCAGCCATCCTTACTGCTGTCCAGGCGGAAGTACCACCCCCCTGGCCAGAGGGAAAGAGGATTCAGTCTGTTATTACAGGATATAGTACATATCATGGCGGTCTGGATACCTGTGCTCAGAATGGGATCACTGCGCCAGCTTCATAACAGTAAGTATTGGGCGTAGAGTTAGGGGTTAGGCACCTCGTGTAGGGTTAAGCTGCGAGGGGGGAGGTTAGGTTTAGACTGTGGGGGGGGGGGCAGGGCTATATTTAGGCTGTGGTGGGGAGGCTTAAGCTGCAGGGAGGAAGGGTTAAGTTTAGTGGTAGGGTTAGGCTCATGGGTTAGCAGGGGTGTATCTAGGGGTCTGAGCGACTGAAGCCCCCCTTCCCTGTTGGCAGTTAGTAAACAGACACCATGGTGGCTCTATGAACGGTGATTGCCCCCCCCTCCCCTCCCTCATTGTCCAGTGCTGATGCTTCTGACAGAGATCAGCAGCAGCACAGACTACTGACAGACAGAACTGGCCACGGGTGGCACTGGCAGGCAGCGCAGGTGCCCCTCAACCAGACGGAGCTCCTGATGAATGCCATCTTGGCCAAGAGGAAGATATGCTTCAGTAGGTTAGGGTTAGGCATTATGAGTAGGTTTAAGTTGCAGGGGGTGGGGGTTATAGTATAAGTTGCTGGGGGGGGTTATGGTTAGGCTGCATGGAGGGAGGGTTAAGTTTAGGGTTAGGATACTTAGCTGCAGTTGGGGCAGATGTAACATGTGCACAGAGATTAGGGAGGGGGGTGTCCATACTGACATGTAAATTGCAGTGTATGAATAAAGCTGTGCAGTATATATGGGCTACAGGCAACATTAGCCGGTAATTACCCCATATGCAAAACCAATGTCTGTATCTGCACCTCCTGCATTACAGCGTGGTATGTCCAGGTGCACAGTTACTGGCTCTATCTTATGCTGTTCCCAAATCTGAAACAGGCCCCTTAGCACCACTACTACCCACACTCAGTATATGGCACCACTACTACCCACATTCAGTGTATGGCACCACTACTACCCACATTCAGTGTATGGCACCACTACTACCCACACTCAGTGTATGGCACCACTACTACCCACATTCAGTGTATGGCACCACTACTACCCACACTCAGTGTATGGCACCATTACTACCCACACTCAGTGTATGGCACCACTACTACCCACACTCAGTGTATGGCACCACTACTACCCACACTCAGTGTATGGCACCACTACTACCCACACTCAGTGTATGGCACCACTACTACCCACACTCAGTGTATGGCACCACTACTACCCACACTCAGTGTATGGCACCACTACTAACCACACTCAGTGTATGGCACCACTACTACCCACACTCAGTGTATGGCACCTCTACTACCCACACTCAGTGTATGGAACCACTACTACCCACACTCAGTGTATGGCACCACTACTACCCACATTCAGTGTATGGCACCTCTACTACCCACACTCAGTGTATGGCACCACTACTACCCACACTCAGTGTATGGCACCACTACTACCCACATTCAGTGTATGGCACCACTACTACCCACACTCAGTGTATGGCACCACTACTACCCACATTCAGTGTATGGCACCACTACTACCCACACTCAGTGTATGGCACCACTACTACCCACACTCAGTGTATGGCACCACTACTACCCACACTCAGTGTATGGCACCACTATTACCCACACTCAGTGTATGGCACCTCTACTACCCACATTCAGTGTATGGCACCTCTACTACCCACATTCAGTGTATGGCACCACTACTACCCACATTCAGTGTATGGCACCACTACTAACCACACTCAGTGTATGGCACCACTACTACCCACATTCAGTGTATGGCACCACTACTACCCACACTCAGTGTATGGCACCACTACTACCCACACTCAGTGTATGGCACCACTACTACCCACACTCAGTGTATGGCACCACTACTACCCACACTCAGTGTATGGCACCACTACCATTAGTATGCAGGACCATAGACAGAGGTGCCAGGCCCGGGGACTGTAGGAAGCGTGGCCTAATCGTGCAGACGTGGCCACAGCCCCTACAAGAAAATAGGAGGGATGTACTAAGTGCAGGAAGATGCCATTTTCGTGGGTTTTACTGCATTTCTCATATCATATGCGCTACATTCTGGAGTTTCGACTCAGTGGGTAACGCCAAAGTTTAGACTATTGGCTTCTATCCGCAACTCCCCCTGAGAGGGATCCAATGGGATCTCTACCAGCACCCCCTGCAGCGCGTGCATCCTTCTGCGCTTGTGCCAGAGGGACTTCTGGGTATTAAACTTCCCACTATAGCAAAGGGCGGCTCATACCAGGTGAATTGTCATTTGTGATTCTCTTGGTACTTACCGGCGATATTATCACCTGTACTGTATGTACCCGATAACTTGCGGAATGTGCAGCATTGTGGCTGCGATACTTAGTACATCCCGCCCAAAGGATGAAAAACATTAATTAAGCCACGGGCCACACAGGGGGTGGGGCGCCATGTGCCCCACAGCCAAGGTCAGATCCAGGGGGGCGCAATCGTTCTTACCCTCCCCATGAACATCAGGTGCAGGCAGGGGAGACTGGTGCTGATCTCAGTGCTGCACTAGGGGGGAGAGGCTGCTGTCGCTATTACTGGCAGGACCCTCTCCGTCTTGCACACTCCAAGGTTAATGTAATAGACTGCCCACTGCTGGCATCGCCAAATTCCCGACGAGTCTGGCTGATGTCTTAAAGTAGCAATCATTAAGGTAAAACCAGGTCAGTTTTGTCTTTTAAATAATTACTGTTTTAAAACATCGACCAGACTCGCCAGAAACCCAGTGATGCCAGCATGACGCAGGCTATTACACTTACCCCAAAGTCTCCTGCTCCCCTTCGGTGACCCTGACTCTGGCTGCTCGCCAATACGATGGGTACAGGATCACTGAGATCTGAACTGATTCTGCCCTGTGACTCCTGCTAGTTTCAGTGAGTTCCCTGCCCCAGTGATCTGTCCTGCCCAGTCTGCGGTGTGATATTAATGCTTAGAGATTATTGCTATGTCCGGGATCTGTCACCCACATCACAAGCAGTCACTACAGGTCACTCACCTCGGAAAGCGTATGTCCGGGATTTGTCATCTGAACTGAAAGCCTCGAAAGATCGGTTGCTGCAGCGGTCTTTGATGGACATTAGTGTGGCGTTCTGCCGGGCAGTGTGGGCATGCCCTGTGAGGAAGAATGAGGTGGAAGGTGGTGAATGCCCAGACAGAAGACATTTGGGAAGTATTCTTATTCAGGAGTAGTTGTGTCGTGGTACCTACACGTTATCAGAGGAGGCTAAGATTGGATCCATGTCTGCACAATCCCAGGCACATTATGTAGAACAGCGTATTTGTAACAGCACAAATTGCAATATAACAGTAATAATTGTAACGACAGTCCTAATATCCCTCTCATACATCATACATGAGGCAGGACGTGGCGTTGATGCATTTACATTAGGTCTGATACGGTTTATGATAACGTAATAACTGTGAAATGACCAATGGCTGCCTGAGGTGACTGCATCCTCCTGTGCTACTAATACCCAACAAAGATGCCCAACGCAGAGCAATACAGCGGTAATTAGCGGATCTATGGTCTCACGCTTCTTACAAAACATCTACTGCTAAGTATCACCTTACTTTTGGAACTGTGATAATAGGCCCTCATTCAGAGCCGTACGCTCTGAGCAGAGCGCACGCTCTGAATGAGGGCCACCCTCCATAATTATGGAGCGTCCTCCTGGACGCTCGTATAGCTGTGGGTCACCACCCACAGCCTATACGAGCATGCAGTTTGATGGCCGCGATGGTCGTGACCATCGCGACCATCGCCACTGCGAGCCGGAGCCTGCGGTTGAGGTTTTCAACCGCAAGGCCCGGAGTGATTTTGGCTCTATCAGAGCCAAAATCACTCCCACTGACATCACTAGTGACGTCAGTGGGGCAGGCTTCTGACGGTAGGCGTTCCCTTGGGAACGCCCCCGTCAGGGAGGCACGCCCCCGGCACGCCCACCAAAGGGGGCGTGCTGTCAATCAACATCGACAGCACGCCCCCTTTGATCAGACACAACGAGCGAAGGAAAGTCCTTCGCTCGTCGCGTCTGGCGCATGCGCACGACGGAGCTCCCTCCGTCATGCGCATGCTCAGTGCAGACCATCGACCCACTTGCGAGCGGACAGCCGCTCGCGAGTGGGTCTGAATCAGGCCCATAGTTTACTATCTCCTAGTCTGCTGTTACTAGTTCCTGCGGTTATTGTCTACACACATGTTGGACCAATTTTTCACAATCTTAAAGAAAACATCTACTCCAACTATGAAAGGAAAATTTACTGCCGAAAAATATATAATTGCCAACATGCCATACACCACACACCGTGGCAAGGAAAGGCGGAGACCATGGTTTTATTAGCGAGTTCTGCTACTGCTGTTTCATGCCGTAGAACGCCTATTGCAAGCCGGAGCCAAACACAGTCTTCTGTAGCCTCGCAGGCAATACCTTCTCGCTCTGAATCTGGAGGGGGTCAGCTTTAAAACAGACAAATCAGGGCACAAAAAGAACACTTATCAATGAGTTTTATCATTCACAACAAGTGATAAAACTTTTTGTGTATATTAATCGTGCTCCAGCCAATCAGCTCCCAATTTTTCAAGCAGATGACAGTTAAGTTGCGTACACACTGGGCGATCCATCATCATCCATTTTAACACCAAAATGAAGAACGATAACGATAATGCGCGTTCCTGCGGGTCGTTTGGCATTATCGTTCATCGGGTAAAAATGCAGGTCAACCTGACAATATCGTCAGGTTGCTGCATGTTGGGGAATGGGGAGAGAGCCCGGCGCTGAACGATATCGTTAATGATATCGTTCAGCGGCTGTGCTCAATGTCATGAACGACATTGAGCACACCCTACCGGGGACACACTAGACGATATCGTTCAGGGAGCATATCGTCTAGTATGTACGCTCCTTCAGGAGCTGATTGGCTGGAGCTTTGTGAGTTTTTTTGTACATTCTAGCTTTGGGGCACTTAAGCTGCCATCCTCTAGTGTGTACTTGGAAAGAGTGTTTAGCACAGCCGGGAACCTTGTGAGCGATCAGCGTAGGAGGCTACTTCCTAAAAATGTGGAGAAAATGATGTTCATGAATATTAACTACAAAAGCTATGGGTAAGACCTTTGCTGCCAATTGCAAGAAACTATATAGGGTACAGAGAATCTACCAAGACTTCTGGTAATATTGGGCTTTATTCAGAGGCGGCCGTACGGTCTACGACCGCACGGCCGCCTCGATGTTTGTCAAGTGCGCTGTCGGTCATAGCGGGTCTCTTTCCAAAGGGGGCGAGCTGTCGATGTTGATTGACAGCTCGCCCCGTTTGGAAGGTGGGCCGGGGGGGTGCAGGCCAAACGGAGGTGTTCCCATGGGAATGCCTGCCGTTTGGG
Source organism: Taudactylus pleione (assembly GCA_031769625.1). Taxonomy (NCBI): domain Eukaryota; kingdom Metazoa; phylum Chordata; class Amphibia; order Anura; family Myobatrachidae; genus Taudactylus; species Taudactylus pleione. The sequence continues at coordinate 162,217 of JAUIMM010001971.1, read as the reverse complement.
GGAGGCCCCACTGACATCACTAGTGATGTCAGTGGAGAGCTTCCGGCTCTGACAGAGCCAGAAGCTCTCCGGGGCTTACGACAAGTGAGACCCTACCCTAGGGTCTCGTTGTAAGCCCCGATGGTCGCGATGGTCAATGACCATCGCGACCATCACCCTAGCGGTCGTTAGAGCTGTGGGTGTTAACCCACAGCCTAACGACCGAAACAGAGGCAGCCGGTCAGGATGCAAGCGGCCGCCCAGTTTCTTTTTATTTTTGTAAACTCTTTTTATTGAGCAAATCACAGAAAAAACAGTACAATCCAATATTCAAAAATAAGGATTAACACATAACATACTTTTATATTGGGAACTGTACTATTTCAGAATAATAATATGATATAGTAGGAAATTTTCTCATTATAAAAAAGAGAAGGAATACAGAAGCAAGAGAAAAATCTTGCAGCAACGGTGTGGCAATCCGTTTAAAAAATAGAGAAAAAAATAAAGAGGAAAAAGGAAAAGAAAGACTTTAGGAAAGACAAAGGAGAATAAGAGGAGAAGAGGGTGGGCGGACTCCATATAGGATCACTTTCTTTCAGATTAAACATATTAGAGAAAAAATATCAAAGGAAAAAATTAATTGTTAAATGGAGAGGAAACATTTTGGTATGTCAGCCAAGGAGACCATATTTTATCAAAGGTTTTGGATGTATTACGTAATAAAGCTGTCATATATTCCATCTTGTATATATACCAGATGCGTGATAATATTGCCTGCATCGGAGAGGGATGAGGGTTTTTCCAATCCGCTGCAATTTGGCAGGTCATAGCAGACACTATATGTCGGAAACACCGGGACAGAGAAGGCAGACCCAAGGGAAGTAGAAAATGCCGAGGATCAGAGGGAATCGTAATATCAAAGAGGTGCGAGAGGAGAAGAAGAACCTCCTGCCATATTCTAGTTAGTTTGGGACAAGTCCACCAGATATGCAAAAAACTGCCCTCTCCACCGCAACCCCTCCAACATCTATCCGAAGCATCGGGAAACATTGCTTGTAGCCGCGATGGTACAGCGGCCGCCCAGTTTCTGAGCGACCGCTTGCATCCTCCGACCGCCTCTGAATGAGGGCCATTATGTGATGATGATATTAACAACAGTGATGAGGGTGATGATGAAGATGATAATGACAGCTTCCAACTAGGATGATGATGAACAACACTGTTAGCTGTCTTAAACCCACTGGCTGCTTGGTTTGTGGGGGTCAAAACAAACTAAACATGTCAGCCACAAAAGTGGCAGTCCCTGTCCCTTAAGTGCTTAGTTTATTTATTTTAGATCTTGCAAGGCCATCCATCACCAGCTTCTCATCCAGGCATAATGGCCCCATTTCCTCCAGCTTCTCCACAGATACAGAATAGTATCATATAATTAATAATTGTTACATTTGACTAGGCTGTTACTCTGCGTTGAATATCTGGTATTGTCCTGAGGCCTGTGATTTGCTGTTTGGATTCAGTTTCCATTTAAAAATCTTAGTAGGATTTTGTAAGCTTATTTTTTAATAATTTGTTTTATGTCTCCATTTTAATTTTCTTTCTAGTTATCAGTACTATTAGTAATCAATCAATCAATCAATCAATCAATGCTTTACCTGGCTACCACTAAATACTCCACCTCCATTTACCCGTGCAGGCCATCCTGTCTGCCACTGCAGTGCCACTCTGTTTCCTAGATGTGCTATGTTCTTTGAATCTGCCATGTATTTGTGCTGCTGCTGTGTCGCTTAGTTTAGCCAGTCAGCTCACAGCAGCCTTTGGCCAATATAGGTGAAAACAATAATGTGAGCTAAATTGTGGTCAGATGTACTAGAAAGTAATGTTATTGATGTCAATATTCCATGATTTTACCTGTTTTTATACATTTTTTAAATAAATCTAAAATCAAAATATTTGATGCTAATTTTGCCAAAAACAAAACATGATGAAAATTTAGAACCAAAATACATGCCTACTTTCTAGCTACCCAGGTTGGTGTTGCAGGGGTGTGGAGGCAGTAACGGAGGGCAGTGTGGGGGCGTGGCTGTGTGATAACCCCTGGACCACCCACTGTCACTCATAAGTGGGCATCTGCGGTGAGGGAATTTCCTCCGGTGGCCCCCGTGCTGGAAGACTTACTCTCTCCTGCAGGAGCTGGGAGCACCACTCAATTTTTGTGAGCCTCTCGGCCATTGTGGGAGAGTCGGTAAGTCTGACGTGGATCCGCACGCATCTTTAGTTAAAAGAATGTTTGTCCATTATTTCATTTTTCACTGGTTACGCAGCATGGAAAGTGCTCTGCAAATCCCCGCAGGACTCAGGAGAGCTGCATGGAAAATGCTCTGCAAATCCCCACAGGACTCATGAGAGCTGCATGGAAAGTGCTCTGCAAATCCCCGCAGGACTCAGGAGAGCTGCATGGAAAGTGCTCTGCAAATCCCCGCAGGACTCAGGAGAGCTGCATGGAAAGTGCTCTGCAAATCCCCACAGGACTCAGGAGAGCTGCATGGAAAGTGCTCTGCAAATCCCCACAGGACTCAGGAGAGCTGCATGGAAAGTGCTCTGCAAATCCCCACAGGACTCAGGAGAGCTGCATGGAAAGTGCTCTGCAAATCCCCACAGGACTCAGGAGAGCTGCATGGAAAGTGCTCTGCAAATCCCCACAGGACTCAGGAGAGCTGCATGGAAAGTGCTCTGCAAATCCCCGCAGGACTCGGGAGAGCATCAGAACTGTCTTTACTGACCGCCATCATACTGACCAATGGCTGCAGAGGCGCGTCCTGAATAACAAGCGGATGGCAGTGATCCAACTTCCTACATAATGCCCTAATGCAACAGAGATCCACAGTGTCTTATATTGTGTATATACTGTATTTGTGTATATATATATATATATGTATATATATATATATATGTGTGTATGTGAAAATTTTGAACGTCATGAAAATGCTAAATAGCGCAATATGGTACTTTATCCTCTTCCCCAGTGTATAACTGACCCTTAGAGTTTTGTTCTCTCACTGCACATTGTTCTCATTCAGTCTCCCCCTCCCCCGTTGCCGTGCCCGGATATCTCACCTCTGCCCGGGCACCTCACAAAGTAGTCTCGTGTGTCCAGTGGTCGCGGTGATTGCAGCTGCCCGGTCACTGGATCAAACCGATTGAAACTGACACCATTGAAACAATAATATCGTTCCAGCCACCTAACTGCGGCAGTACAGTTACCGAGCGCAGTCCAGTGGCGCTGCTTCACGCGGGGTTCTTCCAGAGCGCTGTATATGTACACCGTGTCACCTACACAGGACACATAGGTTAGGGAAACAATACTAATAAATGCAGCGTTTCTGAACGACACTAATTGCAGAGAATGTGGTGGTTACATTTCCACTCAACTATTTAGATATTCCCCTCAGATTATTAGGATTATTTAGTAACTGTACAAATCACAGCAAGTTACCTATTAATGACCAGTTTATCACATGTAATTCAAGAGATTCTGAAACACCGATTCGTAAAGCAGTGTGACAAATCAGACCCATTTCTAGCCTATGCACAGGGGCCCGATGAGGTTCCATCCTTTCCATATAATGTAAGCGCTGACGAGCAGGGCCCTCTACCCCCGTGTGCTTCTCCTTCCTTATTACTTTCATCTGCTCCTCACTCGGGCGCCTGACACCTGGCTGCTTATTATAGTGTTATAATCGCTAATGCAGCTATGTCTATAATGCATTGTACTGTACTGTAAGTCACTGGCTTCCTTTATCTATGTAGAATATAAGGCACTGCGCAACACTTGTGGCGCTATACAAATAAAGGATAATAATAGTGATAATTCTGCCATCACTGGGGGTTCTAGGTGCAATAAAATATAGGATTATGCCCAGAACACCTGAGGTCAGAGGATCATGAACAATTTACAGCACAATATTCTTCTGAATTACATATATACATAGACGTGTGCAGATGGCGGCATTGGAGGTACCGCGGCACTTCCCCCTCTGCCGGGTCATGGACAACCCCGTCCACACCTCCCAACAGGACATAGATGACTTACCTGGACGCCCAGGTGAGTCTAGGTGAGAAGTGTACGTCCCAGAGGGAGGGGGGACGGGGCCGTCCATGACCCGATAGAGGGGAAAGTGCCGAAGGGGCGGCATCTGCACACGCCTATGCATATATATATATAGTCAGATGGATAAGCTGGGACTCTCCACCTTCATAGTACACTTCCGTGTGTGGGGTAGAGCTTATTTCCCCTTCATGCTAGAGACCTGGAAGTGACGTGAAGGAGGGAGGAAGTGCAGTTCATGCACATTAAGGCCACCTGAAGAAGAACGTGGTCCCCACCTAAAGAAGAAAGTGGTCCCCACCTAAAGAAGAACGTTAACCCACCTAAAGAAGAATGTGGTCCCCACCTAAAGAAAGAACGTGGTCCCCACCTAAAGAAGAACGTGGTCCCCACCTAAAGAAGAACGTGGTCCCCACCTAAAGAAGAACGTGGTCCCCACCTAAAGAAGAACGTGGTCCTCACCTAAAGAAGAAAGTGGTCCCCACCTAAAGAAGAACGTGGTCCCCACCTAAAGAAGAACGTGCTCTCCACCTAAAGAAGAACGTGGTCCCCACCTAAAGAAGAACGTGGTCCCCACCTAAAGAAGAAGGTGGTCCCCACCTAAAGAAGAAGGTGGTCTCCACCTAAAGAAGAATGTGGTCTCCAACTAAAGAAGAAGGTGGTCCCCACCTAAAGAAGAAGGTGGTAGCCTCAGGCACAAGGTTATATTTCCCCTCTATGCCCATGTGGATGGAATGACGCTGAACACTGGGAAGGACGCTGGACACTGGGAAAACCGCTGGACACTGGGAATGACGCTGGACACTGGCTGATGACGTCCGGGTCCTCTCCGTGAAAGGGATTTAGACATTACCCTCGGTCTTACCTTTGAAGAATATAACACTGTCAGTTCTGCACTCCCCCCGGTGACACTCCACAGCTGCGTCTAGGTGGTCTGGAACCCCCGGAAACTCCTGACTAATAAGACGTGGGTAACCACTCACCAAGTGTCCTTCAAAGTAACTCCAAACCTGGGTGCCCTGAAACATACAAAGACAGCTCTGCTACTAAGGGTGCATTCATAGGGCTGCTCTGTGAATAAGCCCCATACAGAAGCGGAGAATCATTTCTTATACTGCGTAATGGTAACAATCACAGAAAATGGGATTATTTTGGAGAAGGCTGTATATCGGGTGACTGCCCTAGAACAGGGGGGATGTGTGCAGACATGGCATGGAGGGATGGCCCGCACTGCAGGAAAACGGTCCTGCCACCCACAGCCCCGCTGTCATTCTCTACACTAGTATCACTATATGGGTGATGGGTGGTTCCTGCGTGTTTCAGTTGTGGGCACTTACCTGTATATCAGTCTATCAGCCGGCATCTCGTAACCAACCCATGCCCAGCACTAGGCTCTTACACACTGCAGCATTGTAGCTCAGGACCTGCTTCTCCTCAGTGCTGCACATACATTTGAATACACTTTTCTAAACTATAGTGTTTGTATGGTGGATTGTGTTTTATAGTACTGTGGGACACTAGTCTCATCATTCTGCAGGGCTGGAGTTACACCCACAATCGCAGCAGCTGCTGGACTCCTGGCTGCAGCCCCCCTGTGCCACTAGCCCCCTATGGCACAGCTACAGTGTCTGGACATGGGACCTGATTCTGATCCGCTCGCTAAGGCGCGATCGCTCTGATCGATTTTCACCCATCTGCGCATGCGTATAATTTGCAGTGCTAAAGCGCAAGCCATTTCTTGTGATCTGATTTTGGTTGCTCGTAAGCCACTTTCAGGTCGCTGCTTTGAGTGACAGATAGCGCCGTTTGTGGGTGGTAACAGGGGAAGGTGCTTGTGAACGGGGGAGTGGATGTGCGAACACAGGTGTGTCTGACCGCCAAAACGTTTAAATGGCGTGCATAATTAGCAAAGTAGAGTCATTGTACACGTCACCTGCATGTATTTCAGCCAGCACTGATTGCGGTGCTTGCGGCAGTCTAAGGCAACCCCAAGGGCAAGCAGCTCCGATGGCTCGCGATAGTCCCGTTTAATCATACATTTCCCGGAGATGACGTGTGTTGCGGAGTGGCAAGGGGGCGTCTTTCGACACTTGTGAGCGCACTTTGCCGTAGCTCGCTAAAACATAGTGGACGTCCTGACGCGACGCAGTGCGAGCACTTCATTTAAATATACGGCCCCTTTTTGCCAGCGAGTGACCGCAACTGGCGAGCGGGTCTGAATTAATTCCATGGTCCAGGCTGCAGCTCCCCTGGCCCACTGCACCGGGGTACCGGGAGTAGACGCTCCTGCTCGCCAGCATGTGGCTGGTCTGTCTTATAATGCTGGGGCACTAGGAGCTAAGCTCCCGATCCCCAGACTCCCCTGGTCTCTCAGCACGTGGCCATTCAGCCCTGCAGTCAGGAGACAAGAGCCCGACTGCCCTGTGAAGCTGGGGTGCCGGGAGTTAGTTGGTGGCTACAAACACGAAGACATGTCGGGACCATTTTCTGGCCTTGCCCTAATGATTCCTCTGCATACTCGTATGTAGCTGGAGAGGTCCTGGCGTCTTAGGAGAGACGCTGAAACTGAAAGAGCGTAGGATCTCAGGTGTCCCATGTGCGACCGATGTTTCTGATGTTTTGTCTTTTGTACGTAAGCGTTAGATGTGAGATGCCAGAGGTAGGAGGAGTTCCTGTGCACAGGCCACCAGCTAACCAATGGGATGACATAATGAGGCGCTGATCAGGCCCAGGGTGCTGTACGGCGAGGGCAGACGTGTGATGAGCAAAGCGCGGTCTCACCTTGAGAAGAAACGTTCTGTGATGTGATTTGCTCTCCTTGCTCTCATTGTTCTGCCTGAATGCTGCATCCACCGGCCCACTCAGACCCTCCCAGCTTTCATTTATCAGCTTTCCTGGGCCCTGAAATCCTGTCCACACGTAATCACCTGGGAGACAGAACATTCACGTTATCTCCCCAACCACAGCCACTGGCTTATAGGACATATCAGGCTTTATTCAGAGGTGGAGGCAGCGGTGGTGTCACATGTGGTTGGTTGATGCTTTAAGCCTGCACCCCTGACCGACGGTACTCTGCACCCCTCACCACCTGTACTGTACTCTGTACCCCTTACCACCAATAATCTGCACCCCCGACCACCGGTACTCTGCAACCCTTACCACCAATAATCTGTACCCCTGACCAACGGTACTCTGCACCCCTTACCACCAATAATCTGTACCCCTGACCAATGGTACTCTGCACCCCTTACCACCAATAATCTGTACCCCTGACCAATGGTACTCTGCACCCCTTACCACCAATAATCTGTACCCCTGACCAACAGTACTTTGCACCCCTCACCACCTGTCCCCTGACCACCACTACTGTACTCTGCACCCCTGACCACCTGTACTGTACTTACCCCCGACTACCTGTACTCTGCATCCCTGACCACCTGTACTGTACTCTGTACCCCCGACTACCTGTACTCTGTACCCCTGACTACCTGTACTCTGCACCACTAATCACCTGTACTGTACTTACCCCCGACTACCTGTACTCTGCATCCCTGACCACCTGTACTGTACTCTGTACCCCTGACTACCTGTACTCTGCACCACTGATCACCTGTACTGTACTTACCCCCGACTACCTGTACTCTGCATCCCTGACCACCTGTACTGTACTTACCCCCGACTACCTGTACTCTGCATCCCTGACCACCTGTACTGTACTCTGTACCCCTGACTACCTGTACTCTGCACCACTGATCACCAGTACTGTACTCTGCACCCCTGACCACCTGTACTGTACTCTGTACCCCCGACTACCTGTACTCTGTACCCCTTTCCCCTGACCACCAGTACTGTACTCTGTACTCCTGACCGCCTGTACTCTGGAACACCTGCGTTCGCCCGACCACCCCCCGTCACTACCCAAAAACAGCACTGCCTGTCAATCAATGTGCTCTGGGTCTGCGTAGCCTCTGCAAACGCATTTCCTATCGCGATTAATTCGCATTGCATGTGCTCGAACTAGCAATCAATTGATTGCCTGCGTCTTTGCTACTGCGATCCTTGTTCAATCGGACCCCCAATAATTCAGGGGTTACACTGCGAAACATTTCATCAGGACCCTATTTATCACCCTTCACATCTTATGTTACCTCTAAAATAATGCATGACTCCATTATCATCCAACGTTATGGCGCCAAAGCCTTCATCTGTACAGCGGCCGGTCACACCTGAAAAGACATTGTCTTTAACAAGTTACTGCCTCGTCCTTTTTATATACTAATGTGCACTACAGTATACTGGTACTAAGCACCGCACCTCTGTCCTATATTCCTGCCATTACCCAGCCTGTACCATCATCATTTATATACTAATGTGCACTACAGCATACTGGTACTAAGCACCGCACCTCTGTCCTATATTCCTGCCATCACCCAGCCTGTACCATCATCATTTATATACTAATGTGCACTACAGCATACTGGTACTAAGCACCGCACCTCTGTCCTATATTCCTGCCATCACCCAGCCTGTACCATCATCATTTATATACTAATGTGCACTACAGCATACTGGTACTAAGCACCGCACCTCTGTCCTATATTCCTGCCATCACCCAGCCTGTACCATCACCATTTATATACTAATGTGCACTACAGCATACTGGTACTAAGCACCGCACCTCTGTCCTATATTCCTGCCATCACCCAGCCTGTACCATCATCATTTATATACTAATGTGCACTACAGTATACTGGTACTAAGCACAGCACCTCTGTCCTATATTCCTGCCATCACCCAGCCTGTACCATCATCATTTATATACTAATGTGCACTACAGTATACTGGTACTAAGCACCGCACCTCTGTCCTATATTCCTGCCATCACCCAGCCTGTACAATCATCATTTATATACTAATGTGCACTACAGTATACTGGTACTAAGCACAGCACCTCTGTCCTATATTCCTGCCATCACCCAGCCTGTACCATCATCATTTATATACTAATGTGCACTACAGTATACTGGTACTAAGCACCGCACCTCTGTCCTATATTCCTGCCATCACCCAGCCTGTACTATCATCATTTATATACTAATGTGCACTACAGCATACTGGTACTAAGCACAGCACCTCTGTCCTATATTCCTGCTATCACCCAGCCTGTACCATCATCATTTATATACTAATGTGCACTACAGTATACTGGTACTAAGCACCGCACCTCTGTCCTATATTCCTGCCATCACCCAGCCTGTACTATCATCATTTATATACTAATGTGCACTACAGTATACTGGTACTAAGCACCGCACCTCTGTCCTATATTCCTGCCATCACCCAGCCTGTACCATCATCATTTATATACTAATGTGCACTACAGCATACTGGTACTAAGCACCGCACCTCTGTCCTATATTCCTGCCATCACCCAGCCTGTACCATCATCATTTATATACTAATGTGCACTACAGCATACTGGTACTAAGCACCGCACCTCTGTCCTATATTCCTGCCATCACCCAGCCTGTACTATCATCATTTATATACTAATGTGCACTACAGTATACTGGTACTAAGCACCGCACCTCTGTCCTATATTCCTGCCATCACCCAGCCTGTACCATCATCATTTATATACTAATGTGCACTACAGCATACTGGTACTAAGCACCGCACCTCTGTCCTATATTCCTGCCATCACCCAGCCTGTACCATCATCATTTATATACTAATGTGCACTACAGCATACTGGTACTAAGCACCGCACCTCTGTCCTATATTCCTGCTATCACCCAGCCTGTACCATCATCATTTATATACTAATGTGCACTACAGCATACTGGTACTAAGCACCGCACCTCTGTCCTATATTCCTGCCATCACCCAGCCTGTACCATCATCATTTATATACTAATGTGCACTACAGTATACTGGTACTAAGCACCGCACCTCTGTCCTATATTCCTGCCATTACCCAGCCTGTACCATCATCATTTATATACTAATGTGCACTACAGCATACTGGTACTAAGCACCGCACCTCTGTCCTATATTCCTGCCATCACCCAGCCTGTACCATCATCATTTATATACTAATGTGCACTACAGCATACTGGTACTAAGCACCGAACCTCTGTACTATATTCCTGCCATCACCCAGCCTGTACCATCATCATTTATATACTAATGTGCACTACAGCATACTGGTACTAAGCACCGCACCTCTGTCCTATAAACCTGCCATCACCCAGCCTGTACCATCATCATTTATATACTAATGTGCACTACAGCATAGTGGTACTAAGCACCGCACCTCTGTCCTATATTCCTGCCATCACCCAGCCTGTACCATCATCATTTATATACTAATGTGCACTACATCATACTGGTACTAAGCACCGCACCTCTGTCCTATATTCCTGCCATCACCCAGCCTGTACCATCATCATTTATATACTAATGTGCACTACAGTATACTGGTACTAAGCACCGCACCTCTGTCCTATATTCCTGCCATCACCCAGCCTGTACCATCATCATTTATATACTAATGTGCACTACAGCATACTGGTACTAAGCACCGCACCTCTGTCCTATATTCCTGCCATCACCCAGCCTGTACCATCATCATTTATATACTAATGTGCACTACAGCATACTGGTACTAAGCACCGCACCTCTGTCCTATATTCCTGCCATCACCCAGCCTGTACCATCATCATTTATATACTAATGTGCACTACAGCATACTGGTACTAAGCACCGCACCTCTGTCCTATATTCCTGCTATCACCCAGCCTGTACCATCATCATTTATATACTAATATGCTCTACAGCATACTGGTACTAAGCACCGCACCTCTGTCCTATATTCCTGCCATCACCCAGCCTGTACCATCATCATTTATATACTAATGTGCACTACAGCATACTGGTACTAAGCACCGCACCTCTGTCCTATATTCCTGCCATCACCCAGCCTGTACCATCACCATTTATATACTAATGTGCACTACAGCATACTGGTACTAAGCACCGCACCTCTGTCCTATATTCCTGCCATCACCCAGCCTGTACCATCACCATTTATATACTAATGTGCACTACAGCATACTGGTACTAAGCACCGCACCTCTGTCCTATATTCCTGCCATCACCCAGCCTGTACCATCATCATTTATATACTAATGTGCACTACAGTATACTGGTACTAAGCACCGCACCTCTGTCCTATATTCCTGCCATCACCCAGCCTGTACCATCATCATTTATATACTAATGTGCACTACAGCATACTGGTACTAAGCACCGCACCTCTGTCCTATATTCCTGCCATCACCCAGCCTGTACCATCACCATTTATATACTAATGTGCACTAAATCATACTGGTACTAAGCACCGCACCTCTGTCCTATATTCCTGCCATCACCCAGCCTGTACCATCATCATTTATATACTAATGTGCACTACAGCATACTGGTACTAAGCACCGCACCTCTGTCCTATATTCCTGCCATCACCCAGCCTGTACCATCACCATTTATATACTAATGTGCACTACAGCATACTGGTACTAAGCACCGCACCTCTGTCCTATATTCCTGCCATCACCCAGCCTGTACCATCATCATTTATATACTAATGTGCACTACAGCATACTGGTACTAAGCACCGCACCTCTGTCCTATATTCCTGCCATCACCCAGCCTGTACCATCATCATTTATATACTAATGTGCACTACAGCATACTGGTACTAAGCACCGCACCTCTGTCCTATATTCCTGCCATCACCCAGCCTGTACCATCATCATTTATATACTAATGTGCACTACAGCATACTGGTACTAAGCACCGCACCTCTGTCCTATATTCCTGCCATCACCCAGCCTGTACCATCATCATTTATATACTAATGTGCACTACAGCATACTGGTACTAAGCACAGCACCTCTGTCCTATATTCCTGCCATCACCCAGCCTGTACCATCATCATTTATATACTAATGTGCACTACAGCATACTGGTACTAAGCACCGCACCTCTGTCCTATATTCCTGCTATCACCCAGCCTGTACCATCACCATTTATATACTAATGTGCACTACAGTATACTGGTACTAAGCACCGCACCTCTGTCCTATATTCCTGCCATCACCCAGCCTGTACCATCATCATTTATATACTAATGTGCACTACAGCATACTGATACTAAGCACCGCACCTCTGTCCTATATTCCTGCCATCACCCAGCCTGTACCATCATCATTTATATACTAATGTGCACTACAGCATACTGGTACTAAGCACAGCATCTCTGTCCTATATTCCTGCTATCACCCAGCCTGTACCATCATCATTTATATACTAATGTGCACTACAGTATACTGGTACTAAGCACCGCACCTCTGTCCTATATTCCTGCCATCACCCAGCCTGTACCATCATCATTTATATACTAATGTGCACTACAGTATACTGGTACTAAGCACCGCACCTCTGTCCTATATTCCTGCCATCATCCAGCCTGTACCATCATCATTTATATACTAATGTGCACTACAGCATACTGGTACTAAGCACCGCACCTCTGTCCTATATTCCTGCCATCACCCAGCCTGTACCATCACCATTTATATACTAATGTGCACTACAGTATACTGGTACTAAGCACCGCACCTCTGTCCTATATTCCTGCCATCACCCAGCCTGTACCATCATCATTTATATACTAATGTGCACTACAGCATACTGGTACTAAGCACAGCACCTCTGTCCTATATTCCTGCCATCACCCAGCCTGTACCATCATCATTTATATACTAATGTGCACTACAGCATACTGGTACTAAGCACAGCACCTCTGTCCTATATTCCTGCTATCACCCAGCCTGTACCATCATCATTTATATACTAATGTGCACTACAGCATACTGGTACTAAGCACCGCACCTCTGTCCTATATTCCTGCCATCACCCAGCCTGTACCATCATCATTTATATACTAATGTGCACTACAGTATACTGGTACTAAGCACCGCACCTCTGTCCTATATTCCTGCCATCACCCAGCCTGTACCATCATCATTTATATACTAATGTGCACTACAGTATACTGGTACTAAGCACCGCACCTCTGTCCTATATTCCTGCCATCACCCAGCCTGTACTATCACCATTTATATACTAATGTGCACTACAGCATAGTGGAACTAAGCACAGCACCTCTGTCCTATATTCCTGCCATCACCCAGCCTGTACCATCATCATTTATATACTAATGTGCACTACAGCATACTGGTACTAAGCACCGCACCTCTGTCCTATATTCCTGCCATCACCCAGCCTGTACCATCATCATTTATATACTAATGTGCACTACAGTATACTGGTACTAAGCACCGCACCTCTGTCCTATATTCCTGCCATTACCCAGCCTGTACCATCATCATTTATATACTAATGTGCACTACAGCATACTGGTACTAAGCACCGCACCTCTGTCCTATATTCCTGCCATCACCCAGCCTGTACCATCATCATTTATATACTAATGTGCACTACAGCTTACTGGTACTAAGCACCGAACCTCTGTACTATATTCCTGCCATCACCCAGCCTGTACCATCATCATTTATATACTAATGTGCACTACAGCATACTGGTACTAAGCACCGCACCTATGTCCTATAAACCTGCCATCACCCAGCCTGTACCATCATCATTTATATACTAATGTGCACTACAGCATAGTGGTACTAAGCACCGCACCTCTGTCCTATATTCCTGCCATCACCCAGCCTGTACCATCATCATTTATATACTAATGTGCACTACATCATACTGGTACTAAGCACCGGACCTCTCTCCTATATTCCTGCCATCACCCTGCCTGTACCATCACCATTTATATACTAATGTGCACTACAGCATACTGGTACTAAGCACCGCACCTCTGTCCTATATTCCTGCCATCACCCAGCCTGTACCATCATCATTTATATACTAATGTGCACTACAGCATACTGGTACTAAGCACCGCACCTCTGTCCTATATTCCTGCTATCACCCAGCCTGTACCATCACCATTTATATACTAATGTGCACTACAGTATACTGGTACTAAGCACCGCACCTCTGTCCTATATTCCTGCCATCACCCAGCCTGTACCATCATCATTTATATACTAATGTGCACTACAGTATACTGGTACTAAGCACCGCACCTCTGTCCTATATTCCTGCTATCACCCAGCCTGTACCATCATCATTTATATACTAATGTGCACTACAGCATACTGGTACTAAGCACCGCAACTCTGTCCTATATTCCTGCCATCACCCAGCCTGTACCATCATCATTTATATACTAATGTGCACTACAGCATACTGGTACTAAGCACAGCACCTCTGTCCTATATTCCTGCCATCACCCAGCCTGTACCATCATCATTTATATACTAATGTGCACTACAGTATACTGGTACTAAGCACCGCACCTCTGTCCTATATTCCTGCCATCACCCAGCCTGTACCATCATCATTTATATACTAATGTGCACTACAGCATACTGGTACTAAGCACCGCACCTCTGTCCTATATTCCTGCCATCACCCAGCCTGTACCATCATCATTTATATACTAATGTGCACTACAGTATACTGGTACTAAGCACCGTACCTCTGTCCTATATTCCTGCCATCACCCAGAATGTACCATCATCATTTATATACTAATGTGCACTACAGTATACTGGTACTAAGCACCGCACCTCTGTCCTATATTCCTGCCATCACCCAGCCTGTACCATCACATTTTATATACTAATGTGCACTACAGTATACTGGTACTAAGCACAGCACCTCTGTCCTATATTCCTGCCATCACCCAGCCTGTACTATCATCATTTATATACTAATGTGCACTACAGTATACTGGTACTAAGCACAGCACCTCTGTCCTATATTCCTGCTATCACCCAGCCTGTACCATCATCATTTATATACTAATGTGCACTACAGTATACTGGTACTAAGCACCGCACCTCTGTCCTATATTCCTGCTATCACCCAGCCTGTACCATCATCATTTATATACTAATGTGCACTACAGTATACTGGTACTAAGCACCGCACCTCTGTCCTATATTCCTGCCATCACCCAGCCTGTACCATCATCATTTATATACTAATGTGCACTACAGTATACTGGTACTAAGCACCGCACCTCTGTCCTATATTCCTGCCATCACCCAGCCTGTACCATCATCATTTATATACTAATGTGCACTACAGCATACTGGTACTAAGCACCGCACCTCTGTCCTATATTCCTGCCATCACCCAGCCTGTACCATCATCATTTATATACTAATGTGCACTACAGCATACTGGTACTAAGCACCGCACCTCTGTCCTATATTCCTGCCATCACCCAGCCTGTACCATCATCATTTATATACTAATGTGCACTACAGCATACTGGTACTAAGCACCGCACCTCTGTCCTATATTCCTGCCATCACCCAGCCTGTACCATCATCATTTATATACTAATGTGCACTACAGCATACTGGTACTAAGCACCGCACCTCTGTCCTATATTCCTGCTATCACCCAGCCTGTACCATCATCATTTATATACTAATATGCTCTACAGCATACTGGTACTAAGCACCGCACCTCTGTCCTATATTCCTGCCATCACCCAGCCTGTACCATCATCATTTATATACTAATGTGCACTACAGTATACTGGTACTAAGCACCGCACCTCTGTCCTATATTCCTGCCATCACCCAGCCTGTACCATCATCATTTATATACTAATGTGCACTACAGCATACTGGTACTAAGCACCGCACCTCTGTCCTATATTCCTGCCATCACCCAGCCTGTACCATCATCATTTATATACTAATGTGCACTACAGCATACTGGTACTAAGCACCGCACCTCTGTCCTATATTCCTGCCATCACCCAGCCTGTACCATCATCATTTATATACTAATGTGCACTACAGCATACTGGTACTAAGCACCGCACCTCTGTCCTATATTCCTGCTATCACCCAGCCTGTACCATCATCATTTATATACTAATATGCTCTACAGCATACTGGTACTAAGCACCGCACCTCTGTCCTATATTCCTGCCATCACCCAGCCTGTACCATCATCATTTATATACTAATGTGCACTACAGCATACTGGTACTAAGCACCGCACCTCTGTCCTATATTCCTGCCATCACCCAGCCTGTACCATCACCATTTATATACTAATGTGCACTACAGCATACTGGTACTAAGCACCGCACCTCTGTCCTATATTCCTGCCATCACCCAGCCTGTACCATCACCATTTATATACTAATGTGCACTACAGCATACTGGTACTAAGCACCGCACCTCTGTCCTATATTCCTGCCATCACCCAGCCTGTACCATCATCATTTATATACTAATGTGCACTACAGTATACTGGTACTAAGCACCGCACCTCTGTCCTATATTCCTGCCATCACCCAGCCTGTACCATCATCATTTATATACTAATGTGCACTACAGCATACTGGTACTAAGCACCGCACCTCTGTCCTATATTCCTGCCATCACCCAGCCTGTACCATCACCATTTATATACTAATGTGCACTAAATCATACTGGTACTAAGCACCGCACCTCTGTCCTATATTCCTGCCATCACCCAGCCTGTACCATCATCATTTATATACTAATGTGCACTACAGCATACTGGTACTAAGCACCGCACCTCTGTCCTATATTCCTGCCATCACCCAGCCTGTACCATCACCATTTATATACTAATGTGCACTACAGCATACTGGTACTAAGCACCGCACCTCTGTCCTATATTCCTGCCATCACCCAGCCTGTACCATCATCATTTATATACTAATGTGCACTACAGCATACTGGTACTAAGCACCGCACCTCTGTCCTATATTCCTGCCATCACCCAGCCTGTACCATCATCATTTATATACTAATGTGCACTACAGCATACTGGTACTAAGCACCGCACCTCTGTCCTATATTCCTGCCATCACCCAGCCTGTACCATCATCATTTATATACTAATGTGCACTACAGCATACTGGTACTAAGCACCGCACCTCTGTCCTATATTCCTGCCATCACCCAGCCTGTACCATCATCATTTATATACTAATGTGCACTACAGCATACTGGTACTAAGCACAGCACCTCTGTCCTATATTCCTGCCATCACCCAGCCTGTACCATCATCATTTATATACTAATGTGCACTACAGCATACTGGTACTAAGCACCGCACCTCTGTCCTATATTCCTGCTATCACCCAGCCTGTACCATCACCATTTATATACTAATGTGCACTACAGTATACTGGTACTAAGCACCGCACCTCTGTCCTATATTCCTGCCATCACCCAGCCTGTACCATCATCATTTATATACTGATGTGCACTACAGCATACTGATACTAAGCACCGCACCTCTGTCCTATATTCCTGCCATCACCCAGCCTGTACCATCATCATTTATATACTAATGTGCACTACAGCATACTGGTACTAAGCACAGCATCTCTGTCCTATATTCCTGCTATCACCCAGCCTGTACCATCATCATTTATATACTAATGTGCACTACAGTATACTGGTACTAAGCACCGCACCTCTGTCCTATATTCCTGCCATCACCCAGCCTGTACCATCATCATTTATATACTAATGTGCACTACAGTATACTGGTACTAAGCACCGCACCTCTGTCCTATATTCCTGCCATCATCCAGCCTGTACCATCATCATTTATATACTAATGTGCACTACAGCATACTGGTACTAAGCACCGCACCTCTGTCCTATATTCCTGCCATCACCCAGCCTGTACCATCACCATTTATATACTAATGTGCACTACAGTATACTGGTACTAAGCACCGCACCTCTGTCCTATATTCCTGCCATCACCCAGCCTGTACCATCATCATTTATATACTAATGTGCACTACAGCATACTGGTACTAAGCACAGCACCTCTGTCCTATATTCCTGCCATCACCCAGCCTGTACCATCATCATTTATATACTAATGTGCACTACAGCATACTGGTACTAAGCACAGCACCTCTGTCCTATATTCCTGCTATCACCCAGCCTGTACCATCATCATTTATATACTAATGTGCACTACAGCATACTGGTACTAAGCACCGCACCTCTGTCCTATATTCCTGCCATCACCCAGCCTGTACCATCATCATTTATATACTAATGTGCACTACAGTATACTGGTACTAAGCACCGCACCTCTGTCCTATATTCCTGCCATCACCCAGCCTGTACCATCATCATTTATATACTAATGTGCACTACAGTATACTGGTACTAAGCACCGCACCTCTGTCCTATATTCCTGCCATCACCCAGCCTGTACTATCACCATTTATATACTAATGTGCACTACAGCATAGTGGAACTAAGCACAGCACCTCTGTCCTATATTCCTGCCATCACCCAGCCTGTACCATCATCATTTATATACTAATGTGCACTACAGCATACTGGTACTAAGCACCGCACCTCTGTCCTATATTCCTGCCATCACCCAGCCTGTACCATCATCATTTATATACTAATGTGCACTACAGTATACTGGTACTAAGCACCGCACCTCTGTCCTATATTCCTGCCATTACCCAGCCTGTACCATCATCATTTATATACTAATGTGCACTACAGCATACTGGTACTAAGCACCGCTCCTCTGTCCTATATTCCTGCCATCACCCAGCCTGTACCATCATCATTTATATACTAATGTGCACTACAGCATACTGGTACTAAGCACTGCACCTCTGTCCTATATTCCTGCTATCACCCAGCCTGTACCATCACCATTTATATACTAATGTGCACTACAGTATACTGGTACTAAGCACCGCACCTCTGTCCTATATTCCTGCCATCACCCAGCTTGTACCATCATCATTTATATACTAATGTGCACTACAGTATACTGGTACTAAGCACCGCACCTCTGTCCTATATTCCTGCTATCACCCAGCCTGTACCATCATCATTTATATACTAATGTGCACTACAGCATACTGGTACTAAGCACCGCAACTCTGTCCTATATTCCTGCCATCACCCAGCCTGTACCATCATCATTTATATACTAATGTGCACTACAGCATACTGGTACTAAGCACAGCACCTCTGTCCTATATTCCTGCCATCACCCAGCCTGTACCATCATCATTTGTATATTAATGTGCACTACAGTATACTGGTACTAAGCACCGCACCTCTGTCCTATATTCCTGCCATCACCCAGCCTGTACCATCATCATTTATATACTAATGTGCACTACAGCATACTGGTACTAAGCACCGCACCTCTGTCCTATATTCCTGCCATCACCCAGCCTGTACCATCATCATTTATATACTAATGTGCACTACAGTATACTGGTACTAAGCACCGTACCTCTGTCCTATATTCCTGCCATCACCCAGAATGTACCATCATCATTTATATACTAATGTGCACTACAGTATACTGGTACTAAGCACCGCACCTCTGTCCTATATTCCTGCCATCACCCAGCCTGTACCATCACATTTTATATACTAATGTGCACTACAGTATACTGGTACTAAGCACAGCACCTCTGTCCTATATTCCTGCCATCACCCAGCCTGTACTATCATCATTTATATACTAATGTGCACTACAGTATACTGGTACTAAGCACCGCACCTCTGTCCTATATTCCTGCTATCACCCAGCCTGTACCATCATCATTTATATACTAATGTGCACTACAGTATACTGGTACTAAGCACCGCACCTCTGTCCTATATTCCTGCTATCACCCAGCCTGTACCATCATCATTTATATACTAATGTGCACTACAGTATACTGGTACTAAGCACCGCACCTCTGTCCTATATTCCTGCCATCACCCAGCCTGTACCATCATCATTTATATACTAATGTGCACTACAGTATACTGGTACTAAGCACCGCACCTCTGTCCTATATTCCTGCCATCACCCAGCCTGTACCATCATCATTTATATACTAATGTGCACTACATCATACTGGTACTAAGCACCGCACCTCTGTCCTATATTCCTGCCATCACCCAGCCTGTACCATCATCATTTATATACTAATGTGCACTACAGTATACTGGTACTAAGCACCGCACCTCTGTCCTATATTCCTAATATCACCCAGCCTGTACCATCATCATTTATATACTAATGTGCACTACAGCATACTGGTACTAAGCACCGCACCTCTGTCCTATATTCCTGCTATCACCCAGCCTGTACCATCATCATTTATATACTAATGTGCTCTACAGCATAGTGGTACTAAGCACCGCACCTCTGTCCTATATTCCTGCCATCACCCAGCCTGTACCATCATCATTTATATACTAATGTGCACTACAGCATACTGGTACTAAGCACCGCACCTCTGTCCTATATTCCTAATATCACCCAGCCTGTACCATCATCATTTATATACTAATGTGCACTACAGCATACTGGTACTAAGCACAGCACCTCTGTCCTATATTCCTGCCATCACCCAGCCTGTACCATCATCATTTATATACTAATGTGCACTACAGCATACTGGTACTAAGCACAGCACCTCTGTCCTATATTCCTGCTATCACCCAGCCTGTACCATCATCATTTATATACTAATGTGCACTACAGCATACTGGTACTAAGCACACCACCTCTGTCCTATATTCCTGCTATCACCCAGCCTGTACCATCATCATTTATATACTAATGTGCACTACAGCATACTGGTACTAAGCACCGCACCTCTGTCCTATATTCCTGCCATCACCCAGCCTGTACCATCACCATTTATATACTAATGTGCACTACAGCATACTGGTACTAAGCACCGCACCTCTGTCCTATATTCCTGCCATCACCCAGCCTGTACCATCATCATTTATATACTAATGTGCACTACAGCATACTGGTACTAAGCACAGCACCTCTGTCCTATATTCCTGCCATCACCCAGCCTGTACCATCACCATTTATATACTAATGTGCACTACAGCATACTGGTACTAAGCACCGCACCTCTGTCCTATATTCCTGCCATCACCCAGCCTGTACCATCATCATTTATATACTAATGTGCACTACAGCATACTGGTACTAAGCACCGCACCTCTGTCCTATATTCCTGCCATCACCCAGCCTGTACCATCATCATTTATATACTAATGTGCACTACAGTATACTGGTACTAAGCACCGCACCTCTGTCCTATATTCCTGCCATCACCCAGCCTGTACCATCATCATTTATATACTAATGTGCACTACATCATACTGGTACTAAGCACCGCACCTTTGTCCTATATTCCTGCCATCACCCAGCCTGTACCATCATCATTTATATACTAATGTGCACTACAGCATACTGGTACTAAGCACAGCACCCCTGTCCTATATACCTGCCATCACCCAGCCTGTACCATCATCATTTATATACTAATGTGCACTACAGCATACTGGTACTGAGCACCGCACCTCTGTCCTATATTCCTGCCATCACCCAGCCTGTACCATCATCATTTATATACTAATGTGCACTACAGCATACTGGTACTAAGCACCGCACCTCTGTCCTATATTCCTGTTATCACCCAGCCTGTACCATCATCATTTATATACTAATGTGCACTACAGCATACTGGTACTAAGCACCGCACCTCTGTCCTATATTCCTGCCATCACCCAGCCTGTACCATCATCATTTATATACTAATGTGCACTACAGCATACTGGTACTAAGCACCGCTCCTCTGTCTTATATTCCTGCCATCCCCCAGCCTGTACCATCATCATTTATATACTAATGTGCACTACAGCATACTGGTACTAAGCACCGCACCTCTGTCCTATATTCCTGCCATCACCTAGCCTGTACCATCATCATTTATATACTAATGTGCACTACAGTATACTGGTACTAAGCACCGCACCTCTGTCCTATATTCCTGCCATCACCCAGCCTGTACCATCATCATTTATATACTAATGTGCACTACAGCATACTGGTACTAAGCACCGCACCTCTGTCCTATATTCCTGCCATCACCCAGCCTGTACCATCATCATTTATATACTAATGTGCACTACAGCATACTGGTACTAAGCACCGCACCTCTGTCCTATATTCCTGCCATCACCCAGCCTGTACCATCATCATTTATATACTAATGTGCACTACAGTATACTGGTACTAAGCACAGCACCTCTGTCCTATATTCCTGCCATCACCCAGCCTGTACCATCATCATTTATATACTAATGTGCACTACAGTATACTGGTACTGAGCACCGCAACTCTGTCCTATATTCCTGCTATCACCCAGCCTGTACCATCATCATTTATATACTAATGTGCACTACAGTATACTGGTACTAAGCACCGCACCTCTGTCCTATATTCCTGCCATCACCCAGCCTGTACCATCATCATTTATATACTAATGTGCACTACAGTATACTGGTACTAAGCACCGCACCTCTGTCCTATATTCCTGCCATCACCCAGCCTGTACCATCATCATTTATATACTAATGTGCACTACAGTATACTGGTACTAAGCACCGCACCTCTGTCCTATATACCTGCCATCACCCAGCCTGTACCATCATCATTTATATACTAATGTGCACTACAGTAGAGTATACTGGTACTGAGCACCGCACCTCTGTCCTATATTCCTGCTATCACCCAGCCTGTACCATCATCATTTATATACTAATGTGCACTACAGTATACTGGTACTAAGCACCGCACCTCTGTCCTATATTCCTGCCATCACCCAGCCTGTACCATCATCATTTATATACTAATGTGCACTACAGCATACTGGTACTAAGCACCGCTCCTCTGTCCTATATTCCTGCCATCCCCCAGCCTGTACCATCATCATTTATATACTAATGTGCACTACAGCATACTGGTACTAAGCACCGCACCTCTGTCCTATATTCCTGCCATCACCTAGCCTGTACCATCATCATTTATATACTAATGTGCACTACAGTATACTGGTACTAAGCACCGCACCTCTGTCCTATATTCCTGCCATCACCCAGCCTGTACCATCATCATTTATATACTAATGTGCACTACATCATACTGGTACTAAGCAGCGCACCTCTGTCCTATATTCCTGCCATCACCCAGCCTGTACCATCATCATTTATATACTAATGTGCACTACAGTATACTGGTACTAAGCACCGCACCTCTGTCCTATATTCCTGCTATCACCCAGCCTGTACCATCATCATTTATATACTAATGTGCACTACAGTATACTGGTACTAAGCACCGCACCTCTGTCCTATATTCCTGCCATCACCCAGCCTGTACCATCATCATTTATATACTAATGTGCACTACAGCATACTGGTACTAAGCACCGCACCTCTGTCCTATATTCCTGCCATCACCCAGCCTGTACCATCATCATTTATATACTAATGTGCACTACAGTATACTGGTACTAAGCACCGCACCTCTGTCCTATATACCTGCCATCACCCAGCCTGTACCATCATCATTTATATACTAATGTGCACTACAGCATACTGGTACTAAGCACCGCTCCTCTGTCCTATATTCCTGCCATCACCCAGCCTGTACCATCACCATTTATATACTAATGTGCACTACAGTATACTGGTACTAAGCACCGCACCTCTGTCCTATATTCCTGCCATCACCCAGCCTGTACCATCATCATTTATATACTAATGTGCACTACAGCATACTGGTACTAAGCACCGCACCTCTGTCCTATATTCCTGCTATCACCCAGCCTGTACCATCATCATTTATATTCTAATGTGCACTACAGCATACTTGTACTAAGCACCGCACCTCTGTCCTATATTCCTGCCATCACCCAGCCTGTACCATCATCATTTATATACTAATGTGCACTACAGTATACTGGTACTAAGCACCGCACCTCTGTCCTATATTCCTAATATCACCCAGCCTGTACCATCATCATTTATATACTAATGTGCACTACAGTATACTGGTACTAAGCACCGCACCTCTGTCCTATATTCCTGCCATCACCCAGCCTGTACCATCATCATTTATATACTAATGTGCACTACAGCATACTGGTACTAAGCACCCCACCTCTGTCCTATATTCCTGCCATCACCCAGCCTGTACCATCATCATTTATATACTAATGTGCACTACAGTATACTGGTACTAAGCACCGCACCTCTGTCCTATATTCCTGCCATCACCCAGCCTGTACCATCATCATTTATATACTAATGTGCACTACAGTATACTGGTACTAAGCACAGCACCTCTGTCCTATATTCCTAATATCACCCAGCCTGTACCATCATCATTTATATACTAATGTGCACTACAGCATACTGGTACTGAGCACCGCACCTCTGTCCTATATTCCTGCCATCACCCAGCCTGTACCATCATCATTTATATACTAATGTGCACTACAGTATACTGGTACTAAGCACCGCACCTCTGTCCTATATTCCTAATATCACCCAGCCTGTACCATCATCATTTATATACTAATGTGCACTACAGCATACTGGTACTAAGCACCGCACCTCTGTCCTATATTCCTGCTATCACCCAGCCTGTACCATCATCATTTATATACTAATGTGCTCTACAGCATAGTGGTACTAAGCACCGCACCTCTGTCCTATATTCCTGCCATCACCCAGCCTGTACCATCATCATTTATATACTAATGTGCACTACAGCATACTGGTACTAAGCACCGCACCTCTGTCCTATATTCCTAATATCACCCAGCCTGTACCATCATCATTTATATACTAATGTGCACTACAGCATACTGGTACTAAGCACAGCACCTCTGTCCTATATTCCTGCCATCACCCAGCCTGTACCATCATCATTTATATACTAATGTGCACTACAGCATACTGGTACTAAGCACAGCACCTCTGTCCTATATTCCTGCTATCACCCAGCCTGTACCATCATCATTTATATACTAATGTGCACTACAGCATACTGGTACTAAGCACACCACCTCTGTCCTATATTCCTGCTATCACCCAGCCTGTACCATCATCATTTATATACTAATGTGCACTACAGCATACTGGTACTAAGCACCGCACCTCTGTCCTATATTCCTGCCATCACCCAGCCTGTACCATCACCATTTATATACTAATGTGCACTACAGCATACTGGTACTAAGCACCGCACCTCTGTCCTATATTCCTGCCATCACCCAGCCTGTACCATCATCATTTATATACTAATGTGCACTACAGCATACTGGTACTAAGCACAGCACCTCTGTCCTATATTCCTGCCATCACCCAGCCTGTACCAACACCATTTATATACTAATGTGCACTACAGCATACTGGTACTAAGCACCGCACCTCTGTCCTATATTCCTGCCATCACCCAGCCTGTACCATCATCATTTATATACTAATGTGCACTACAGCATACTGGTACTAAGCACCGCACCTCTGTCCTATATTCCTGCCATCACCCAGCCTGTACCATCATCATTTATATACTAATGTGCACTACAGTATACTGGTACTAAGCACCGCACCTCTGTCCTATATTCCTGCCATCACCCAGCCTGTACCATCATCATTTATATACTAATGTGCACTACATCATACTGGTACTAAGCACCGCACCTTTGTCCTATATTCCTGCCATCACCCAGCCTGTACCATCATCATTTATATACTAATGTGCACTACAGCATACTGGTACTAAGCACAGCACCCCTGTCCTATATACCTGCCATCACCCAGCCTGTACCATCATCATTTATATACTAATGTGCACTACAGCATACTGGTACTGAGCACCGCACCTCTGTCCTATATTCCTGCCATCACCCAGCCTGTACCATCATCATTTATATACTAATGTGCACTACAGCATACTGGTACTAAGCACCGCACCTCTGTCCTATATTCCTGTTATCACCCAGCCTGTACCATCATCATTTATATACTAATGTGCACTACAGCATACTGGTACTAAGCACCGCACCTCTGTCCTATATTCCTGCCATCACCCAGCCTGTACCATCATCATTTATATACTAATGTGCACTACAGCATACTGGTACTAAGCACCGCTCCTCTGTCTTATATTCCTGCCATCCCCCAGCCTGTACCATCATCATTTATATACTAATGTGCACTACAGCATACTGGTACTAAGCACCGCACCTCTGTCCTATATTCCTGCCATCACCTAGCCTGTACCATCATCATTTATATACTAATGTGCACTACAGTATACTGGTACTAAGCACCGCACCTCTGTCCTATATTCCTGCCATCACCCAGCCTGTACCATCATCATTTATATACTAATGTGCACTACAGCATACTGGTACTAAGCACCGCACCTCTGTCCTATATTCCTGCCATCACCCAGCCTGTACCATCATCATTTATATACTAATGTGCACTACAGCATACTGGTACTAAGCACCGCACCTCTGTCCTATATTCCTGCCATCACCCAGCCTGTACCATCATCATTTATATACTAATGTGCACTACAGTATACTGGTACTAAGCACAGCACCTCTGTCCTATATTCCTGCCATCACCCAGCCTGTACCATCATCATTTATATACTAATGTGCACTACAGTATACTGGTACTGAGCACCGCAACTCTGTCCTATATTCCTGCTATCACCCAGCCTGTACCATCATCATTTATATACTAATGTGCACTACAGTATACTGGTACTAAGCACCGCACCTCTGTCCTATATTCCTGCCATCACCCAGCCTGTACCATCATCATTTATATACTAATGTGCACTACAGTATACTGGTACTAAGCACCGCACCTCTGTCCTATATTCCTGCCATCACCCAGCCTGTACCATCATCATTTATATACTAATGTGCACTACAGTATACTGGTACTAAGCACCGCACCTCTGTCCTATATACCTGCCATCACCCAGCCTGTACCATCATCATTTATATACTAATGTGCACTACAGTAGAGTATACTGGTACTGAGCACCGCACCTCTGTCCTATATTCCTGCTATCACCCAGCCTGTACCATCATCATTTATATACTAATGTGCACTACAGTATACTGGTACTAAGCACCGCACCTCTGTCCTATATTCCTGCCATCACCCAGCCTGTACCATCATCATTTATATACTAATGTGCACTACAGCATACTGGTACTAAGCACCGCTCCTCTGTCCTATATTCCTGCCATCCCCCAGCCTGTACCATCATCATTTATATACTAATGTGCACTACAGCATACTGGTACTAAGCACCGCACCTCTGTCCTATATTCCTGCCATCACCTAGCCTGTACCATCATCATTTATATACTAATGTGCACTACAGTATACTGGTACTAAGCACCGCACCTCTGTCCTATATTCCTGCCATCACCCAGCCTGTACCATCATCATTTATATACTAATGTGCACTACATCATACTGGTACTAAGCAGCGCACCTCTGTCCTATATTCCTGCCATCACCCAGCCTGTACCATCATCATTTATATACTAATGTGCACTACAGTATACTGGTACTAAGCACCGCACCTCTGTCCTATATTCCTGCTATCACCCAGCCTGTACCATCATCATTTATATACTAATGTGCACTACAGTATACTGGTACTAAGCACCGCACCTCTGTCCTATATTCCTGCCATCACCCAGCCTGTACCATCATCATTTATATACTAATGTGCACTACAGCATACTGGTACTAAGCACCGCACCTCTGTCCTATATTCCTGCCATCACCCAGCCTGTACCATCATCATTTATATACTAATGTGCACTACAGTATACTGGTACTAAGCACCGCACCTCTGTCCTATATACCTGCCATCACCCAGCCTGTACCATCATCATTTATATACTAATGTGCACTACAGCATACTGGTACTAAGCACCGCTCCTCTGTCCTATATTCCTGCCATCACCCAGCCTGTACCATCACCATTTATATACTAATGTGCACTACAGTATACTGGTACTAAGCACCGCACCTCTGTCCTATATTCCTGCCATCACCCAGCCTGTACCATCATCATTTATATACTAATGTGCACTACAGCATACTGGTACTAAGCACCGCACCTCTGTCCTATATTCCTGCTATCACC
Source organism: Taudactylus pleione (assembly GCA_031769625.1). Lineage (NCBI taxonomy): Eukaryota > Metazoa > Chordata > Amphibia > Anura > Myobatrachidae > Taudactylus > Taudactylus pleione. Next base: position 133,851 of record JAUIMM010001971.1, on the reverse strand, counting down.
CAGCCTGTACCATCATCATTTATATACTAATGTGCACTACAGCATACTTGTACTAAGCACCGCACCTCTGTCCTATATTCCTGCCATCACCCAGCCTGTACCATCATCATTTATATACTAATGTGCACTACAGTATACTGGTACTAAGCACCGCACCTCTGTCCTATATTCCTAATATCACCCAGCCTGTACCATCATCATTTATATACTAATGTGCACTACAGCATACTGGTACTAAGCACCGCACCTCTGTCCTATATTCCTGCTATCACCCAGCCTGTACCATCATCATTTATATACTAATGTGCACTACAGCATACTGGTACTAAGCACAGCACCTCTGCCCTATATTCCTGCCATCACCCAGCCTGTACCATCATCATTTATATACTAATGTGCACTACAGCATACTGGTACTAAGCACCGCACCTCTGTCCTATATTCCTGCCATTACCCAGCCTGTACCATCATCATTTATATACTAATGTGCACTACAGCATACTGGTACTAAGCACTGCACCTCTGTCCTATATTCCTGCCATCACCCAGCCTGTACCATCATCATTTATATACTAATGTGCACTACAGCATACTGGTAATAAGCACCGCACCTCTGTCCTATATTCCTGCCATCACCCAGCCTCTACCATCATCATTTATATACTAATGTGCACTACAGTATACTGGTACTAAGCACCGCACCTCTGTTCTATATTCCTGCCATCACCCAGCCTGTACCATCATCATTTATATACTAATGTGCACTACATCATACTGGTACTGAGCACAGCACCTCTGTCCTATATTCCTGCTATCACCCAGCCTGTACCATCATCATTTATATACTAATGTGCACTACAGCATACTGGTACTAAGCACCGCACCTCTGTCCTATATTCCTGCCATCACCCAGCCTGTACCATCATCATTTATATACTAATGTGCACTACAGCATACTGGTACTAAGCACAGCACCTCTGTCCTATATACCTGCCATCACCCAGCCTGTACCATCACCATTTATATACTAATGTGCACTACAGCATACTGGTACTAAGCACCGCACCTCTGTCCTATATTCCTGCTATCACCCAGCCTGTACCATCATCATTTATATACTAATGTGCACTACAGCATACTGGTACTAAGCACCGCACCTCTGTCCTATATTCCTGCCATCACCCAGCCTGTACCATCATCATTTATATACTAATGTGCACTACAGCATACTGGTACTAAGCACCGCACCTCTGTCCTATATTCCTGCCATCACCCAGCCTGTACCATCATCATTTATATACTAATGTGCACTACAGTATACTGGTACTAAGCACCACACCTCTGTCCTATATTCCTGCTATCACCCAGCCTGTACCATCATCATTTATATACTAATGTGCACTACAGTATACTGGTACTAAGCACCGCACCTCTGTCCTATATTCCTGCCATCACCCAGCCTGTACTATCATCATTTATATACTAATGTGCACTACAGTATACTGGTACTAAGCACCGCACCTCTGTCCTATATTCCTGCCATCACCCAGCCTGTACCATCATCACTTATATACTAATGTGCACTACAGTATACTGGTACTAAGCACCGCACCTCTGTCCTATATTCCTGCCATCACCCAGCCTGTACCATCATCATTTATATACTAATGTGCACTACAGTATACTGGTACTAAGCACCGCACCTCTGTCCTATATTCCTGCCATCACCCAGCCTGTACCATCATCATTTATATACTAATGTGCACTACAGCATACTGGTACTAAGCACCGCACCTCTGTCCTATATACCTGCTATCACCCAGCCTGTACTATCATCATTTATATACTAATGTGCACTACAGCATACTGGTACTAAGCACAGCACCTCTGTCCTATATTCCTGCCATCACCCAGCCTGTACCATCATCATTTATATACTAATGTGCACTACAGCATACTGGTACTAAGCACCGCACCTCTGTCCTATATTCCTGCCATCACCCAGCCTGTACTATCATCATTTATATACGAATGTGCACTACAGCATACTGGTACTGAGCACCGCACCTCTGTCCTATATTCCTGCCATCACCCAGCCTGTACCATCATCATTTATATACTAATGTGCACTACAGCATACTGGTACTAAGCACCGCACCTCTGTCCTATATTCCTGCCATCACCCAGCCTGTACCATCATCATTTATATACTATTGTGCACTACAGTATACTGGTACTAAGCACCGCACCTCTGTCCTATATTCCTGCCATCACCCAGCCTGTACCATCATCATTTATATACTAATGTGCACTACAGCATACTGGTACTAAGCACAGCACCTCTGTCCTATATTCCTGCTATCACCCAGCCTGTACCATCATCATTTATATACTAATGTGCACTACAGTATACTGGTACTAAGCACAACTCCTCTGTCCTATATTCCTGCCATTACCCAGCCTGTACCATCATCATTTATGTGTATCTGTCCCCAGTGCTGTGTGATATATCCTAATAATGCATATGTATCCCAGTGCTGTGTGATATGTCCTAATAATGTGTATGTGTCCCCAGTGCTCTGTGATATCTCCTAATAATGTGTATGTGTCCCCAGTGCTGTGTGATATGTCCTAATAATGTGTATGTGTCCTCAGTGCTGTGTGACATGTCCTAATAATGTGTATGTGTCCCCGATGCTGAGTGATATCTTCAAATAATGTGTATGTGTCCCCAAGTGCTGTGTGATATGTCCTGATAATGTGGATGTGTCCCCAAGTGCTGTGTGATATGTCCTAGTAATGTGTATGTGTCCCCAAGTGCTGTGTGATATGTCCTAGTAATGTGTATGTGTCCCCAAGTGCTGTGTGATATGTCCTAGTAATGTGTATGTGTCCCCAGTGCTCTGTGATATCTCCTAATAATGTGTATGTGTCCCCGGTGCTGTGTGATATCTTCTAATAATGTGTATGTGTCCCCAGTGCTGTGTGATATGTCCTAATAATGTGTTTGTGTCCCCAGTGCTGTGTGACATGTCCTAATAATGTGTGTGTCCCCAAGTGCTGTGTGATATGTCCTAGTAATGTGTATGTGTCCCCAGTGCTGTGTGATATGTCCCAGTAATGTGTATGTGTCCCCAAGTGCTGTGTGATATGTCCTAATAATGTGTATGTGTTCTCAGTGATGTGTAATATGTCCTAATAATGTGTTTGTGTTCCCAGTACTGTGTGATATGTCCTAATAATGTGTATGTGTTCTCAGTGATGTGTAATATGTCCTAATAATGTGTATGTGTCCCCAGTGCTGTGTGATATGTCCTAATAATGTGTATGTGTTCCCAGTGCTGTGTGATATGTGGTAATAATGTGTATGTGTTCCCAGTACTGTGTGATATGTCCTAATAATGTGTATGTGTCCCCAAGTGCTGTGTGACATGTCCTAATAATGTGTATGTGTTCCCAGTACTGTGTGATATGTCCTAATAATGTGTATGTGTTCTCAGTGATGTGTAATATGTCTTAATAATGTGTTTGTGTCCCCAGTGCTGTGTGACATGTCCTAATAATGTGTATGTGTCCCCAGTGCTATGTGATATGTCCTAATAATGTGTATGTGTCCCAGTACTGTGTGATATGTCCTAATAATGTGTATGTGTCCCCAGTGCTGTGTGATATGTCCTAATAATGTGTATGTGTCCCCAGTGCTGTGTGATATGTCCTAATAATGTGTATGTGTCCCCAGTGCTGTGTGATATGTCCTAATAATGTGTATGTGTCCCCAGTGCTGTGTGGTATGTGATAATAATGTGTATGTGTCCCCAGTGCTGTGTGATATGTCCTAATAATGTGTATGTGTTCCCAGTGCTATGTAATATGTCCTATTAATGTGTATGTTTCCCAGTACTGTGTGATATGTCCTAATAATGTGTATGTGTCCCCAGTGCTGTGTGATATGTCCTAATAATGTGTATGTGTCCCAGTACTGTGTGATATGTCCTAGTAATGTGTATGTGTCCCCAGTGCTGTGTGATATGTCCTAATAATGTGTATGTGTCCCCAGTGCTGTGTGATATGTGGTAATAATGTGTATGTGTCCCCAGTGCTGTGTGACATGTCCTAATAATGTGTACGTGTCCCCAGTGCTGTGTGATATGTGGTAATAATGTGTATGTGTCCCCAGTGCTGTGTGATATGTCCTAATAACGTGTATGTGTCCCAGTGCTGTGTGATATGTCCTAGTAATGTGTATGTGTCCCCAGTGCTGTGTGATATGTCCTAATAATGTGTATGTGTCCCCAGTGCTGTGTGATATGTTCTAATAAAGTGTATGTGTCCCCAGTGCTGTGTGATATGTCCTAATAATGTGTATGTGTCCCCAGTGCTGTGTGATATGTCCTAATAATGTGTATGTGTCCCCAGTGCTGTGTGATATGTCCTAATAATGTGTTTGTGTTCCCAGTACTGTGTGATATGTCCTAATAATGTGTATGTGTCCCCAGTGCTGTGTGATATGTCCTAATAACGTGTATGTGTCCCAGTGCTGTGTGATATGTCCTAGTAATGTGTATGTGTCCCCAGTGCTGTGTGATATGTCCTAATAATGTGTATGTGTCCCCAGTGCTGTGTGATATGTCCTAATAATGTGTATGTGTCCCCAGTGCTGTGTGATATGTCCTAATAATGTGTATGTGTCCCCAGTGCTGTGTGATATGTCCTAGTAATGTGTATGTGTCCCCAGTGCTGTGTGATATGTCCTAATAATGTGTATGTGTCCCCAGTGCTGTGTGATATGTCCTAATAATGTGTTTGTGTTCCCAGTACTGTGTGATATGTCCTAATAACGTGTATGTGTCCCCAGTGCTGTGTGATATGTCCTAATAATGTGTATGTGTCCCCAGTGCTGTGTGATATGTCCTAATAATGTGTATGTGTCCCCAGTACTGTGTGATATGTCCTAATAATGTGTATGTGTCCCCAGTGCTGTGTGATATGTCCTAATAATGTGTTTGTGTTCCCAGTACTGTGTGATATGTCCTAATAACGTGTATGTGTCCCCAGTGCTGTGTGATATGTCCTAATAATGTGTATGTGTCCCCAGTGCTGTGTGATATGTCCTAATAATGTGTCTGTGTCCCCAGTACTGTGTGATATGTCCTAATAATGTGTATGTGTCCCCAGTGCTGTGTGATATGTCCTAATAATGTGTTTGTGTTCCCAGTACTGTGTGATATGTCCTAATAATGTGTCTGTGTCCCCAGTGCTGTGTGATATGTCCTAATAATGTGTTTGTGTTCCCAGTACTGTGTGATATGTCCTAATAATGTGTCTGTGTCCCCAAGTGCTGTGTGATATGTCCTAATAACGTGTATGTGTCCCAGTACTGTGTGATATGTCCTAGTAATGTGTATGTGTCCCCAGTGCTGTGTGATATGTCCTAATAATGTGTATGTGTCCCCAGTGCTGTGTGATATGTCCTAATAATGTGTATGTGTCCCCAGTGCTGTGTGATATGTCCTAATAATGTGTATGTGTCCCCAGTGCTGTGTGATATGTCCTAATAATGTGTATGTGTCCCCAGTGCTGTGTGATATGTCCTAATAATGTGTTTGTGTTCCCAGTACTGTGTGATATGTCCTAATAACGTGTATGTGTCCCCAGTGCTGTGTGATATGTCCTAATAATGTGTATGTGTCCCCAGTGCTGTGTGATATGTCCTAATAATGTGTATGTGTCCCCAGTACTGTGTGATATGTCCTAATAATGTGTATGTGTCCCCAGTGCTGTGTGATATGTCCTAATAATGTGTTTGTGTTCCCAGTACTGTGTGATATGTCCTAATAACGTGTATGTGTCCCCAGTGCTGTGTGATATGTCCTAATAATGTGTATGTGTCCCCAGTGCTGTGTGATATGTCCTAATAACGTGTATGTGTCCCCAGTACTGTGTGATATGTCCTAATAATGTGTATGTGTCCCCAGTGCTGTGTGATATGTCCTAATAATGTGTTTGTGTTCCCAGTACTGTGTGATATGTCCTAATAATGTGTATGTGTCCCCAGTGCTGTGTGATATGTCCTAATAATGTGTATGTGTCCCCAGTGCTGTGTGATATGTCCTAATAATGTGTATGTGTCCCCAGTGCTGTGTGATATGTCCTAATAATGTGTTTGTATTCCCAGTACTGTGTGATATGTCCTAATAATGTGTATGTGTCTCCTGTGTTACATGTTGTAAGTTGTGGGTGACCTGACCCTACTGCAGAAACTGCTAAACTTTCTGTTGCCATCTAGACCTCTGCCAGCGTATGCTATCGCAGGGGCTTCATTATGCACGCCCATGTAACGCCCATGCACGCCTGTGTTTCTCTGACCAGCCCCCATCACTACCCTCAAATAGTCACTTCCTGTCAGTCACCATGTGAAGACTCTGCGTGCTCACTGTGATCACTTCCCGATCACTGTGGCCGGTTTACGTCTTACACGCATGCGCAGATTGGCTGGCTGTGTGCGAACAGACCTGAATCAGCCCTTAGTCCCGTGCCTGCAGTTTGGGAGTAATTACGGGGACTGCATCTGCCTCTAATTACCTACAGTCATATAATGCACCTGAGACAGAAGGGAGGGGTGACTGCAGCGGATGAGTCTCACCTGTCTCATTGTAGGAGGGATCAGGGGAGGAGAACAGGTTGGAGCCGGTATCATTGTGTCTCCCTTTTATCCTGCAACAGAAGACATTGGACAGTGATGATAAAGTTGGATACTTAAAGGCTTTCTCCTAAAGCAGAGGTTCTCAAACTCAGTCACCAGGACCCCACACAGGTAACATTTCCCAGATCACCCAGCAGAGGCACAGGTGTACTCATTACTCACACATTTCCCAGATCACCCAGCAGGGGAACAGGTGTACTCATCACTCACTGACACATTACACCTGTGCACCTGCTGGGTGATCTGGGAAATGTGTCAGTGAGTATTGATTGCACCTGTGCTCCTGCTGGGTGACCTGGGAAATGTGTCAATGAGTGAGGAATACACTTGTGCACCTGCTGGGTGATCTGTGAAATCATTATTCACTGACACATTTCCCAGGTCACCCAGCAGGAGCACAGGTGCAATCAATACTCACTGACACATTTCCCAGATCACCCAGCAGGGGCACAGGTGTACTCATTACTCACTGACACATTTCCCAGGTCACCCAGCAGATGCACAGGTGTATTCCTCACTCATTGACACATTTCCCAGGTCACCCAGCAAGAGCACAGGTGTATTCATTACTCACTGACACATTTCCCAGGTCACCTAGCAGGTGCACAGGTGCACTCAGTACTCACTGACACATTTCCCAGGTCACCCAGCAGGTGCACAGGTGTATTCCTCACTCATTGACACATTTCCCAGGTCACCCAGCAGGAGCACAGGTGTACTCATTACTCACTGACACATTTCCCAGGTGAACCAGCAGGTGCACAGGTGTACTCAGTACTCACTGACACATTTCCCAGGTCACCCAGCAGGTGCACAGGTGTAATCATTACTCACTGACACATTTCCCAGATCACCCAGCAGGGGCACAGGTATACTCATTACTCACTGACACATTTCCCAGGTCACCCAGCAGATGCACAGGTGTATTCCTCACTCATTGACACATTTCCCAGGTCACCCAGCAGATGCACAGGCGTATTCCTCACTCATTGACACATTTCCCAGATCACCCAGCAGGGGCACAGGTGTACTCATTACTCACACATTTCCCAGATCACCCAGCAGGGGAACAGGTGTACTCATTACTCACTGACACATTTCCCAGGTCACCCAGCAGGTGTACAGGTGTACTCATTACTCACTGACACATTTCCCAGGTCACCCAGCAGGAGCACAGGTGTACTCATTACTCACTGACACATTTCCCAGGTCACCCAGCAGGTGCACAGGTGTAATCATTACTCACTGACACATTTCCCAGGTCACCCAGCAGGTGCACAGGTGTAATCATTACTCACTGACACATTTCCCAGGTCACCCAGCAGGTGCACAGGTGTACTCATTACTCACTGACACATTTCCCAGGTCACCCAGCAGGAGCACAGGTGTACTCATTACTCACTGACACATTTCCCAGGTCACCCAGCAGGAGCACAGGTGTACTCATTACTCACTGACACATTTCCCAGGTCACCCAGCAGGAGCACAGGTGTACTCATTACTCACTGACACAGTTTAAAAGAGCAACAGGTGCAGCTAAATATTTCACTTGCGATCCTTGCTGAATCAGACACAGAATCACAATTGCAAAACTGCACGCAATTACAATCCCAGCAGTGAGATGGAGGTCGCAGGGTGGGATCACCATCGCAACCATCGCTCCCGATATTCGGGACTCTGCATTCAGCAGTGCACTTGCGTTTACTGCTGAATTAAGCCCTCTGTGAGGAGACCTGGAAAAAAATGCTCTGTTTGGGGTCCTGAGGACTGAGTTTGAGAACCTGCACCCCAAAGTAAGGAAACTCCCAAATTACGATGTGTGAGTGGGTATGTGAGTATGAGAGAGAGTGTCTATGTACAGTATGTGTGTGTCTTTGTCTCTCACTGTACTCAAACACTCTTTGTACCCACACACTCACTGTACTGGCTCTCTCTGTACTCACACACACTGTACTCACACACTCACTGTACTGGCTCTCTCTGTACTCACACACACTATACTCACACACTCACTGTACTGGCTCTCTCTGTACTCACACACACTGTACTCACACACTCACTATACTGGCTCTCTCTATACTAGGGGTGAGCGGGTTCGGATTTCTGAAATCCGAACCCCCCCGAGCCCCCCCGATCCGAGTCCGATCCGAATCAGGCTCGACTTTTCCCGCCTGACTCGGATCTGAAATCGAGGCAAAACGTCATCATCCTGCCTTCCGAGTCTCGCGGGTTTTGGATCCTATATAAGGTACCCGCGTCGGCGCCATTTTCTCACTCGGCTGTGGACAGTGAAGAGGGAGGGTGGGAGTTAGGGCTGTGTAGTGTAGTGTAGTGTAGTGCTGCTGTTGTCCACTACTTCAAAGTCCATAGGGGCTGGCTGTGTTGTGCTGTGCTGCTGTTGTTAATAGGGGCTGTGTCCACTACTTCAAAGTCCATAGGGGCTGGCTGGACTGTGTTGTGCAGTCAGTTCTCCATAGGGGCTGTGTCCACTCCAAAGTCCTGTGCAGTGTCCCAGTCCTAAAGGGGTGCTGTAGTGTTGTCCAGGGGGTGCTCTGTCCATCAGGGGTGCTCCCCCCAAGTGCTAAAAAAATAATATATTTTCTGTGTTTGTGAATTGTGTGCGCAGTAGCCGCACGTGCATCAACAAAGTAGTGCCAAGCGTGCGCCTGTGTCATAAGTAAAGGGCCAGCTGGCTTGACCGTTAAGGGTGCTGTAACCCCCGAAAGTACACTCCAGTCCAAACCAAAAAAAAAATTATTTTCTGTGTTTGTGAATTGTGTGCGCAGTAGCCGCACGTGCATCAACAAAGTAGTGCCAAGCGTGCGCCTGTGTCATAAGTAAAGGGCCAGCTGGCTTGACCGTTAAGGGTGCTGTAACCCCCGAAAGTACACTCCAGTCCAAACCAAAAAAAAAATTATTTTCTGTGTTTGTGAATTGTGTGCGCAGTAGCCGCACGTGCATCAACAAAGTAGTGCCAAGCGTGCGCCTGTGTCATAAGTAAAGGGCCGGCTGGCTTGACCGTTAAGGGTGCTGTAACCCCCGAAAGTACACTCCAGTCCAAACCAAAAAAAAAATTATTTTCTGTGTTTGTGAATTGTGTGCGCAGTAGCCGCATGTGCATCAACAAAGTAGTGCCAAGCGTGCGCCTGTGTCATAAGTAAAGGGCTGACTGGCTTGACCGTTAAGGGTGCTGTAACCCCCGAAAGTACACTCCAGTCCAAACCAAAAAAAAAATTATTTTCTGTGTTTGTGAATTGTGTGCGCAGTAGCCGCACGTGCATCAACAAAGTAGTGCCAAGCATGCGCCTGTGTCATAAGTAAAGGGCCGGCTGGCTTGACCGTTAAGGGTGCTGTAACCCCCGAAAGTACACTCCAGTCCAAACCAAAAAAAAAATTATTTTCTGTGTTTGTGAATTGTGTGCGCAGTAGCCGCATGTGCATCAACAAAGTAGTGCCAAGCGTGCGCCTGTGTCATAAGTAAAGGGCCGGCTGGCTTGACCGTTAAAGGGTGCTGTAACCCCCAAAGTACACTCCAGTCCAAACCAAAAAAAAAATTATTTTCTGTGTTTGTGAATTGTGTGCGCAGTAGCCGCACGTGCATCAACAAAGTAGTTCCAAGCGTGCGCCTGTGTCATAAGTAAAGGGCCGGCTAGCTAGACCGTTAAAGGGTGCTGTAACCCCCGAAAGTACTCTCCAGTCCAAACCAAAAAAAAAATTATTTTCTGTGTTTGTGAATTGTGTGCACAGTAGCCGCACGTGCATCAACAAAGTAGTGCCAAGCGTGCGCCTGTGTCATAAGTAAAGGGCCAGCAGGCTTGACCGTTAAAGGGTTCTGTAACCCCCAAAGTACACTCCAAACCAAAAAAAAATATATTTTCTGTGTTTGTGACTTGTGTGCACTGTGGCTGCACGTGCATCAACAAAGGAGCAGCGCCAAGCGTGCGCCTGTGTCCCATAAGTAAAGAGCCGGCTGGCTCATTTCTTAAAGGGTGGTGTAACCCACAAAGTGCACTACTCTCCAGCAAAAATAAAAAAATATTTTCTGTGTTTGTGTGCGCTTTAGCCGCACGTATATATATCAATATAGCATAAATGGAGGACCAAACTTTCTCCGATAAAAATAAAATAGGGAAAGATCAAGAACCACTTCCTCCTAGTGCTGTTGCTGCTGCTGGGAGTTGTTCATCATCCCAGAGAGGAAGTAGGAACATCACTACTTTTACTAAACAATTGACCCTCCAACAGTCCCTAGCGATGAGGATGAAGTACGACAGCAGTCATCCTGAAGCAAAACGTATAACTGAGGCCTTGACTGCTATGTTGGTGTTAGACGTGCGTCCGGTATCCGACATTAGTGCAGTGGGATTTAGACAATTGATGGAGGTAGTGTGTCCTCGGTTCCAAATCCCGTCTAGATTCCACCTGCATCCTCAAAGCAGCAGCGACAAGCGTGCGTCTGTCTGTTAAAGGGTGGTGACACCCTCAAAGTGTGCTACACAAACAATTAAAATATTGTTCTTTTTTTTTCTGTCTTTGTGAATTGTGTGGGCTGTAGCCGCACCTGCATCCTTAAAGCAGCAGCGACAAGCGTGCGTCTGTCTGTTAAAGGGTGGTGCAACTCTCAAAGTGCTCCAAAAAATAAAAAACTATTTTTTTAATGTGTTTGTGACTTGTGTGCGATGTAGCCGCACTTGCATCCTCAAAGCAGCAGCGACAAGCGTGCGTCTGTCTGTTAAAGGGTGGTGACACCCTCAAAGTGTGCTACACAAACAATAAAAATATTCCTCTTCTTTTTTCTGTCTTTGTGAATTGTGTGCGCTGTAGCCGCACCTGCATCCTTAAAGCAGCAGCGACAAGCGTGCGTCTGTCTGTTAAAGGGTGGTGACACCCTCAAAGTGTGCTACACAAACAATTAAAATATTGTTCTTTTTTCTGTCTTTGTGAATTGTGTGGGCTGTAGCCGCACCTGCATCCTTAAAGCAGCAGCGACAAGCGTGCGTCTGTCTGTTAAAGGGTGGTGACACCCTCAAAGTGTGCTACACAAACAATTAAAATATTGTTCTTTTTTTTTTGGTCTTTGTGAAATGTGTGGGCTGTAGCCGCACCTGCATCCTTAAAGCAGCAGCGACAAGCATGCGTCTGTCTGTTAAAGGGTGGTGACACCCTCAAAGTGTGCTACACAAACAATAAAAATATTCTTCTTCTTTTTTCTGTCTATGTGAATTGTGTGGGCTGTAGCCGCACCTGCATCCTTAAAGCAGCAGTGACAAGCGTGCGTCTGTCTGTTAAAGGGTGGTGACACCCTCAAAGTGTGCTACACAAACAATTAAAATATTGTTCTTTTTTTTTCGGTCTTTGTGAAATGTGTGGGCTGTAGCCGCACCTGCATCCTTAAAGCAGCAGCGACAAGCGTGCGTCTGTCTGTTAAAGGGTGGTGACACCCTCAAAGTGTGCTACACAAACAATTAAAATATTGTTCTTTTTTTTTTGGTCATTGTGAAATGTGTGGGCTGTAGCCGCACCTGCATCCTTAGAGCAGCAGCGACAAGCGTGCGTCTGTCTGTTAAAGGGTGGTGACACCCTCAAAGTGTGCTACACAAACAATAAAAATATTCTTCTTCTTTTTTCTGTCTATGTGAATTGTGTGGGCTGTAGCCGCACCTGCATCCTTAAAGCAGCAGCGACAAGCGTGCGTCTGTCTGTTAAAGGGTGGTGACACCTCAAAGTGTTCTACACAAACAATTAAAATATTGTTCTTTTTTTTTCGGTCTTTGTGAAATGTGTGGGCTGTAGCCGCACCTGCATCCTTAAAGCAGCAGCGACAAGCGTGCGTCTGTCTGTTAAAGGGTGGTGTAACTCTCAAAGTGCTCCAAAAAATAAAAAACTATTTTTTTAATGTGTTTGTGACTTGTGTGCGATGTAGCCGCACTTGCATCCTCAAAGCAGCAGCGACAAGCGTGCGTCTGTCTGTTAAAGGGTGGTGACACCCTCAAAGTGTGCTACACAAACAATAAAAATATTCTTCTTTTTTGTCTTTGTGAATTGTGTGGGCTGTAGCCGCACCTGCATCCTTAAAGCAGCAGCGACAAGCGTGCGTCTGTCTGTTAAAGGGTGGTGACACCCTCAAAGTGTGCTACACAAACAATTAAAATATTGTTCTTTTTTTTTCGGTCTTTGTGAAATGTGTGGGCTGTAGCCGCACCTGCATCCTTAAAGCAGCAGCGACAAGCGTGCGTCTGTCTGTTAAAGGGTGGTGACACCCTCAAAGTGTGCTACACAAAGAATAAAAATATTCTTCTTCTTTTTTCTGTCTTTGTGAATTGTGTGGGCTGTAGCCGCACTTGCATCCTCAAAGCAGCGCGACAAGCGTGCGTCTGTCTGTTAAAGGGTGGTGTAACCCTCAAAGTGTGCTCCACAAACAATAAAAATATTCTTTATTTTTTTCTGTCTTTGTGAATTGTGTGGGCTGTAGCCGCACTTGAATCCTCAAAGCAGCAGCGACAAGCGTGCGTCTGTCTGTTAAAGGATTACATCGGTGACAGCATCCAAGTAGGCATGTCAGACAGTCCGTACCTGTACTGGCAGGAAAAAGAAGCAATTTGGAGGTCCCTGTACAAACTGGCTCTATTTTACCTGAGTTGCCCCCCCTCCAGTGTGTACTCCGAAAGAGTGTTTAGTGCAGCCGGGAACCTTGTCAGCGAAAGGCGTAGGAGGTTGCTTCCACAAAATGTGGAGAAGATGATGTTCATAAAATGAATTATCAACTCTTCCAGGGAGACCAGCCTCCAGAACGTACAGAGGGACCTGTGGTTCCAGCAGGGACGAATTAATACTCTGTGAGGATGAGGATGTACACACTGAAGAGGGTGAGGAATCGGTGGATGAGGAGGATGAGGATGACATCTTGCCTCTGTAGAGCCAGTTTGTGCAGGGACAGATAAATTGCCAGCTTGTTTTGTGGGGGCCCAAACGAACCAATCATTTCAGCCACAGTTGTGTGGCAGACCCTGGCGCTGAAATGATTGGTTTGTTAAAGTGTGCATGTCCTGTTTATACAACATAAGGGTGGGTGGGAGGGCCCAAGGACAATTCCATCTTGCACCTCTTTTTTTTCTTTGCATTATGTACAGTTTGGGGCCTAGTTTTTCAATGCCATCCTGTCTGCCACTGCAGTTTCACGCCTAGATGGGTCACGTGTTTGTGCCGCCCACTCGTGTCGCTTAGCATAGTCATCCAGCTACCTCGGTGCAACCTTTTGGACATAAAAACACTATTGTGAGGTTTGAGGTATTCAGAATAGACTGGAAATGAGTGGAAATTAAGGTTATTGAGGTTAATAATAGCATAGGAGCAGAAAAACCTACAAATTCTGTGATTTTAGCTGTTTTTATGCTTTTTTTCAAAAAAATACAGATCCAAAACACAAAACCCAGAACCCAAAACACGGAAGGGTGGTTTTGGCAAAACCAATCCAGATCCAAAACACGAAGAAAGATCCAGATCCAAAACCAAAACACAAAACACGAAAAGTGGCCGGTGCACACCCCTACTCTATACCCACACACACTGTACTCACACACTCACTATACTGGCTCTCTCTGTACTCACACACTCACTGTACTGGCTCTCTCTGTACTCACACACACTCTCTCACTGTAACACACTCACTGTACTGGCTCTCTCTGTACTCACACACACTCTCTCACTGTAACACACTCTCTGTACTGGCTCTCTTTGTACTGGCTCTATCTGTATTAACACTCTCACTGTACTCACTCTCTCACTGTACTTACACAATCTCTCACTGTATTCACATACTCATTGTACTGGCTCTCTCTGTACTCACACACTCTGTACTCACACTCTCACTATACTCACACACTCTCGCACTGTACTCACACACTCACTGTACTGGCTCTCTCTGTACTCACACACACTCTCTCACTGTAACACACTCTCTGTACTGGCTCTCTTTGTACTCAAACACTCATTGTACTGGCTCTATCTGTATTAACACTCTCACTGTACTCACTCTCTCACTGTACACACACTCTCTCACTGTACTCACACACTCTCTCACTGTACTCACACACTCATTGTACTGGCTCTCTCTGTACTCACTCTCAATGTACTCACACTCACTGTACTGGCTCTCTCTATACCCACACACACTGTACTGGCTCTCTCTGTATTCACACACACTGTACTCACACACACACTCACTGTACTGGCTCTCTCTGTATTCACACACACTCACTGTACTGGCTCTCTCTGTACTCACACACACTGTACTCACACACTCACTGTACTGGCTCTCTCTGTACTCACACACTCACTGTACTGGCTCTCTCTGTACTCACACACACTGTACTCACACACACACACTCACTGTACTGGCTCTCTCTGTACTCACACACACTGTACTGGCTCTCTCTGTACTCACACAGTCACTGTACTGGCTCTCTCTGAACTCACACACTCTGTACTCACACTCTCACTATACTCACACACTCTCTCACTGTACTCACACACTCACTGTACTGGCTCTCTCTGTACTCACACACACTCTCTCACTGTACTCACTCTCTCACTGTACACACACTCTCTCACTGTACTTACACACTCTCTCACTGTACTCACACACATTGCACTGGCTCTCTCTGTACTCACACACTCTGTACTCACACACTCTCTCACTGTACTCACACACTCATTGTACTGGCTCTCTCTGTACTCACTCTCAATGTACTCACACTCACTGTACTGGCTCTCTCTATACCCACACACACTGTACTGGCTCTCTCTGTACTCACACACTCACTGTACTGGCTCTCTCTGTATTCACACACACTGTACTCACACACACACTCACTGTACTGGCTCTCTCTGTATTCACACACACTCACTGTACTGGCTCTCTCTGTACTCACACACACTGTACTCACACACTCACTGTACTGGCTCTCTCTGTACTCACACACTCACTGTACTGGCTCTCTCTGTACTCACACACACTGTACTCACACACTCACTGTACTGGTTCTCTCTGTACTCACACACTCACTGTACTGGCTCTCTCTGTACTCACACACACTGTACTCACACACACACACACTCACTGTACTGGCTCTCTCTGTACTCACACACACTGTACTGGCTCTCTCTGTACTCACACAGTCACTGTACTGGCTCACTCTGTACTCACACTCTCACTATACTCACACACTCTCTCACTGTACTCACACACTCACTGTACTGGCTATCTCTGTACTCACACTCTATCACTGTAACACACTCTCTGTACTGGCTCTATCTGTACTCACACTCTCACTGTACTCACTCTCTCACTGTACACACACTCTCTCACTGTACTCACACACTCTCTCACTGTACTCACACACTCATTGCACTGGCTCTCTCTGTACTCACACACTCTGTACTCACACACTCTCTCACTGTACTCACACACTCACTGTACTGGCTCTCACTGTACTCACACACTCACTGTACTGGCTCTCTCTGTACTCATACACTCACTGTACTGGCTCTCTCTGTACTCACACACTCACTGTACTGGCTCTCTCTGAACTCACACACTCACTGTACTGGCTCTCTCTGTACTCATACACTCACTGTACTGGCTCTCTCTGTACTCACACTCTCACTGTACTGGCTCTCTCTGTACTCACACACACAGGACTCACACACTCATTGTAGTGGCTCTCTCTGTACTCACACGCTCTGTACTCACACTCTCAGTGTACTCACACACTCACTGTACTCAAACTGTACTCACACTCTGTACTCACACACTCTCACTGTACTGGCTCTCTCTGTACTCACACACACTCCCTCACTGTACTCACACACACTCTCTCACTGTACTCACACACACTCTCTCACTGTACTCACACACACTCTCTCTCTGTACTCACACTCTCTCTGTACTCACACATTCTCTCATCGTACTCACACACTCTCTGTACTCACATACTCATTGTACTGGCTCTCTCTGTACTCACACTCTCATTGTACTGGCTCTATCTGTATTAACACTCTCACTGTACTCACTCTCTCACTGAACACACACTCTCTCACTGTACTTACACACTCTCTCACTGTACTCACACACTCATTGTACTGGCTCTCTCTATACCCACACACACTGTACTGGCTCTCTCTGTACTCACACACTCACTGTACTGGCTCTCTCTGTACTCACACACACACTGTACTGGCTCTCTCTGAACTCACACACTCTGTACTCACACTCTCACTATACTCACACACTCTCGCATTGTACTCACACACTCACTGTACTGGCTCTCTCTGTACTCACACACACTCTCTCACTGTAATACACTCTCTGTACTGGCTCTCTTTGTACTCACACACTCATTGTACTGGCTCTATCTGTATTAACACTCTCACTGTACTCACTCTCTCACTGTACACACACTCTCTCACTGTACTTACACACTCTCTCACTGTATTCACATACTCATTGTACTGGCTCTCTCTGTACTCACACACTCTGTACTCACACTCTCACTATACTCACACACTCTCGCACTGTACTCACACACTCACTGTACTGGCTCTCTCTGTACTCACACACACTCTCTCACTGTAACACACTCTCTGTACTGGCTCTCTTTGTACTCACACACTCATTGTACTGGCTCTATCTGTATTAACACTCTCACTGTACACACTCTCTCACTGTACACACACTCTCTCACTGTACTCACACACTCTCTCACTGTACACACACTCTCTCACTGTACTCACACACTCTCTCACTGTACTCACACACTCTCTCACTGTACTCACACACTCATTGCACTGGCTCTCTCAGTACTCACACACTCTGTACTCACACACTCCCTCACTGTACTCACACACTCATTGTACTGGCTCTCTCTGTACTCACTCTCAATGTACTCACACACACTGTACTGGCTCTCTCTGTACTCACACTCACTCACTGTACTCACACACTCTCTGTACTGGCTCTCTCTTTACTCACACTCACTGTACTCACACACTCTCACAGTACTCACACACTCTCACTGTACTCACATACTCTCTCACTGTACTCACACACTCACTGTACTGGCCTACTGTACTCACACACTCATTGTACTGGCTCTCTCTGTACTGGCTCTCTCTGTACTCACACAAACTGTACTCAAACTCTCACTGTACTCACACACTCTCACTATACTCATACACTCTCTCACTGTACTCACACACTCACTGTACTCACACTGTACTCACACACTCTGTACTGGCTCTCACTGTACTCACACACACTCTCTCACTGTACTCACACACACTCTCTCACTGTACTCACACACACTCTCTCTCTGTACTCACACTCTCTCTGTACTCACACACACTCTCTCACTGTACTCACACTCTCTCTGTACTCACACTCTCACTGTACTCACACACTCTCTGTACTGGCACTCTCTGTACTCACACACACTGTACTCACATACTCATTGTACTGGCTCTCTCTGTACTCACACACTCTGTACTCACACTCTCACTGTACTCACACACTCATTGTACTGGCTCTCTCTGTACTCACACACTCACTGTACTCACACACTCACTGTATTCACACACTCATTGTTCTGGCTCTCTCTGTACTCACACACACTATACTCACACTCTCACTATACTCACACACACTGTACTCACATACTCATTGTACTGGCACTCTCTGTACTCTCACTCTCTCTGTACTCACACACTCTCTCACTGTACTCACACACTCACTGTACTGGCTCTCTATGTACTCACACACTCTGTACTCATGCACTCACACTCTCTCATTCACTCACACACTCTCTCACTGTACCTCACTGTACTCACACACTCTGTACTCACACACTCTCTCACAGTACTCACACTCTTTGTACTGGCTCTCTCTGCACTCACACTCTCTCATTCACTCACACACTCTCTCACTGTACCTCACTGTACTCACACACTCTGTACTCACACACTCTCTCACAGTACTCACACACTCACTGTACTGGCTCACTCTGTACTCACACACTCACTGTACTCACACTCTCTCACTGTACTCACACAGTCTGTACTTACATACTCATTGTACTGGCAGTCTCTGTACTCACACACTCTGTACTCACACTCTCACTGTACTCACACACTCATTGTACTGGCTCTCTCTGTACTCACACACTCACTCTACTCACACACTCTCTCTGAACTCACACACTCACTGTATTCACACACTCATTGTTCTGGCTCTCTCTGTACTCACACACACTATACTCACACACTCTCTCACTGTACTCACACTCACTGTACTCACACACTCATTGTACTGGCTCTCTCTGTACTCACACACTCACTGTACTGGCTCTCTCTGTACGCACACACTCTGTACTCACACACTCTCTCACTGTACTGGCTCTCTCTGTACTCACACACACTGTACTCACACACTCACTGTACTGGCTCTCTCTGTACTCACACACTCACTGTACTGGCTCACTCTGTACTCACACACACTGTACTCACACACACACTTTGTAGTGGCTCTCTCTGTACTCACACGCTCTGTACTCACACTGTACTCACATACTCACTGTACTCACACACTCTCACTGTACTCACACACTCTCACAGTACTCACACACTCTCACAGTACTCACACACTCACAGTACTCACACACTCTCACTGTACTCACACACACTGTACTGTCTCTCTCTGTAGACACACACTCACTGTACTCAAACACTCTCTCACTGTACTGGCTCTCACTGTACTCACACTCTCTCACGGTACTCACACACACTCTCACGGTACTCACACACAGGGCCGGACTCACACACTCTCTGTACTCGCACTATACACTCAGTACTGACACTGTACAGTACACTCTATACTCACACTACAGGTATATACACTGTACTCACACTATACACTCAGTACTGACACTGTACAGTACACTCTATACTCACACTACAGGTATATACTCTATACTCACACTATACACTCAGTACTGACACTGTACAGTACACTCTATACTCACACTACAGGTATATACTCTATACTCACACTACAGGTATATACTCTATACTCACACTACAGGTATATACTCTATACTCACACTACAGGTATATACTCTATACTCACACTATACACTCAGTACTGACACTATACAGTACACTCTATACTCACACTACAGGTATATACACTATACTCACACTATACACTCAGTACTGACACTGTACAGTATACTCTATACTCACACTACAGGTATATACTCTATACTCACACTACAGGTATATACTCTATACTCACACTACAGGTATATACTCTATACTCACACTACAGGTATATACTCTATACTCACACTATACACTCAGTACTGACACTGTACAGTACACTCTATACTCACACTACAGGTATATACTCTATACTCACACTATACACTCAGTACTGACACTATACAGTACACTCTATACTCACACTACAGGTATATACTCTATACTCACACTACAGGTATATACTCTATACTCACACTACAGGTATATACTCTATACTCACACTATACACTCAGTACTGACACTGTACAGTACACTCTATACTCACACTACAGGTATATACTCTATACTCACACTACAGGTATATACTCTATACTCACACTACAGGTATATACTCTATACTCACACTACAGGTATATACTCTATACTCACACTACAGGTATATACTCTATACTCACACTACAGGTATATACTCTATACTCACACTATACACTCAGTACTGACACTGTACAGTACACTCTATACTCACACTACAGGTATATACTCTATACTCACACTACAGGTATATACTCTATACTCACACTACAGGTATATACTCTATACTCACACTACAGGTATATACTCTATACTCACACTACAGGTATATACTCTATACTCACACTACAGGTATATACTCTATACTCACACTATACACTCAGTACTGACACTGTACAGTACACTCTATACTCACACTACAGGTATATACTCTGTACTCACACTACAGGTATATACTCTATACTCACACTATACACTCAGTACTGACACTATACAGTACACTCTATACTCACACTACACTCAGTACTGACACTGTACAGTACACTCTATACTCACACTACAGGTATATACTCTATACTCACACTATACACTCAGTACTGACACTGTACAGTACACTCTATACTCACACTACAGGTATATACTCTATACTCACACTACAGGTATATACTCTATACTCACACTATACACTCAGTACTGACACTGTACAGTACACTCTATACTCACACTACAGGTATATACTCTATACTCACACTACAGGTATATACTCTATACTCACACTACAGGTATATACTCTATACTCACACTACAGGTATATACTCTATACTCACACTACAGGTATATACTCTATACTCACACTACAGGTATATACTCTATACTCACACTACAGGTATATACTCTATACTCACACTACAGGTATATACTCTATACTCACACTATACACTCAGTACTGACACTGTACAGTACACTCTATACTCACACTACAGGTATATACTCTGTACACACACTACAGGTATATACTCTATACTCACACTATACACTCAGTACTGACACTGTACAGTACACTCTATACTCACACTACAGGTATATACACTATACTCACACTACAGGTATATACTCTATACTCACACTATACACTCAGTACTGACACTGTACAGTACACTCTATACTCACACTACAGGTATATACCCTGTACTCACACACTCACACTATAGACACAACATACTCGCACTATGCTGTATACTCACTATACACACTTTGTGTACTCACAGTGGATAGGAGAAGCCACAGGACAGGAGACAGAGGAAAACACTGGCTGCGATACAGCCGTCCATACTGGTATACTGTGCGTATTACCTGAGTGTGTCCAAGTTCTGGAATTTATACCCAGGACAGTCAACTCCAATCACATTGCACAATCGTTTCCCAGCAGCAGAGATACACAAGTTACACAACCGCTTTCCAGCGCCGGGAAACAGATGAACCTAGTAACGGCTGATGTGTCCCCAGTGTGCGATCATTATACCATAACAATATCAACATTTCAAACTTATCTGAGAATAAACACACGGAGACAGTAATGGATTATAAAACAGGTCGGCTATTTATTTAAGAAATTAAATTTAATTCTCTTAAATATTGTATGGTGGCTGGAAGGACGACACTTACACAGAACAGCCCAACAATGCAAACTCAACAACAAAACACGGCATTGCGGGCGTATATCCGCCCTGTGGATGTCAAACCTTGCACTTGGGTATTAAGCATAGACCTTCTACCATACACAACACCACCCTTTGATGGCTGTACTGCCCCCGTAGAGGTGTTACAGTACTTCTCTACACATAATAGGTGAGCACACCCAATGCACACACACTACACCCGGGCTGATGATAAGCCGTACTTCCCGCCAATGCTAGATTCTACCTCAGAGAACCGCAGCCCGCCACCATACACACTAAACCACCTGACCTACGCTAGCCAACAAACAAACTTCCCACAAAGAAAACCAAACCAGCCTCCGTCAGATGCACCCCATCAGGCCTATAGAGATGCTTATCACGGTAGCGTATTACGGATGTGTAATAACCAAACCTCTATGAGACACATAAACTTTGCCACAGCAGCATTGATCTTCCTACGAGCCTCGTCCAAAGCCTTAGGAGAACGAGCGCCACGCCACTGCTGGCTAGGGGTAATGCAGGACCACATAAACGTAATGAAAGGCCAAGCGCCCATAATGAGGTGGAGGTCTGACACAATGTTAAGCTGTAAATCAAGGGCAATCCTGGAACCAATATCGTTCCCACCTAGACGTTTCACCAGCACTTTGGGTACACCAAATTGCCATACTGCGGCTTCAATAAAAATTAACATAACGCTTATTAGCAAGCCGATTTCCAACGCCCCAGAGCCATGATCTGTGGAACAGACAACCCAGTCACGGTGGCAGAAGTAGCTGCGACAATTCTAAAATGAATGGGTACCGAAATCCCCAGGGGAGAGGCCAATGTGAAGCAAACAGCGTCTAAAATGAATTGGAACAGATATTTGGTAAGATGCGAACCGTCTGCATGAAGCAACCATGCGCCGCCAACTACAGGCCGCAATGCCAGGCACAGCTTCGCCAGATGTACCGGGCAAATGAGGTCACCTTTACAAACCATTAGGGAGACCCAACGGCCGCGACTAATTGATCAGTTTTAGAACGCCGTATTTTGCGCGACACAGCCCCCTCCCTGATACTGACGTCCGAACGGGACATGGGCAAAACCGCTAATTTAAAAGGGGCAACTAGTTCAGAAATTCGGAAGGCGCCATGAAACGCCATCAAAGAATGCTAAACAGAAAAGATGAGCCTCATAATGAAAAACCACAACATCCTGGACGGCAGCTAGAAGCTTAAGCAATAGGGGGTCGTTGATTGGCCGTCTCTTATCAACTGGCTGAGGAGAGCGCGAGCCCAACCCGTAAGGACCTTAATAACGGCAAAGCTCTTGGTAAGATCTGGACGCCCCTTCAGTCGCGAAAGAAAGAAATGCCCGCCAGCATGCGCACAGCTACCACACGGGACCGACCGGAGACATAAAGACTCCAAACAAAAGAAACCATTGAGCAATGAGTGCTCTTGCCTCTGTGTCCGGGGTGATGGAGATAGCGTTCCCATTCAGACCAAGCCTTCTGATAGGCCCGCAACACAGCCGGAGCAAGGGATTGCTCGGCTAAGCCCTCCATGCCGGCTCGATGACCTGCCAAACATAGGGGGGGGCAGGCTCACCAACTAAACAAGCCTCAGGAGCATGCGACCTAAACCTGTCCCAATGGAAACATGAGAGCTCGTCAGCAATGTTATTGTCCGAGCCCGAAATGGGAATCGGCATGAACAAGATGTTAAATTGTAAGCAACGCAGCACTAACTGCGAAAGGGGCCTGAATGTACTCTAGCAAAACCCCGCAACGGGGGGAATTAGCAGGGCCGACGCACAGAAAGTCATCCAGGTAATGGGCTATGCCGTGCCCCCCGGGTACCAGCCTCGACGCACCAATGCAGAGAGGTGCTGAACATTTCTAAATACGCACAGGACACGGAATACCCCATAGGCTACCACTTGTCTATGTAGTATCCGTCGACCAAGCGAAAACCCATGCACCTGAACAAATCCGGGTGCAGGGGCAACAAGCGAAAAGCCGATTCAACATCCACCTTACCCATCAATGCTCCGGATCCGTGAGCCCGGACTAGCTCCAGCTCTTCATCAAAAGACTGATAAGACACCGAGCAAAGCTCCTGCGGAATGGCATCTTTAACTGATCGGCCGGATGGGCAAGACAGATGCTGAACGAGATTAAAAGAACCGGGCGTCTTCTTAGGGACCACGCCAATGGGGACAATACCAAGTCCTCTAATCGGTGGTTCGAGAAAGGGACCGATAATGCGACCGAGCCTCACTTCTTTATGGTCTTTGGGCCTGATTCAGAGCCGTTCGCTATTTGCGGTCGTTCGTTCAAAAACAAGGGGTGGCTATTCAAATGATCCGTTCGCAAATTGCAGTCTGTTCACACCTCTAAGTCTGAGCGAGCGAGCAAAACATACGCTCGTTTATTTGATAAAAACGCCCCCTGGCCGCTCGCACCATACGTCATGTCCGCTATTTATTAGATTAATCGAGTACATCGACCAGCGTATGAACTGCTCGCTATTCTTGTGGTTGGTTTTTGCTACCACAATCTTGCGAGCAGTTCTGGCTATAAAATAACCCAGTGACGTGGTCAATGACGCTGCTGTATTAATTATGCACACCCATAAAACGCCCGTTTTGACCTTTAAGCATGCCTGCGTTCTGATCTCCACTCCCCATTTTCAAGCACCTTCCCCTGTTACCACCCACATACGCCTCATTCTGTCACTCAAAATAGCAGGCATTCGCTATATTGCGAGCACATGAATTTCGGCCGCACTGACTGGTTCGCGCATGCGTATAACGATCCGTACGCATGCGCAGATGTGCGAACATCGCTCGGAACGAGCGTATTGCCGCTAGCGAGTGGCTCTGAATGAGGGCCTTTGTCCCTAACGATGTGCGGCAGCTCTATTGCTGATCGAAGTTTCTGCGGAGAACCCACAGGCACAACTGAAGCTATCGGCAAACTAAAACCAACTTAAAACCGTCACTCAAAAACTGCACCACAACTGCGTCAGGGTACCAAGCGAGCCATTTCGCCACGGCATCTAGATTAACTGGGGAGAAAGCTTTAACTAGCAGGCCCGGGGCCGGGAGGCTTTCTGGGGGCCGGGAAAGCAACAGGTTTCGAGCAGCCGGAAGCTGGGTGGGCGTCGCCGCATTTTCCTACAGAGGTGGCGAAAACATCACCATTGGCCAAAAACACTGAGTTGAATTAAATGCGAAGCACTTACCCTTACTGCTGGTGGACGAGCCAGACCGGCCAGCGCCTAATTTTCTCTGCTGGTTAACCACAGCCGGGGGAAAATTTGGGGTCCTGAGTAACGACGAGCCAAACCTCGACATCCTTGCACCCAAAATCAATAACAGGGAGCATGTCCTGCTTACAATGAAAAATCCTCGTCTTAAACAAGCCAGGCAACCCCTCGGCCGGACCTCTGCATACTATGAATAAGGTGAAAGTATCAAATGATATTGGGGTGTTCTGCGGGGTGAGTTTCTAAATAGCAGGCCGGGAAGACAAATATCCCCACCTGCCAATTAAAATAAGTCTGGAAAACTTCCAAACCAACACCGCCTTAGCGCTTAGCGGCCACGGCCACCGTGAGAACCAGGATGCACGCCTGAAAGCTCTAGCAGTCCCTGGAGAGAATACTCAGCTCACCACTCACCTCCACGCCTGGCGTCTGGACGCACGAGAACGCCAGCACAGTGGTGAGTAGAGACCGATCCCAGGCTGCATTCCTGACATCTAGTAAATACCGGCTGCTTTTGCCCATAGATGCTGGACAGCTTTAGTCTTACACTGCAGTTTAGACATCCCCCCCCTCACATTTATCTCTCTCTGCACATTTTGAGCCGTATTCTAAGTTTTTGCTACTGCATACGAAACATGTCTCCTGATTGTGCTGCCCCACCTGCAGTGCCACATGGTTTTACCAAGGTGCCAAGTTACTGGCTCTTTGTGCTTTGGGCCTGATTCAGACCTGTTCGCTAGGCTGAGTTTGCATGTAGACTGCCCATGTATGCCATCTGCGCATGCGTACAAGATAAAGTGCGCGTGCGCAAACTAGTCCATGTGATCGGGAAGCGTTTGCACCCCGTACATAGATCCCTCACTAGAATGAGTGACAGGACGAGGCGTTTGTGGGTGGTAACAGGGGATGGAAACTGGGGAGTGGTGGTGCGAACACAGATGTGTGTGTGCGTCTAAACGCCATTTCAGTGGCATGCATAATTAAGATGCAGCGTCAGCATACACGTCACATGGCTGAATTACACACAGCAGCACTCGCATCCCTTGTGGTATAGTATGTGTGTTTAAGTTTTGGATCTTTATTTCTTCTAAAAAAAAATCATAAAAACAGCTAAAATCACATAATTTGGGGGTGTTTTTGTTCCTACAGTATTATTACCCTCAATAACATTAATTTCCTCTCATTTCCAGTCTATTTTGACCACCTCACAATATTGTTTTCATCCAGTTTAGGCTAGAGATGAGTGGGTTCGGATCTCAGGGATCAACCCACCCTAACTTAGGGGATCCGAGTCAGGTCCAGGCTGGCACGGGTTTTACCCACCTGACTCAGATCTCAATATGAGGCAAAACATCATCATCCTGCTGTCAGATGCTCACGGGTTTTTTGGATTGTGTAAAAGGTCCTGCGATTGCCGCCATTTTCATTCCGGCTGTGGAGAGTGAAGAGGGAGGGAGCTGTGCTGTGCATAGGGGCTGGCTACAGTTGTGTTGTCACTCAGGGGCTGGCTGTTGTCCTGTTCATAGGGGTGGACTGGCTGTAGTCCATAGGGGCTGTGCTGTTCTGTTGTGTTGTCCAGGGGGTGTTCTGTTCATCAGGGGTACTCTTCACCCCCCAGTGTGAAAATAAATATATATATATTTTTTATTTATGTGTGTGCATTAGCCACACTTATTATCAGCAACGTAGGTGCACAGGTGTGCGGTCTGTGTCATTCATGAAAGGGCTGCAGCCTAATTAAGGGGTCCTCTTCCCCCCCCCATGTGCCCCCCCCAAAAAAAAATTCCTGTGTGCGTGTTAACAATCCGCACTTATCCACAATGTAGCTGCACTAGGGGTGTTGCCTGTGCCATTTATCAAGGGGCTGCTGGCTCGTTCAGGGGGTGCTTCTCCACCAGTGTGAAAAAAATAAAAACGATTTTTTTGTGCATGCATGATAGCCACACTTATCAGCAAATGTAGCTGCGCAAGGGTGCTGTCTGTGTCGTTTATCAAGAGGCTGCTGCCTCATTCGGGTGCTCTCCCTCCCAAGTACCCCCCCCCAAAAAAAATAATGAATCAATCAATGTTTTTTTTCTGTGTGCATGCTTTAGACATGGCATCACAAACGCCTCTGCTGAGATTTGCATAAACATTTTCAAAGGTGAAAATAGAGGATATGGTTTAAAAAAAAATAGAATAAAGCAGCTAAAACTGCATTCTCTGATTATAGTGTCCCTACTCCCAGTCCCTACCCATGGCCCAACTACCTGAATTCAGCGAGTCAGAGGGGCAACTCCATGCAACTGTATCCCAGAGTGCAGCTGCTCCTCCTGTAGTCCAGGTCAGAAGATGTGTAGGGTGGGTGGTGATATGGACTAATATGAATCCCCAATCTAACAGGGAGCGCAGCTGTAATTTATATACAACACAGGATGGGATGATGATATAGGCTTGGGTGATGGTATAATCTGGGGTGATATATACATCATCTTCTTCACACAATATTAATTTGTCCCTGCTGGAATCCACCATTACAGGTGCCTCTATAATTTTTGCATGTAATTGATGCTAAAGGTCTTTCTTGTAGAATTTGTAGGTCATTTTGATGGGCATCATCTTTTCCACATTTTGGGGAAGTATTCTCAAGCCGATCACTGACAAGGTTCCTGGCTGTGCTGAAAACTCTTTCTGAGTACACACTGGAGGGTGGGCAGCTCAAGTAAATCAAAGGCAGTTTTGTGTAAGGGACCCAAATTGCCTCTTTTTCCTGTCAGTAGTTATTTACATCTCTTCAGATCTGTGTCCATTGGGAAGAAAAAACAATGTCTTCATCCCTTCTGGGATGAAAATACACTCCCAGCAGCAGGCATGGTGCTCAAGACACAACATAAAACTTAAACCTTAAATGTTGCATTTGCTACTCTGTTCCGCTTGACCAACATATCTGCTCTGGTTAAGTGGACAATGGGTACAATGGCAGTTTGAACTGAAGGCCTCTAACTAACAATGTTTTTTTAATGTCCCTGTACAAGTTGGGTAATGCTATTTTGGAAGGTTTGCAAAGGATTATTTAACAGTCAATTGTTTTTGGAAAGCACTCTTCCTGGTCCCCTTCTGGGATGAAAATCCACTCCCAGCCACAGAAGCAGGTGCAGGATTCTCAAGAAAGACATAACATAAGGCCTTAAATCAAGGGTAGCCAACTTCTGTCCTTGAGAGCTACTAACATTGCATGTTTTCCAGACCACCTAGCTGGTGCACAGGTGTATTCATTACTCACCAACACATTTGGAAAGATCCACAGGTGGAATTAATTACTTGTTACACTTGTGATTCTGTGAGGAGACCTGGAAAACATGCACTGTTGGTAGCTCTCGAGGACCAGGGTTGGCTATCCCTGCCTTGGCTATCTCTTACGCCTGTCCACATATCTGTGCTGGTTAAGTGGCATTTTGAGGCCACTAACTATATTTTTTTTTATGTCCCTCTACAGGTTGGGAAATGCTTTTTTATGTGGAAAGAAAGCACTACTAGAAGTCTTCCTGGTCCCCTTGTGGGATGAGAAAATCCACTCCCAGCAGCAGGCATGGCCCTCAAGGATTCTACTGGGGCAAGGACTGATGGGAATGTGTCAAATATTTTTTTGTAAATGCCTCCTCCCTCATAAAATTTTTTCAAAAAATTAAAAAACAAATTACTACCAATCAACCCTTCTTGTCCCTGCCCTGATTTCAACTACTTTCATACTCCAACTCCCTCAGGCCTCTCTTGAATAATAAAAACATTTGTTTCATGATGTTCCATGTTGGAAGTTGAACTGACACGTTTGTGCCACCCACTGCTGCCACTTAGCTTAGTCAGCCAGCTAGCTTGGTGCAAATTTTGGGCCTATTTTGGATTTCAGAATATTCCGTATCTTGGAATATTTGCATACAATAATGAGATCTTGGGAATGGGACCCAAATCTAAACACAGAATACATTTATGTATTATATACAGCTTGTACACAGAGCCTGCAGGTCATTTTATACTGTATTTTAATAATTTTGTGCTTTAAACAAAGTATGTGTACGTTGAACCATCAGAAAGCAAAGGTTTCACTGTATTAGTCATGCTAAAAATATTCCATATATCGGAATATTTCTAAATGGGAGACTCAACCTGTATTCCTATTTTTGATTTTAGTTGAAATAAATACAGTATGAAACTTTTTTTTTAAAAGTAAGCATCCGAGAAGCGGCACAATAACACGGCAGCAAAAAAAATATATAGGACATCTATTAAAAACTTTGGCAACACTGCATTGGCAGCAAGGATAGCAGTTTCATAAACTATAAAATTAAAAATGTCAGGCAGCAATGCCCCAAACAGCACATAATGCAAAAAACAAGGTGCAAGATGGAATTATCCTTGGGCCCTTCCACACAGGGACTGCCAATTGTGGCTGAAGCAATTGGTTTGCTTGGGCCCGCACAAAACAAGCCACCAAGGGGCAGCTGACATTGCTGGCAATGATCTCTCCGTGCACAAACTGGCTTTACAAGAGGCAAGATGTTGTCACCATCATCCGATTCCTCACGCTCATCAGTGTGTACATCACCTTCACACAATATTTATTCATCCCCGCTGGAATCCACCATTACAGCCTTAGGTGCCTCTGTAATTTTTGGATGTAATTGGCGGTAAAGATCTTCCTCGTGAAATTTGTAGTTAATTTTGTTGAACATCATCTTTTCCACATTTTGAGGAAGTAGCCTCCTACGCCGATCGCTAACAAGGTTCCCGGCTGTGCTGGAAACTTTTTCTAAGTACACACTGGAGGGTGGGCAGCTCAAGTAAAGCAAAGGCAGTTTGTGCAAGGCCTCCAAATTGCCTATTTTTTCCTGCCAGTAGTGAAACAGACTGTCTGACATGCCTATTTGGTCACTATCACTAAAATAGTCCTCAACCATTC
Organism: Taudactylus pleione; assembly: GCA_031769625.1. Taxonomy (NCBI): domain Eukaryota; kingdom Metazoa; phylum Chordata; class Amphibia; order Anura; family Myobatrachidae; genus Taudactylus; species Taudactylus pleione. The sequence goes on along the minus strand of JAUIMM010001971.1, from coordinate 103,653 downwards.
TTTGAATGGTGACCATATCATTTGGAGTTACGGTAGAGGTCTCATTAATTGTAGGCAATTCTTTTAGACCTGACCAGATGGTAAAACTTGGTTGTGTTGACTCTACTGCATTACCAGTGGACCTTTTTTTGGGAAAGTTTAGTTTTTTTCCTGGCAACAGCTACATCATGTGCCGCTTGAGCTTACAATTTGCTTACCAAGAGCTCTTTGCATCTCTTCAAATCTGTGTCCATTGGCAAGAAATACATGATGTATGACTTAAACCTAGGATCAAGCATGGTCGCCATAATGTATTGCTCTGATTGGAAGATCCTGACAACCCTTGGATCCTGGTGAAGCGAATAAAGGACTTGATCTACAAGTCTGGCATACTTTGAAGAATCTCTTGGTTTCAGCTCCTCATTCAGTTTTTTAAGCTGCTTTTCCAACCATCTAATGAGGGGAATTACCTGACTCAAGCTGGCAGTGTCTGAACTCACTTCACAGGTGACTACTTTGAAGGGTGTCGGCACTCTGCATAACACGGAAAGTATTTTCCACTGAGCTTGAGTAAGGTACAGTCCCAATCCTCTTCCTTTGTCAAACTTTGTTGTGTAGCTTTGGATGGCTTTGTGCTGTTCCTCCATCCGCTCAAGCATCTAAAAGGGTGGAGTTCCACCTCATAACTACCTCTTGCTTCAGCTGGTGACAGGACAAATTCCCCATTTCTTGCAGGTGCTGCAATCTTCTACAAGCACCTCCTGAATGGGGAAAATGCCCAGAAATTTTGCTGGCCAAGGAGAGCATCTCCTACATGGCCCTGTAATTTTTTTAAAAAAATTGCACCACCAAGTTAATAGTGTGAGCAAAACATGGGACATGTTGGAATTCACCCAGCTGTGATGCTCTCACAATATTGGTGGTGTTGTCAGAAATCACAAATTCCGAGAGAGTCCAAGCGAGGTAAACAATTTTGCAATGACTTCCCTGACGTTGCCCGCAGTATGCCTCTTAGTGAAACTGGTGATACGCCGAGTAGCCTGCCTCTGAATAAGCTGCTTTTTCTTAGAGGTTCCTGCTGCCACTGAAGGCAATACACCCACCCAGTGGGCTGTAACAGTCATGTAATCTTGCATTTGCCCTGTTCCACTTGTCCACATATACAGTGCATCCAGAAAGTATTCACAGCGCTTCACTTTTTCCACATTTTGTTATGTTATAGCCTTATTCCAAAATGGAATAAATTCATTTTTGTCCTCAAAATTCTACACACAATACCCCATAATGACAACATGTAAAACGTTTTTTTTTAGATTTTTGTAAGTTTAATTGTGTGTAGAATTTTAATGAAAAAAAAAGAATTTATTCCATTTTGGAATAAGTCTGTAACATAACTTAATGTGGATAAAGTGAAGCGTTGTGAATACTTTCCGGATGCACTCTATGTGGTTAAGTGGACAGTGGTTACAACAGAATTTTGGAGGACACAAAGTTTTTTTTAATGTCCCTGTACAGGCTGGGAATTGCTTTTCTAGTGAAGTGGAACCTAGATGGGATTTGGTAGCGGGGACAGAGGCCCTCAATTAACTGTCCCAAATCCACTGCACTAATGGCAGATATCGGACGCACATCTAATAGCATCATAGCTGTTATGGTGTCAGTGATCCACTGTGCAACTGTTGTCATACCTGCTCCCACTTGCAAAGGATTTTTTAACAGTCAATTGTTTTTTAGAACTACTACTAGTAGTCATCCTGGTCCCCTTCTGGAATGAAGATCCACTCCCAGCAGCAAAAGCAGGCATAGTGCTCAAGGAATCTTCAGCAGAATTCAGGATAGGGGAGGACTGAGAGCCTTATCAAATTGGATGCAGGACTAATTCCATGATTGAGGATAATGTTGATGAAGGTGTTGGTGGTGAAGATGCCAGGTGCTTGGATCTAGCAGAAGGTAGCTAGCTGATGCTGGACTGCTCGTTATTACTTTTTTAGCCAAAGTTTCTGAATTTTGCAAACACTTTTGATGGATGCGCTATAGATGATGTAACAGGGAGGTTTCTAGATGGTTAGGTTCCCTACCTCTACTTACTCTGGCATGACAATGGGTACAGATGGCTTGACAATTGTTGTCCGGATTTGGGTAGAACTTAGTCCACACACAGAAGAAGTGGATTTAATTTTGTTTTATGCTCAGGCATGACAATGGCCTTTTCCTTATCATGGGCAACAACTGTTTCACTGGGGCCTGATTTACATCAACAAAATTCTCATCATCCTTATTAGCATCAGCTACACACATATCCTCCTCATCCTGGTGCTCTTCCACAGAAGCATCCTCAATTTCTATGTCAGCATGTTGACTTGTGCTGCTCATCCGCACATTTGCAGAGGATGCACAAGTGGTGTAAGGAGGCTCCTCTGAGTACAGTATTGGAAAGGTTAGTCTCACACATGGCACCCGCCAACACACTCAGGCCCTCATTCAGAGGCACTCACAAGAAGCGAGCGCTCGTTCTGAATGAGGGCGGCCACTTCATTTTTTAAGTGCAGCCTCCTGGTCATTAGGTAAGCTGTGGGTCACCACCCACAGCTTAACGACTGACCAGGTTGATGGTCGCGATGGTGAACACCATCGCGACAATCAGGGCTTGCAACGAGACCCTAAGGTTGGGTCTCAGCAGCCGCAAGCCCCAGGGAGCTTCCTGCTCTGAAAGAGCAGGAAACTCACCACTGACATCACTGATGATGTCAGTGCGGCTGCCAACAAAACGGTAGTCGTTCGTTAAGGAACGCCTCCATTTTGGAAACCACCCCCCCGGCCTGCCTACAAAACGGGGTGAGCTGTCGATCAACATAGACAGCCGCCCCTTTTGTAGAGAGCTCCGGAGCTTGCGCACGCAGTGCAGTCACTGCACGTGCGCAGGGCTAACCATCGACCCGGTTGGGAGCACATTGGTGCTTGCAACCGGGTCTGAATGAGACCCTTAGACTCTCTTCAGGGATTTGTGACATTTCTCAGCGTACAGTTGGTTCCTGTGCCTTTAACGATTTTCTTTTTTTGAAACGTCTACAGGGAGAATGACTTATATCATCATAAGAGGCAGAACCATGAGTCATAAATAAAGGCCAATGGCTTAACCTTTCTTTACCACTTCATGTGGTGAAAGGCATATTACAATTTTATGTCTTTCTGCAGATAACTTAGTGTTATAAGATTTTATATGATTAAGAAAAGAATAATAAACTGCGCTACCACTTAAGCTGCACACACACTGATTTTAGTAAATTTTTTCATTTACTAAATGTAATGAACGATTTCTTTGAACTACAAATGATTTTTGCATATTCCCTTACTGAAAATCGTTGAGTCAGTCTGACTTAACTACAAACTACAAAACAAAACGTGAACGCACATGAACGATAATCGTTTATCATTTTAACTTAGAAGTGAACGATTTTCTCAATGATTGAACGATAACTGATATCGTTAATGATAATCGTTCGAAAAATCGTGTGTATGCACCTTCAGTGTCACAATATTTTTTATGAATAAGAAAAGAATAACACACTGCGCTACCACTTAGTGTCACAATACGTGGATGAATTTTATTTAACTATTATTTTTTTTACACTGGGGAAGAGCACCCCTTTATATACTGCAGCCCCTTCCCCTTTATATACTGCAGCCCCATGCCCCTCTATATACTGCAGCCCCCTGCCCCTCTATATACTGCGGCCCCCTGCCCCTTGATTGATAGGACAACAGTGAGAGGAGCCCCAGCCTGACAACACTGCACCCTTGAGAAGATGAGCACAGACAGAGCAGCAGAGATCACGTCAGTTCTGTACATTCCCCACAGCCGGAGTGATAATAGCGCTGATCACCAGGGCATTTATAGAATCCAAAACCCGTGAGAATCAGAGAGCGGAATGATGACGTTTTGGATTCAGACTTAGGTGGGAAAACCCGAGCCAGACTCAGATCCCCTATGTTCTCTGAGAACCGGACCCGCTCATCTCTACTAATAATTATTCTATATGACGGTGCTGCAACATTATACAGCACAGACCCATCAGCCCAGATTGGCACCATTCAAACCCAGACAGAATTGTCTTTAAACAGATATATTTATACAGAAATGTAGGAATTATTTTTATTACTGAATATTCTGTGTGATCTTGCAGATATCATTTAGATTTGTAGCATTATTGTGAGATTGTATTTGTTATTACATTTTATTTATAGGGCGCCACAAGAGGTCCACAGCGCCGTACATACAGTAAAGGGTTCACAGAACATTACAGTACAGTAACCAACTTATAAACAGAGCACAAGTAACAATTCTCAGTACACAGTACAGCTGGGAAGGTGACGGCTGTCATAGAAGTGCTAGAGAAGAGGCTGTGAGACAGTGGGGAGGAGGACCCTGCTCCTAGGAGCTTACAATCTAAGGGAGAGGGGAGACAGACAGATGACATGAGGCATGAATGTGTAGAGGGGGACCTGAGTACAGGAAGTAGGTGAGGTAGAGATGGCTGAGGCGGGAGGGACAGAGACTTGGTGACGGTTATGTGGTGCAAAGGTATGCTTTTGTCACGATTGGTGTCTGTGAGTTACCAGTCTCAGGTGATGAGCAGGATTCAATGGAGACTGGCATGACTGGAACCACAGATGACGTAGATAGCTCTATTGCATAATTTATGTAGCAGTGAGAACTGCCTTTGATGATAAATGACAGGAACTTGGAACTTGACTCTGGACTGGAATAACGTGGATTGAATTGAAGAACTTGGAACTTGACTCTGGACAGGAGTGACGCAACAATGACTTAAGAGTAATCAGGTAATGCTGAAATGAGGGCTAAACAGGGTAATCTGGAAATGCTGTGACAAGGCTGGAACTCAGGTGCAGGCTGGATTGGGTAATAGGGAATAATAGGTTAAGGAAGGAATGGGCAGGTCTGCAAATTTTAGGTTCAGGGTAGAAGGAGCAGGAGTTGATCCAAAGCAGGTAGCAAGGCAGGGTAACACGGTTCAGGTTTGCAGGGTGCCAGGGACCAACCAGGAATAGGGCAAGCATCAGGACACAAGACTAAGGTCAGGAGCACAGGAACTCACTTAGCTAAAACTGAAACACATGAGTTGCACTAGCCTGGGAACTAGCAGGATTTCTGGATGCTCCAGGAATTGCTGTAAGCAGGACTTCTGGATTTACCAGGTATTTGCTGTAGCAGGATTTCTGGATGAACAGGTCTAGGAACCAGCGGGAGCCTGGGATACACTTGTACTGAGAAGTGAACTACACACTATGGGAAGTAATGAGATGTTCAGGCCCATAATGCTATCAGGGGAAGATATATACCCTGGGTCTGGCTGCAATTGGTGGCTATGGACAGGTGGTCTGGCAGTAGCATTCTGAGTGGTGGAAGGCACAACATGCAGAGGGAGTACTTATCTCTGCAGCACTGAGAATCAGAACCACACCTGCGATTCCAATCAAGACTAGCAGTGCTCACAGACAGAGGAGAGACCAGGTGAACAATCAGTGTGGAAGGGAATGCATACAGAGAAGTGCTGCAGCCAGCATGATCAGAGCAGGTCCTCCAGGCAATTTACACATATAGATCTATGGAGACAGCTGGCAGTGGTAAGTCAACAGGCAAAAGGTGAAAACTAGACAGGTTCATGACAGCTTTGATGAACAGGTGGGTTTTCAGTGCACGTTTGAAGCTCTGCAAGGTCAGGGAGAGCCTATTCGAGTGAGAGAGCTCATTCCAGTGAAGGGGGCTGCACGAGCAAAATCTTGGATACGCGCATGAGATGAAGTAACCAGGGTGGAGGAGAGGTAGCAGTCATTGGCAGACCAAAGTGAGTGGGAGGGAGTATGTAAGGAGATGAGGTTTGAGATGTAGGGAGCAGTAGAGTTAGAGAGGGCCTTATACGTGAAGGTGAAGTGCAGGTTTTGGCAGAGGGGAGCAGCAGAAGTGGAATGGTGGAAAAGGAAGATAAGTCTAGCTGCCGCATTGAGAACAGACTGGAGGGGAGCAAGATTGCAACATGGGATGCCAGTAAGGAGAAGGTTGCAGTATTCAAGCAGAGAAATGATTAGTGAATGAATAATCAGTTTGGTAGCAATTTGGGAAAGGAAAGGCCTAATACGAGTGATGTTGCATAACTGGAGCAGACAGGATTGAGCCAGAGATTGAATGGGGGGTGTGAAGGAGAGGGTGGAGTCAAGGGTGACACCCAAGCAGCGAAGTTGGGGGGCAGGGGAGATGATTGTGTTGTCAACAGTGATAGTGAGATTGGTTGGAGTGGAGACTCTATTAGGGGGAAAGATGATGAGTTCTGTTTTGTCCATGTTGAGCTTGAGAGAGTGCTCAGACATCCAGGAAGAGATGGCGGAGAGGACAGATGGGGAGAGTTCAGGAGAGGAGAGGTATAGTTGTGTGTCATTGGCATAGAGGTGGTATTGGAGACCAAAGGAGCTTATGAGTTCTCCTAGTTTAGAAGTATACAGGGAGAAGAGCAGTGGACACCAACGGGAAGGGTGGAAGGGGGGGAGGTGGAGCTGGAGGAAGACCCAGAGAAGGAGCGGTTGGTGAGGTAAGAAGTGAACCAGGCATGGACAGTGTTAGAGATGCCAAAAGTCTGAAGGGTGCGAAGGAGGAGAGTATGATCGATGATCGTGTCAAGGGCACAGGAGGATGAGCAGAGAGAAGTGGCCCCTGGATTTGGCTGCAAGCAGGTCAAGGATGGAGTTGTCAGAGAGATAACTGGTGATGCGGCTGTAGACAAGCCGCTCAAGTAGTTTGGAGGCAAAAGGGAGATGAGAAATGGGGCGGTAATTGGCAGGTGAGGACGGGTCAAGGTTGGGATTTTTAAGAATAGGTGTGACAAGAGCATGCTAGAATGGTGAGGGAAAGATGCTGGTGGAGAGAGATAAGTTGAAAAGGTGAGCAAGGTGGGAGCAGGCAGTGGAGGAGAGGGAGCGTAGAAGGTGAGTAGGGAGGGGGTCAAGGGGGCAGGTGGAAGGGGGAGAGGACAAGATGAGGGAGTCTACCTCATCACCTGTGGTGGGGCTGAAGAAGAACAAGATGGGGTGGCCGGGAGGTGCGGATGGTGGGATAGCCGGGAGGTAGGGTTGCAGCATGGAGATTCGAGGATATACTGTGACGAATTGCCTCAATTTTGGAAGAGAAGAAGGAGGAAAAGTCAAATGCAGTGTGAGAGGATGGCACGGGTGGAGGAGAGTGTTGAAAGTACCAAAGAGGCGGCGGGGATTGGAGGACTGAGAGGAGATGAGCGACTGGAAGAAGGATTGCTTGGCAAGGGAGAGGGCCGAGCTGTAGGAAGAGAGGACAAACTTGAAGTGAAGAAAGTCTGCCAAAGAGCGAGATTTCCTCCAGAGGGGCTCGGCTGTGCGTATTCATTTTTGGTGAAACCGGGTCAGTTTGGAGTGCCAGAGGGGGACAGAGTAGGAGGGGGCAATGGAGCAAAGTGCAGAAATGAGGGTGATGTTGTAGAAGGAGGCTGCCTGGTTAGGGCAGGCCATGGTTGATAGAGGAGAAAGGAGAGTATCAAGTGAGAAAGACAGGACAGCAGGGTCGAGAGACTCAAGATTGCGTCTGGTGATGGTGGCTTTGGGTGAGGGGAGGAGTGGAGGACTTGAGAGAGTGAAGGAGAGTAGATGGCGGTCAGAGGTGGAAGGGAGAGTTGAAGTCAGAGAGCACACAGATGGGTGAAGACGAGGTCAAGGTAGTGGCCGAGGCAGTGGGTAGCAGCGGAGGTCCATTGAGAAAGTCCAAAGGAGGAGGAGAGGGCAAGAAGATTGGTGGATGCAGGATTAGTGATGTCAATAGGGATGTTAAAGTCACCAAGGATTATAGAGGGGAGGTCAGCAGAGAGGCAGTGGGGAATCCAGGTGGCAAAGTTGTCAAGGAATTGGGTGGGGGAGCCTGGAGGACGGTAGATGACTGCAACATGGAGATGAATGGGGTAGAAGAGACAGATAGAGTGGACCTCAAAAGGCAGAGAAAGGGAGGGCACAGGTGGGACAATGCGAAAGGTGCAGTTGAGGATGCCAACTCCGCCACATTGGCGGTTGTCAGGTCTGAGAGTGGGTGAAGGAGAGGCCCCCATAGGAAAGCGCAGCAGGGGAGGCGGTGTCAGAGGAGGAGAGCCAGGCTTCAGTGATAGCGAGAAGATTTACAGAGAGTGGGAAATAAAGAGGTCGTGGATAGCGAGCAGTTTATTGCAGACGGATCTGGTATTCCAGAGGGCACAGGAAATTGGGAGGGAGGGGACGGGGGATATGTGGATGAGATTGTCTGGGTTGTGTGTGAGGGGGTGTGGGCTAGATCTAAGGAGATTGTTGGTATGGGGCAGGGGCGAGGAGGCATGGTGGCTGACACAGGGTTGAGGGAGAGCAAAGGATGACAGGTGAGCAAATAGTGGAGGTACTGTAGGCAGGGAAGCACAGCAGAGGATGCAGGTATTAGAGGGGAGGTAGACAATTAGGCAGTGTATTATGGCGGTGAGGTAGTGGTAGAGAGGTGGTAAGTAGCGTAGGCAAAATAAAAGTAAATAATACACTGGTAAGAAGTACATTTAGACAGGGCGATCATGTGTATATAATGCAAATTACATTGTTTGGGATGTGCATTCAGATGTGTTTATGGGGCCTATTCATCAACACTAAAATAACGTTTTAAGGACATTTTCCTTAAATAACATTATTTTGGTATTCATGAACAGACTTAGCACAGGAGATATCACAGATATCTCCTTGCCAAGTTCCCCTGCGTTAATTTCCACACTTCCCATACATTAGTACATTAGTACATTAGTATGGGGATATTAGTACATTAGTATAGGTACATTAGTATGGGTACATTAGTACATTAGTATGGGTACATTAGTACATTAGTACATTAGTATGGGTACATTAGTATGGGTACATTAGTACATTAGTATGGGTACATTAGTATGGGTACATTAGTATAGGTACATTAGTACATTAGTATAGGTACATTAGTATATTAGTATGGGTAGATTAGTACATTAGTATGGGTACATTAGTACATTAGTATGGGTACATTAGTACATTAGTATAGGTACATTAGTACATTAGTACATTAGTATGGGTACATTAGTACATTAGTATGGGTACATTAGTACATTAGTATAGGTACATTAGTACATTAGTATGGGTACATTAGGACATTAGTACATTAGTATGGGTACATTAGTACATTAGTATGGGTACATTAGTACATTAGTATATTAGTATGGGTACATTAGTACATTAGTATGGGTACATTCGTACATTAGTACATTAGTATGGGTACATTAGTATGGGTACATTAGTATGGGTACATTAGTATGGGTACATTAGTATGGGTACATTAGTATAGGTACATTAGTACATTAGTATGGGTACATTAGTACATTAGTACATTAGTATGGGTACATTAGTACATTAGTATAGGTACATTAGTACATTAGTACATTAGTATGGGTACATTAGTACATTAGTATGGGTATATTAGTACATTAGTACATTAGTATGAGTACATTAGTACATTAGTACATTAGTATGGGTACATTAGTACATTAGTATGGGTACATTAGGACATTAGTACATTAGTATGGGTACATTAGTACATTAGTATGGGTACATTAGTACATTAGTATATTAGTATGGGTACATTAGTACATTAGTATGGGTACATTAGTACATTAGTACATTAGTATGGGTACATTAGTACATTAGTATGGGTACATTAGTACATTAGTATGGGTACATTAGTACATTAGTATGGGTACATTAGTATTGGTAGATTAGTACATTAGTACATTAATATGGGTACATTAGTACATTAGTACATTAGTATGGGTACATTAGTATTGGTAGATTAGTACATTAGTATGGGTACATTAGTATTGGTAGATTAGTACATTAGCACATTAGTATTGGTAGATTAGCATGGGTAGATTAGTACATTAGTATGGGTACATTAGTACATTAGTATGGGGACATTAGTACATTAGTATGGGGACATTAGTACATTAGTATGGGGACATTAGTATGGGTACATTAGTATGGGTAGATTAGTACATTAGTATGGGTACATTAGTACATTAGTATGGGTACATTAGTATGGGTACATTAGTATGGGTAGATTAGTACATTAGTATGGGTAGATTAGTACATTAGTATGGGGATGTGGAAATTGTGGTATTCATCAAATTCCGAAAATTATGAATTTTCGGAATTTGATGCAGTTACTATTCGCCACTGTGAGGTGGCGAATAGCAGGTGAAACTTACCTGTATCCGCGCGTGCAGGTCCCCCGACGAGTCCCTCTGGCGCTCTGCTCCGTCCTCAGGCTCCGGAGGCTGGTCTGTCATGTGTGCTCCCCAGCAGAGCACAAGAGAGTTTGGACTAGAAAAAAAAAGACATCATTTTTTTTTTTATCTGTCATGTGGTCTGCTGGAAAACCACATGACAGACCAGCAGGATGGAGCCAGAGGATGCTGCGCGGACAGGTAAGTCGGGGGGGGGGTTTTACAGATGTAACAGCGCATGCGCAGCACTGTTTCCAGATGCGATAAGGTAGTGTAGGCAGGAAAAGTATCTATTTCCCGGAAAGCTGTCATCGCAAAAATGACAGCTTTTCAGAATAGATACTTATGGAGAGGTGGAATGATGAATTCCACCTATAATTAGCTAGAACTCCATGCAAGTTCTAAACCTGATTATCTCTACAGAATTTTTAGGTTTAATGAATAGGCCCCTCAGAAACAGAAATTACAATGCTCGAAGGTGCAGCTAAGGAGAAAAGTTTTTCAGTGTCCAAACCAGGGAGATCAGTGTAGAGAGTGCAGGTAATGCAGTGTCCAAACCAGGGAGATCAGTGTAGAGAGTGCAGGTTATGCAGTGTCCAAACCAGGGAGATCAGTGTAGAGAGTGCAGGTTATGCAGTGTCCAAACCAGGGAGATCAGTGTAGACAGTGCAGGTTATGCAGTGTCCAAACCAGGGAGATTAGTGTAAAGAGTGCAGGTTATGCAGTGTCCAAACCAGGGAGATTAGTGTAAAGAGTGCAGGTTATGCAGTGTCCAAACCAGGGAGATTAGTGTAAAGAGTGCAGGTTATGCAGTGTCCAAACCAGGGAGATTAGTGTAAAGAGTGCAGGTTATGCAGTGTCCAAACCAGGGAGATTAGTGTAAAGAGTGCAGGTTATGCAGACTACAGGAGGTAGTGTGATGTTTATGTTGACTCACTATATAGCTTGTGTGTAGTCCATCTGTGTTTTTGCTGGCTTGTAGTTTGGTTTAACGCTGGTATAACACTAATCTTGGATTTTAAAAGCTCAGTACACTTGAGAGCTAAACACTTCAGCATCTAAACACCGAGCAGCCTAAATGGCCTAGCAGCCTACTCTGAACAGCCAGCTAATTCATGTTTGTGGACTAGTTAGTAAGGTTATATTTACTGTAAAGTGTTAGTTATCCAAAAGTAATATTGATGTTTTATTGAATCCAGCATTGCTATTTTATATAGATTGTTCCTGCAAACTACTCCTATACTGCATAATGTTACTGAGTATTGCTTTGCAGATCGTAGGCACCGCTTCTCTTTAACCTGTATTACAGATTGAACCCCAAGAAACCATTTTTAGTACCCCTTTAAATAAAATTGTCCATTATGATGTACCTCTAGGGTCATTTCTAAGAAAAATATAGATTTATTTGCCTCTGTCAGGGCTGGATTCACTACCGATCACAAGTGCGATTATGCACGCAATTGGCGTATTGTGCAGGCGTATGCATTGCAGTGCACGTGCGGAAATCGGCTACTGTGATCGGGACTGTTATTGCAGGGACTATGCAGAACCATCGCAAAGTGAATGACTGACAGAGGTTCCGTTTTTGGGTGGTGACAGGGTGGTCGGGGAAATGCAGGAGTGTTAGTGCGTTTGAACGCCATTGCAGGGGCATGCATAAGTTAGCCACTGTGATGCCATACGCAGCCTGAGGACACATAGCGTGTGATGAGGTTAGTAATTCCTGAGTAAGGTCAGAGCCTGTGTAAGTGTGTGTGAGGCTGTGATGGTACTCCATGTTACTGATGGTATCTCAGTCTTGTGTAATCACTGTGCGTGATGAGGCTAGTAACTCCTGAGTAAGGTCAGAGCCTGTGTAAGTGTGTGTGAGGCTGTGATGGTACTCCATGTTACTGATGGTTTCTCAGTCTTGTGTAATCACTGTGTGTGATGAGGTTAGTAATTCCTGAGTAAGGCCAGAGCCTGTGTAAGTGTGTGTGAGGATGTGATGGTACTCCATGTTACTGATGGTATCTCAGTCTTGTGTAATCACTGTGTGTGATGAGGTTAGTAATTCCTGAGTAAGGTCAGAGCCTGTGTAAGTGTGTGTGAGGCTGTGATGGTACTCCATGTTACTGATGGTATCTCAGTCTTGTGTAATCACTGTGTGTGATGAGGTTAGTAATTCCTGAGTAGGGTCAGAGCCTGTGTAAGTGTGTGTGAGTCTGTGATGGTACTCCATGTCACTGATGGTTTCTCAGTCTTGTGTAATCACTGTGTGTGATGAGGTTAGTAATTCCTGAGTAAGGTCAGAGCCTGTGTAAGTGTGTGTGAGGATGTGATGGTACTCCATGTTACTGATGGTGTCTCAGTCTTGTGTAATCACTGCGTGTGATGAGGTTAGTGATTCCTGAGTAAGGTCAGAGCCTGTGTAAGTGTGTGTGAGGCTGTGATGGTACTCCATGTTACTGATGGTATCTCAGTCTTGTGTAATCACTGTGTGTGATGAGGCTAGTAACTCCTGAGTAAGGTCAGAGCCTGTGTAAGTGTGTGTGAGGCTGTGATGGTACTCCATGTTACTGATGGTTTCTCAGTCTTGTGTAATCACTGTGTGTGATGAGGTTAGTAATTCCTGAGTAAGGCCAGAGCCTGTGTAAGTGTGTGTGAGGATGTGATGGTACTCCATGTTACTGATGGTATCTCAGTCTTGTGTAATCACTGTGTGTGATGAGGTTAGTAATTCCTGAGTAAGGTCAGAGCCTGTGTAAGTGTGTGTGAGAATGTGATGGTACTCCATGTTACTGATGGTATCTCAGTCTTGTGTAATCACTGTGTGTGATGAGGTTAGTAATTCCTGAGTAAGGTCAGAGCCTGTGTAAGTGTGTGTGAGGCTGTGATGGTACTCCATGTTACTGATGGTATCTCAGTCTTGTGTAATCACTGTGTGTGATGAGGTTAGTAATTCCTGAGTAAGGCCAGAGCCTGTGTAAGTGTGTGTGAGGCTGTGATAGTACTCCATGTTACTGATGGTATCTCAGTCTTGTGTAATCACTGTGTGTGATGAGGTTAGTAATTCCTGAGTAGGGTCAGAGCCTGTGTAAGTGTGTGTGAGTCTGTGATGGTACTCCATGTCACTGATGGTTTCTCAGTCTTGTGTAATCACTGTGTGTGATGAGGTTAGTAATTCCTGAGTAAGGTCAGAGCCTGTGTAAGTGTGTGTGAGGATGTGATGGTACTCCATGTTACTGATGGTGTCTCAGTCTTGTGCAATCACTGCGTGTGATGAGGCTAGTAACTCCTGAGTAAGGTCAGAGCCTGTGTAAGTGTGTGTGAGGCTGTGATGGTACTCCATGTTACTGATGGTATCTCAGTCTTGTGTAATCACTGTGTGTGATGAGGTTAGTAATTCCTGAGTAAGGCCAGAGCCTGTGTAAGTGTGTGTGAGGATGTGATGGTACTCCATGTTACTGATGGTGTCTCAGTCTTGTGTAATCACTGTGTGTGATGAGGTTAGTAATTCCTGAGTAAGGTCAGAGCCTGTGTAAGTGTGTGTGAGGCTGTTATGGTACTCGATGTTACTGATGGTATCTCAGTCTTGTATAATCACTGTGTGTGATGAGGTTAGTAATTCCTGAGTAAGGTCAGAGCCTGTGTAAGTGTGTGTGAGGCTGTTATGGTACTCCATGTTACTGATGGTATCTCAGTCTTGTGTAATCACTGTGTGTGATGAGGTTAGTAATTCCTGAGTAAGGTCAGAGCCTGTGTAAGTGTGTGTGAGGCTGTGATGATACTCCATGTTACTGATGGTGTCTCAGTCTTGTGTAATCACTGTGTGTGATGAGGTTAGTAATTCCTTAGTAAGGTCAGAGCCTGTGTAAGTGTGTGTGAGGATGTGATGGTACTCCATGTTACTGATGGTTTCTCAGTCTTGTATAATCACTGTGTGTGATGAGGTTAGTAATTCTTAGTAAGGTCAGAGCCTGTGTAAGTGTGTGTGAGGATGTGATGGTACTCCATGTTACTGATAGTATCTCAGTCTTGTGTAATCACTGTGTGTGATGAGGTTAGTAATTCCTGAGTAAGGTCAGAGCCTGTGTAAGTGTGTGTGAGGCTGTGATGGTACTCCATGTTACCGATGGTTTCTCAGTCATGTTAAACATTATTGATGTGTGTAAGGTAAGGTGGACATCCTTTTGTTATGCTGTGAAGACATAGCGATCGCAGTGGATTAGCATACTATCACAGTTGAACTGCGTGCGTAATAGCTATTGCATTTGCGATTGGTAGTGAATCAGGCTCTCAGTGTCTAAATTTGGTTAGGGAACCCTTGCCTCTCTGCCAAGGTGTGGTCTGAGACAAAGGTTACAGCTGAAGGAAGAAGTGAGAAGGTGACTTCACTACAGAGGTAACTCCAGGTTACACCCACAACAAGCCACCCCTAATCTATTCCTTACCTCTTCAGGATACTACACCTGTTCATGACTGTGGCATTACTACTAAAGTTATTTACTGTATCTCCTGACAATTTTGGAGGATCTTCACAACAACTATCTATCCCCCGATGTTACATAGAGAGAACACAGCAGGATATCGGTAATATCTGCATCGATCCCTCCATTTACAACCAAAAGCAAACCCAACAGGTTCCGATGGGGATACTATGCAGCCTGAGCATACCTGAGCTTGGTACTGGCGGCTAATGCCATCAGAAAATGCTGGCATTGGCCCATAGTAGCCTACGGGCTACCTTTTATTGTAGTTTACTGCAGAGGGATGCACCAATCACAGAATATTACATGGCCTTGCACCACAGATGCATGCACCAATCACAGAATATTACCGGGTCTCGCACCACAGACGCATGCACCAATCACAGAATATTACCGGGTCTCGCACCACAGACGCATGCACCAATTAATCACAATTTTACCGGGTCTCGCACCAGAGACGCATGCACCAATCACAGAATATTACCTGGCCTCGCACCACAGACGCATGCACCAATCACAGAATATTACCTGGCCTCGCACCACAGACGCATGCACCAATCACAGAATATTACCGGGTATCGCACCACAGACGCATACACCAATCACAGATTACCTGGCCTCGCACCACAGACACATGCACCAATTCATCACAGAATATTACCTGGCCTCGCACCACAGACGCATACACCAATCACAGAATATTACCGGGTCTCGCACCACAGACGCATACACCAATCACAGATTATCTGGCCTCGCACAACAGACGCATGCACCAATTAATCACAGAATATTACCAGGTCTCGCACCACAGACACATGTACCAATCACAGAATATTACCGGGTCTCGCACCACAGACACATGCACCAATCACAGAATATTACCTGGCCTCGCACCACAGACGCATGCACCAATTAATCAGAGAATATTACCTGGCCTCGCACCAAAGAAATAATTCTCTTTTTTCTGTAAAATTTGGGAGGCCAATTCCCTTAGCCTGCACCTTTTTCAATAACTACCATCACTGTATCATCACTCCACCAGCCGGAATTACTTCTGCTTTTAGCTGCCAGCTTAGAATTGTCACCATGAACTTTGTGATCTCAGGCCAATGTGTACACACGGCTGATGATTCCCAGACAAAGTGTAATGTTTGCTTATTGCATATCACAACCGGGAATGGACAAGGATGAGATCCAGCTACAGGAAGGGGGAACATTGCTGAAGACATAGGGACAAGGAGCAAAATATGGGAAATTAGCTATAGGGGAAAGGAGGAATTAAACATTGCAGAATAGAACAGAACAGAAGTACTGCACCGTGTGACAGCTTCCAGCCGCTACTTCTGGGATAGACGGTCAGTGTTTATAAATGCAGTGATCGCACTGAGCGGCAAAATGTGGGTCCCAGGGACCTGGCGCTTTAAAAGAAATGGGGTCCTACCTGACTATTTCTGGGTCCCATCATAATTTATGCTTTAGAGCTCCCCGTATGCCCCTCAGACCTACCCACATGCCACCACACTTTCTCACATACCCCTAGAATGCCCGTCTGATACCCCCAATAGAATCAGTTTTGTACAGAGGTCAGACTGCAGTCCCCATTGACATTAATGGGGTCTGCAGTCTGCTGTGGCAGTTAGCCTTCTGCAGGACATTTCTGTGAATCTTTTGCATTAGACTTACATAGCAGTGATACATAAAATTATCCAGAAACTGTAGTTTCTGAATAATTAAAAAAAAAAACGGGAACAGGGGTCGGAGGTGGGGAGACGGGAACAGAAAGATTTGGGGAGTCAGATTATAGGTGAGGGGAACTGGGGACAGGAGGAATAGGCAGGATCAGAAGAAGGGGCTGGGGTGTGGAGGGGAGTCACATACAGGAGAAGGAGGAGGGTAGCTAGGGACCGGAGGAGTAGGCAGGGAAAGGAGAAGGGTCTGGGTTCCACTGGGTATTGGAGGTGGAGGGGTAGGCAGGGACAGGAGTAAGGGTTAATTTTATTTCCCCTTCATCCTAAGGACCTGGACGTGATGTGGAGTGAGAGCAGAAGTGCAGTTCCATGCCCTCACAGTGATGATATGTAGCTGGAGTATCTGACCACCGATAGTAGAGATTTGTACCCTCATGAACTCTCTTCACTCGCCACAGGCTTCTATTGAGTTACAGCTAGATCCCCTTCAGTTTCTGTACCCTGAACTGTCCAACATCATTCCCTACCATCCAAGTGGGCATAGATGGGAAATATCATTTTGTGGTGAGCATAGCGAGGGGACAAGTTTCTTTCTTAGTTAACGGTGTGGGCAGGGAACCGCACTTCTGCCCTCACCCAAGTCACTTCCAGGTACAAATACAGAAGGGGAAATATACCTTTCCGTTTCTATTCCCCCTCTATGCCCATGTGGCTAGTAACTGATGACGTCAGGGTTGCTGGGTGCTACCGGGTATTAGAGGGGTAGAGTAGCTGCAGACAGGATGAGGTGGAGAGGAGCTGGGGATGAGGAGTAAGCAGAGACAGGCTGCTTGTCACCAGGTGTCACCAGGTGGAGGGGAGGCAGGGATTAGAGGCAGAAAGCCGGGGACTGCTGGGGCCATTCACCGCAGGCACCCGGCTGGCGATTGACTGAAACGGTCACTGAATGAATGTTCTCAGAATGCAGGCAGGGGGGCGGGGCCTCGCGTCTGCATTCACTTCTAGCCGACAGCGGTACATCTGTTACCATTCCTTCTCCTCCCAACCCCCTCCCCCCACTGCACTACACTAAGCCCACGTGCAGTGATACCTGCTTTAGGGTGCCAGGTGTTGTTTTAAGTCGGGGGCTGGGCCGCTGTCTTCTTTACACCAGAGGAGGCGGGGGGGGGGGGGCAAACCGCAGTGTTTTAAATGCAGAGGGAGGAGAGGATCTGAGTCTTCATCACACTGGGGGAGGTGAGGCGGCCCGCTGTCTTCTGCACGCCAAGGGGGGGGAAGGAGGGGAGGCAGCCCACAGTTTTCTCCACGCCAGGGCAGTCCACTCCAGGCTTGCCTACCCTCCCGATTTGGTCGGGAGCCTCCTGAATATCGGGTGCCGCTCCCGACCCCCCGGAAAGGCAGGCAAGCCACCCAGCTGCCGCCTACCCCCCGAACTACCACTAAAAAACCCTGCAGCGGGGGGGCCCCGATGACGCGATTCGCGCTGAATTGCGTCATCGTGGCTCCGCCCCCTGCTTCACAATGCCTTTTTCCCGGCATTGTGAAGAGGGGGCGGGGCCACGATGACGCGATCGTGCGGCCACGCCCCCAAAACGGCATCATAGCCCGGCCACGCCCCCCGCAGAATGCAGGCATTCAGCTTTCTCCCGGAAGGAGGGAGCTGAATGTCGGCAAGTATGGTCCACTCAGAGGCACGCTGAGTGAGCTGCAGCATCAAGTGGCGTGTAACGTCTGGCTCCACCTCCTTTCTGATGTCTCCCCTGCAGCCGGGCCACGGGAGACATCAATCATGTTACCAGGAGCCGGGGAGTGGCCCATTCTGAAAAAGTGAGTCCTCATTAGTGGGTAAAATATGCGCTATAGCGTGCACTTGCGAACACTGTAAATGTTTGTGCCAGTCCTCTGGTAGAACTGTCACTGGGCGCTGTGTGCCAAATATCAGGACATAAACATAATAAATGAGGACATGGGAGGAATATAAATCTCCAACTGTCACGTTATTCTGGTCAGTTAGGACCACTTTTCTGCTATAGTCTATGGGGGATTATTAGGAAGGCGTAACTCAGGGTAGGGGTGGAATTTAGACTTGGGGTTTGTTTTATTAAGTAGCTATTGTGCCAGGGCACGTGCTTTTGGGGTTTAGGTAATTGAGAAAGTTACAGTTTTTAAACTATTACCTCACAATTGCGCCATTAGAGATAGTGAGCTTCTCGTTGTTGCACAGCTTCAGTAGGAACCTTCCAGCAGGTGTATTCACTGTGGCTTTACCTGGGTGCACCAAGATGGCTGCCGTTAGCGGTGGGGTGGGAGGCACGGACTACAGCGTTGCTGGTTGCAAGACCCACCAGTGGTAGCTGTGCGGCTGTTGGCGGCGGGCCTGGATCCGAGAGGATCCAGTCCCTGCCAGCCATTCTGCCGAGCCGCAGCACCATTTTTTAAATTCAAAGATTCATCGCCCCGTCCCCTCGGCTGGCTTATATAAGCCAGAGCAGTCCGGCAGCAGAGAGGGAGCTGTCAAGAGCTCCTGAAGAAAGAAGATGACAGTCTGCCGCCCACTAAGAGAAGAGGACACCAGAAGCTCTAAGGAGGTGGCAGCTGCGCAAAAGAGCTAATTTGCTGCCGCCCCCTCGGAGAGAGACGCCTGAAGCCCTGGTGGTTTAGCACCCGCCAGGCAAAGACAACTAAGTCCTGGGGTAGTGGCGCCCCCCAGAGGAAGGAACAGGTAAATAAAGGATAACAATCAGTGTTCTTGTTTTATTGTCATTTTTCTTTTACAGGTTTACTACAGGTACCAGTGAGCCCTAAATGCCCTGATGGCTGGTACTTGTGGTTCTACAAAGTACCAACATGCGGGGGAGGCTTGCTGGGACCTATGGTTTACCTGAAAAAGACATTGGGGCCTATTCATCAACACTAAAATAACGTTTTTAATGACATTTTCGTAAATTAACATTTTAGTATTCATGAAGAGACTTCATCAGGAGAAATGAGTGTTATGTCCCCCTGCATTAATTTCCACACTCCCCATACATTAGTACATTAGTACATTAGTATGGGGACATTAGTACATTAGTACATTAGTATGGGGACATTAGTACATTAGTATATTAGTACATTAGTATGGGGACATTAGTACATTAGAATGGGGACATTAGTACGGGGACATTAGTACATTAGTATGGGGACATTAGTACATTAGTATGGGTATATTAGTACATTAGTATGGGTACATTAGTACATTAGTATGGGAATATTAGTACATTAGTACATTAGTATGGGGACATTAGTACATTAGTATGGGGACATTAGTACATTAGTATAGGTACATTAGTATGGGTACATTAGTACATTAGTATGGGGACATTAGTACATTAGTATGGGGACATTAGTATGGGTACATTAGTATGGGTACATTAGTACATTAGTATGGGTACATTAGTATGGGTACATTAGTACATTAGTATGGGTATAGTAGTACATTAGTATGGGTACATTAGTACATTAGTATGGGTACATTAGTACAGGTACATTAGTACATTAGTATGGGTACATTAGAACATAAGTATAGGTACATTAGTACATTAGTACATTAGTATGGGGACATTAGTACATTAGTATAGGTACATTAGTACATTAGTATGGGTACATTAGTACATTAGTATGGGGACATTAGTACATTAGTAAGGGGACATTAGTACATTAGTATGGGGACATTAGTACATTAGTATGGGTACATTAGTATGGGTACATTAGTACATTAGTACATTAGTATGGGTACATTAGTACATTAGTAAGGGTACATTAGTACATTAGTATGGGTACATTAGTACATTAGTAAGGGTACATTAGTACATTAGTATGGGGACATTAGTACATTAGTATGGGGACATTAGTATGGGAACATTAGTACATTAGTATGGGGACATTAGTACATTAGTATGGGGACATTAGTACATTAGTATGGGGACATTACTAAGGGTACAGTAGTACATTAGTATGGGGACATTAGTACATTAGTATAGGTACATTAGTATATTAGTATAGGTACATTAGTATGGGTACATTAGTACATTAGTATGGGGATATTAGTACATTAGTATGGGGACATTAGTACATTAGTATAGGTACATTAGTATGGGTACATTAGTATGTTAGTATGGGTATATTAGTACATTAGTATAGGTACATTAGTATGGGTACATTAGTACATTAGTATGGGGATATTAGTACATTAGTATGGGGACATTAGTACATTAGTATAGGTACATTAGTATGGGTATATTAGTACAATAGTATGGGTACATTAGTATGGGTATATTAGTACATTAGTATGGGTATATTAGTACATTAGTATGGGTACATTAGTACATTAGTATAGGTACATTAGTACATTAGTACATTAGTATGGGGACATTAGTACATTAGTATAGGTACATTAGTACATTAGTATGGGTACATTAGTACATTAGTATGGGGACATTAGTACATTAGTAAGGGGACATTAGTACATTAGTATGGGGACATTAGTATATTAGTATAGGTACATTAGTATATTAGTATGGGTACATCAGTACATTAGTATGGGGACATTAGTACATTGGTAAGGGGACATTAGTACATTAGTATGGGGACATTAGTATATTAGTATAGGTACATTAGTATGGGTACATTAGTACATTAGTATGGGGACATTAGTACATTAGTATAGGTACATTAGTATGGGTACAATAGTATGGGTACATTAGTACATTAGTATGGGAATATTAGTACATTAGTATGGGTACATTAGTATGGGTACATTAGTACATTAGTATGGGAATATTAGTACATTAGTATGGGAATATTAGTACATTAGTACATTAGTATGGGGACATTAGTACATTAGTATGGGTACATTAGTACGGGTATATTAGTACATTAGTATGGGTACATTAGTACATTAGTATGGGGACATTAGTACATTAGTATGGGGACATTAGTATGGTTACATTAGTAAATTAGTATGGGGACATTAGTACATTAGAATGGGGACATTAGTACATTAGTACGGGGACATTAGTACATTAGTATGGGGACATTAGTACATTAGTATATTAGTATAGGTACATTAGTATGGGTACATTAGTACATTAGTATGGGGACATTAGTACATTAGTATGGGGACATTAGTATGGGTACATTAGTATGGGTACATTAGTACATTAGTATGGGTACATTAGTATGGGTACATTAGTATAGGTACATTAGTATGGGTACATTAGTACATTAATATGGGTATAGTAGTACATTAGTATGGGTACATTAGTACATTAGTGCATTAGTATGGGTACATTAGTACATTAGTACAGGTACATTAGTACATTAGTATGGGTATATTAGTACATTAGTACATTAGTATGGGGACATTAGTACATTAGTACGGGTATATTAGTACATTAGTATGGGTACATTAGTATGGGTATAGTAGTACATTAGTATGGGTACATTAGTATGGGTATATTAGTACATTAGTATGGGTACATTAGTACATTAGTATGGATACATTAGTATGGGTACATTAGTACATTAGTATGGGGACATTAGTACATTAGTATAGGTACATTAGTACATTAGTATGGGTACATTAGTATATTAGTATAGGTACATTAGTATGGGTACATTAGTACATTAGTATAGGTACATTAGTATGGGTATATTAGTACCTTAGTGTGGGTACATTAGTACGGGTATATTAGTACATTAGTATGGGTACATTAGTATGGGTATAGTAGTACATTAGTATGGGTACATTAGTATGGGTATATTAGTACATTAGTATGGGTATATTAGTACATTAGTATGGGTACATTAGTACATTAGTATAGGTACATTAGTACATTAGTACATTAGTATGGGGACATTAGTACATTAGTATAGGTACATTAGTAAATTAGTATGGGTACATTAGTACATTAGTATGGGTACATTAGTACATTAGTATGGGGACATTAGTATATTAGTATAGGTACATTAGTATGGGTACATTAGTATGGGTACATTAGTACATTAGTATGGGGACATTAGTACATTAGTATAGGTACATTAGTATGGGTACATTAGTATGGGTACATTAGTACATTAGTATGGGAATATTAGTACATTAGTATGGGTACATTAGTATGGGTACATTAGTACATTAGTATGGGAATATTAGTACATTAGTATGGGAATATTAGTACATTAGTACATTAGTATGGGGACATTAGTACATTAGTACATTAGTATGGGTACATTAGTACGGGTATATTAGTACATTAGTATGGGTACATTAGTACATTAGTATGGGTACATTAGTACATTAGTATGGGGACATTAGTACATTAGTATGGGGACATTAGTATGGGTACATTAGTACATTAGTATGGGGACATTACTAAGGGTACATTAGTACATTAGTATGGGGACATTAGTACATTAGTATAGGTACATTAGTACATTAGTACATTAGTATGGGGACATTAGTACATTAGTATAGGTACATTAGTACATTAGTATGGGTACATTAGTACATTAGTATGGGGACATTAGTACATTAGTAAGGGGACATTAGTACATTAGTATGGGGACATTAGTATATTAGTATAGGTACATTAGTATGGGTACATTAGTACATTAGTATGGGGACATTAGTACATTAGTAAGGGGACATTAGTACATTAGTATGGGGACATTAGTATATTAGTATAGGTACATTAGTATGGGTACATTAGTACATTAGTATGGGGACATTAGTACATTAGTATAGGTACATTAGTATGGGTACATTAGTACATTAGTATGGGAATATTAGTACATTAGTATGGGTACATTAGTATGGGTAAATTAGTACATTAGTATGGGAATATTAGTACATTAGTATGGGAATATTAGTACATTAGTACATTAGTACATTAGTACGGGGACATTAGTACATTAGTACATTAGTATGGGTACATTAGTACGGGTATATTAGTACATTTGTATGGGTACATTAGTACATTAGTATGGGGACATTAGTACATTAGTATGGGTACATTAGTACATTAGTATGGGGACATTAGTACATTAGTATGGGGACATTAGTATGGGTACATTAGTACATTAGTATGGGGACATTAGTACATTAATATGGGGACATTAGTACATTAGTATGGGGACATTACTAAGGGTATATTAGTACATTAGTATGGGGACATTAGTACATTAGTATAGGTATATTAGTATATTAGTATAGGTACATTAGTATGGGTACATTAGTACATTAGTATGGGGATATTAGTACATTAGTATGGGGACATTAGTACATTAGTATAGGTACATTAGTATGGGTACATTAGTACATTAGTATGGGTATATTAGTACATTAGTATAGGTACATTAGTATGGGTACATTAGTACATTAGTATGGGGATATTAGTACATTAGTATGGGGACATTAGTACATTAGTATAGGTACATTAGTACGGGTATATTAGTACATTAGTATGGGTACATTAGTATGGGTACATTAGTATGGGTACATTAGTATGGGTATATTAGTACATTAGTATGGGTATATTAGTACATTAGTATGGGGACATTAGTACATTAGTATAGGTATATTAGTATATTAGTATAGGTACATTAGTATGGGTACATTAGTACATTAGTATGGGTACATTAGTACATTAGTATGGGGACATTAGTACATTAGTATAGGTACATTAGTATGGGTACATTAGTACATTAGTATGGGAATATTAGTACATTAGTATGGGTACATTAGTACATTAGTATGGGGTTATTAGTACATTAGTATGGGGACATTAGTACATTAGTATGGGTACATTAGTACATTAGTATGGGTATATTAGTACATTAGTATAGGTACATTAGCATGGGTACATTAGTACATTAGTATGGGGATATTAGTACATTAGTATGGGGACATTAGTACATTAGTATATTAGTACATTAGTATGGGGACATTAGTACATTAGAATGGGGACATTAGTACATTAGTACGGGGACATTAGTACATTAGTATGGGGACATTAGTACATTAGTATGGGTATATTAGTACATTAGTATGGGTACATTAGTACATTAGTATGGGAATATTAGTACATTAGTACATTAGTAAGGGGACATTAGTACATTAGTATGGGTACATTAGTACATTAGTATGGGGACATTAGTACATTAGTAAGGGGACATTAGTACATTAGTATGGGGACATTAGTATATTAGTATAGGTACATTAGTATGGGTACATTAGTACATTAGTATGGGGACATTAGTACATTAGTAAGGGGACATTAGTACATTAGTATGGGGACATTAGTATATTAGTATAGGTACATTAGTATGGGTACATTAGTACATTAGTATGGGAATATTAGTACATTAGTATGGGTACATTAGTATGGGTACATTAGTACATTAGTATGGGAATATTAGTACATTAGTATGGGAATATTAGTACATTAGTACATTAGTACATTAGTACGGGGACATTAGTACATTAGTACATTAGTATGGGTACATTAGTACGGGTATATTAGTACATTTGTATGGGTACATTAGTACATTAGTATGGGGACATTAGTACATTAGTATGGGTACATTAGTACATTAGTATGGGGACATTAGTACATTAGTATGGGGACATTAGTATGGGTACATTAGTACATTAGTATGGGGACATTAGTACATTAATATGGGGACATTAGTACATTAGTATGGGGACATTACTAAGGGTATATTAGTACATTAGTATGGGGACATTAGTACATTAGTATAGGTATATTAGTATATTAGTATAGGTACATTAGTATGGGTACATTAGTACATTAGTATGGGGATATTAGTACATTAGTATGGGGACATTAGTACATTAGTATAAGTACATTAGTATGGGTACATTAGTACATTAGTATGGGTATATTAGTACATTAGTATAGGTACATTAGTATGGGTACATTAGTACATTAGTATGGGGATATTAGTACATTAGTATGGGGACATTAGTACATTAGTATAGGTACATTAGTACGGGTATATTAGTACATTAGTATGGGTACATTAGTATGGGTACATTAGTATGGGTATATTAGTACATTAGTATGGGTATATTAGTACATTAGTATGGGGACATTAGTACATTAGTATAGGTATATTAGTATATTAGTATAGGTACATTAGTATGGGTACATTAGTACATTAGTATGGGTACATTAGTACATTAGTATGGGGACATTAGTACATTAGTATAGGTACATTAGTATGGGTACATTAGTACATTAGTATGGGAATATTAGTACATTAGTATGGGTACATTAGTACATTAGTATGGGGTTATTAGTACATTAGTATGGGGACATTAGTACATTAGTATAGGTACATTAGTATGGGTACAATAGTACATTAGTATGGGTATATTAGTACATTAGTATAGGTACATTAGCATGGGTACATTAGTACATTAGTATGGGGATATTAGTACATTAGTATGGGGACATTAGTACATTAGTATATTAGTACATTAGTATGGGGACATTAGTACATTAGAATGGGGACATTAGTACATTAGTACGGGGACATTAGTACATTAGTATGGGGACATTAGTACATTAGTATGGGTATATTAGTACATTAGTATGGGTACATTAGTACATTAGTATGGGAATATTAGTACATTAGTACATTAGTAAGGGGACATTAGTACATTAGTATGGGGACATTAGTACATTAGTATATTAGTATAGGTACATTAGTACATTAGTATGGGGACATTAGTACATTAGTATGGGGACATTAGTATGGGTACATTAGTACATTAGTATGGGTACATTAGTATGGGTACATTAGTATGGGTACATTAGTACATTAGTATGGGTATAGTAGAACATTAGTATGGGTACATTAGTACATTAGTGCATTAGTATGGGTACATTAGTACATTAGTACAGGTACATTAGTACATTAGTATGGGTATATTAGTACATTAGTACATTAGTATGGGGACATTAGTACATTAGTACGGGTATATTAGTACATTAGTATGGGTATAGTAGTACATTAGTATGGGTACATTAGTATGGGTATATTAGTACATTAGTATGGGTACATTAGTACATTAGTATGGATACATTAGTATGGGTACATTAGTACATTAGTATGGGGACATTAGTACATTAGTATGGGTACATTAGTATATTAGTATAGGTACATTAGTATGGGTACATTAGTACATTAGTATAGGTACATTAGTATAGGTATATTAGTACCTTAGTGTGGGTACATTAGTACGGGTATATTAGTACATTAGTATGGGTACATTAGTATATTAGTATAGGTACATTAGTATGGGTACATTAGTACATTAGTATAGGTACATTAGTATGGGTACATTAGTATGGGTATAGTAGTACATTAGTATGGGTACATTAGTATGGGTATATTAGTACATTAGTATGGGTACATTAGTACATTAGTATAGGTACATTAGTACATTAGTACATTAGTATGGGGACATTAGTACATTAGTATAGGTACATTAGTACATTAGTATGGGTACATTAGTACATTAGTATGGGGACATTAGTACATTAGTAAGGGGACATTAGTACATTAGTATGGGGACATTAGTATATTAGTATAGGTACATTAGTATGGGTACATTAGTATGGGTACATTAGTACATTAGTATGGGGACATTAGTACATTAGTATAGGTACATTAGTATGGGTACATTAGTATGGGTACATTAGTATGGGAATATTAGTACATTAGTATGGGTACATTAGTACATTAGTATGGGAATATTAGTACATTAGTATGGGAATATTAGTACATTAGTACATTAGTACATTAGTATGGGGACATTAGTACATTAGTACATTAGTATGGGTACATTAGTACGGGTATATTAGTACATTAGTATGGGTACATTAGTACATTAGTATGGGGACATTAGTACATTAGTATGGGTACATTAGTACATTAGTATGGGGACATTAGTACATTAGTACATTAGTATGGGGACATTACTAAGGGTACATTAGTACATTAGTATGGGGACATTAGTACATTAGTATAGGTACATTAGTATATTAGTATAGGTACATTAGTATGGGTACATTAGTACATTAGTATGGGGATATTAGTACATTAGTATGGGGACATTAGTACATTAGTATAGGTACATTAGTATGGGTACATTAGTATGGGTATATTAGTACATTAGTATAGGTACATTAGTATGGGTACATTAGTACATTAGTATGGGGATATTAGTACATTAGTATGGGGACATTAGTAAATTAGTATAGGTACATTAGTACGGGTATATTAGTACATTAGTATGGGTACATTAGTATGGGTATAGTAGTACATTAGCATGGGTACATTAGTATGGGTATATTAGTACATTAGTATGGGTATATTAGTACATTAGTATGGGTACATTAGTACATTAGTATAGGTACATTAGTACATTAGTATGGGGACATTAGTACATTAGTAAGGGGACATTAGTACATTAGTATGGGAACATTAGTATATTAGTATAGTTACATTAGTATGGGTACATTAGTACATTAGTATGGGGACATTAGTACATTAGTAAGGGGACATTAGTACATTAGTATAGGGACATTAGTACATTAGTATGGGGACATTAGTATATTAGTATAGGTACATTAGTATGGGTACATTAGTACATTAGTATGGGTACATTAGTACATTAGTATGGGGACATTAGTACATTTGTATAGGTACATTAGTATGGGTACATTAGTACATTAGTATGGGAATATTAGTACATTAGTATGGGAATATTAGTACATTAGTACATTAGTACATTAGTTTGGGGACATTAGTACATTAGTACATTAGTATGGGTACATTAGTACGGGTATATTAGTACATTAGTATGGGTACATTAGTACATTAGTATGGGGACATTAGTACATTAGTATGGGGACATTAGTACATTAGTATGGGGACATTAGTACATTAGTATGGGGACATTAGTATGGGTACATTAGTACATTAGTATGGGGACATTAGTACATTAGTATGGGGACATTACTAAGGGTACATTAGTACATTAGTATGGGGACATTAGTACATTAGTATAGGTACATTAGTATATTAGTATAGGTACATTAGTATGGGTACATTAGTACATTAGTATGGGGATATTAGTACATTAGTATGGGTACATTAGTACATTAGTATAGGTACATTAGTATGGGTACATTAGTACATTAGTATGGGTATATTAGTACATTAGTATAGGTACATTAGTATGGGTACATTAGTACATTAGTATGGGGATATTAGTACATTAGTATGGGGACATTAGTACATTAGTATAGGTACATTAGTACGGGTATATTAGTACATTAGTATGGGTACATTAGTATGGGTATAGTAGTACATTAGTATAGGTACATTAGTATGGGTATATTAGTACATTAGTATGGGTATATTTAGTACATTAGTATGGGTATATTATTACATTAGTATGGGTACATTAGTACATTAGTATAGGTACATTAGTACATTAGTACATTAGTATGGGGACATTAGTACATTAGTATAGGTACATTAGTACATTAGTATGGGTACATTAGTACATTAGTATGGGGACATTAGTACATTAGTAAGGGGACATTAGTACATTAGTATGGGGACATTAGTATATTAGTATAGGTACATTAGTATGGGTACATTAGTACATTAGTATGGGTACATTAGTACATTAGTATGGGGACATTATTACATTTGTATAGTTACATTAGTATGGGTACATTAGTATGGGTACATTAGTACATTAGTATGGGAATATTAGTACATTAGTATGGGTACATTAGTACATTAGTATGGGTACATTAGTACATTAGTATGGGGACATTAGTATGGGTACATTAGTACATTAGTGTGGGGACATTAGTACATTAGTATTGGTACATTAGTACATTAGTATGGGGACATTAGTACATTAGTATGGGGACATTACTAAGGGTACATTAGTACATTAGTATGGGGACATTAGTACATTAGTATAGGTACATTAGTATATTAGTATAGGTACATTAGTATGGGTACATTAGTACATTAGTATGGGGATATTAGTACATTAGTATGGGGACATTAGTATAGGTACATTAGTGTGGGTACATTAGTACGGGTATATTAGTACATTAGTATGGGTACATTAGTATGGGTATAGTAGTACATTAGTATGGGTACATTAGTACATTAGTATGGGTATATTAGTACATTAGTACTTTAGTATGGGTATATTAGTACATTAGTATGGGTACATTAGTACATTAGTACAGGTACATTAGTACATTAGTACATTAGTATGGGTATATTAGAACATTAGTATAGGTACATTAGTATGGGTACATTAGTACATTAGTATGGGGATATTAGTACATTAGTATGGGGACATTAGTACATTAGTATAGGTATATTAGTATGGGTACATTAGTACATTAGTATGGGTATATTAGTACATTAGTATGGGTACATTAGTATAGGTACATTAGTATGGGTACATTAGTATGGGTACATTAGTACATTAGTATGGGTACATTATTACATTAGTATAGGTACATTAGTATGGGTACATTAGTATGGGTATATTAGTACATTAGTATGGGTGCATTAGTATGGGTACATTAGTACATTAGTTCATTAGTATGGGGACATTAGTACATTAGTATGGGTACATTAGTATGGGGACATTAGTACATTAGTATAGGTACATTACTATGGGTACATTAGTACATTAGTATGGGGACATTAGTACATTAGTATGGGGACATTAGTACATTAGTATAGGTACATTAGTATGGGTACATTAGTATGGGGACATTAGTACATTAGTATGGGGACATTAGTACATTAGTATGGGGACATTAGTACATTAGTATGGGTACATTAGTATGAGTACATTAGTATGGGTACATTAGTACATTAGTATGGGTACATTAGTATGGGTACATTAGTACATTAGTATGGGTACATTAGTACATTAGTATTAGTAAATTAGTATGGGTACTTTAGTACATTAGTATGGGTACATTAGTATGGGTACATTAGTATATTAGTATAGGTACATTAGTATGGGTACATTAGTACATTAGTATGGGTATAGCAGTACATTAGTATGGGTACATTAGTACAGGTACATTAGTACATTAGTACATTAGTATGGGTATATTAGTACATTAGTACATTAGTACATTAGTATGGGGACATTAGTACATTAGTATGGGTACATTAGTATGGGTACATTAGTACATTACTATAGGTACATTAGTATGGGTATATTAGTACATTAGTGTGGGTACATTAGTACGGGTATATTAGTACATTAGTATGGGTACATTAGTATGGGTATAGTAGTACATTAGTATGGGTACATTAGTACATAAGTATGGGTATATTAGTACATTAGTACATTAGTATGGGTATATTAGTACATTAGTATGGGTACATTAGTTCATTAGTACAGGTACATTAGTACATTAGTACATTAGTATGGGGACATTAGTACATTAGTATAGGTACATTAGTATGGCTACATTAGTACATTAGTATGGGGACATTAGTACATTAGTAAGGGGACATTAGTACATTAGTATGGGGACATTAGTACATTAGTATATTAGTATAGTTACATTAGTATGGGTACATTAGTACATTAGTATGGGTACATTAGTACATTAGTATGGGGACATTAGTAGATTAGTATAGGTACATTAGTATGGGTACATTAGTATGGGTACATTAGTATAGGTTAGGGATGAGCGGGTTCGGTTCCCTGAGAACCGAACCCACCCGAACTTCGGGGATCCGGGGCGATCCGAGCCCAAGCTCGGATCTCCCTGTCTGCCCCGGATCCCTCTCCCGAGGTAAAACCTCGAGATCTGCTGTCGGATCTCGAGGTTTTGCCTCGAGCGGCCATTTAAAAAAAAATGCCTTTGCCTTTAATGGGCAAAGTGCTGATTGGCTGACAGAGCCGTCTGTCACGGCTCTCAGCCAATCAGCATTATGGTGCTCATTTGCATGTAGCACGGACTCGTGAGATCCGTGCTACATGCATCTGTGTGATTGACAGTGACACAGAGCACAGATGGGTCAGTGAGACCCGTCTGTGCTGCTGTGTATTTCAATGACACAGATGCACGCACGGACCAGGAGATCCGTGCTACTTGCATCTGTGTCATTGACACAGAGCACTAACGGGTCCGTGAGACCCGTCTGTGCTGCTGTGGTAAATAAAAAAAAAAAACCTGTGTAAAAAGAGAAAAAAATGGCGTCCTCCCCCCCAAAAAAAGAGCAACCAGCCCCGGGCATTAGTGACCCAGTGCTGGGTGTGCTTAAATACAGGGGACAAACGACATAGGGGTCCCCTGTACTTAAACACAACCAGCACCGGGCTAGTCAGAACCAGAGCTGGTTGCCAAAATACGGGGGACAAACGACGTAGGGGTCCCCCGTATTCTGCGCAACCAGCTCTGGGCTCTGATCCGGTCCTGGTTCTGGAAATACAGGGGAAAAAAATGAGTAGGGTTCCCCTGTATGTTCCAGAACCAGCACTGGACTTTTTCTAGCGGGGGGCTGATGCCACAGCCAGGGGAGCCCTTTCACCGGGCCCCCCAGCCGCAGCATCAGCCCTGACCGCTAGTCAGCCCAGGCCGGGGATCCCTGGAGAGCTGGGGACCCCCCCAATAAAGGGGTCACCCTCTCCAGGGCACCCCAGGCCCAGGCTGATAGCCCGGGGCTATCCCCGCCACCCCTGGTGGCGGTGGGTGGCGGGTTGATTGTGTGGTGTGGTGTAAATAAAGAATATCAAACATTGTCTTTACAAGTAGAACTGCAAGTCCCAGCAAGCCTGCCCCGCATGCTGGTACTTGGAGAACCACAAGTACCAGCATGCAGGGCATTAAGGGCCCACTAGTACCTGTAGTTCACCTGTAAAAAAATGTTTAAAAAAAACACAGGACACACACACCGTGACAGTATAAGTTTATTAAACATACATACACACACACACATGTACACATACTCACCTATGTAACCTGTAGCATCGGTCCACTTGTCCGGTAAAGTATCCATAGGGGACCTGTGAAAAAAAACATACTCACCATCTCCTATGCGAGGTTCTGTCCTCTTCGTTCCAAAGTAGGCATCCCCGGACTTGGCAAAAAAAAAAAAACGAAAACGCGATCCACGAACTTAGTACCGTTCTATAGAACGGTACTTCCCGAATGAGAGCTTAGCGGCGGGGTATCACCATGGAAACCCCGCTGCTAAGCGTTCATTGGCTGAGAGAGGCCATCTCCCGTCTCTCTCAGCCAATGAACGGCTCCCTCCATTGTAGTCAATGCTGGGAGCCGCAAGGTTATTAAAGTTTACCCTGCGGTTCCCACCATTGACTACAATGGAGGGAGCCGTTCATTGGCTGAGAGACGGGAGATGACCTCTCTCAGCCAATGAACGCTTAGCAGCGGGGTTTCCATGGTGATACCCCGCCGCTAAGCTCTCATTCGGGAAGTACCGTTCTATAGAACGGTACTAAGTTCGTGGATCGCGTTTTCGTTTTTTTTTTTTTGCCAAGTCCGGGGATGCCTACTTTGGAACGAAGAGGACAGAACCTCGCATAGGAGATGGTGAGTATGTTTTTTTTCACAGGTCCCCTAGGGATACTTTACCGGACAAGTGGACCGATGCTACAGGTTACATAGGTGAGTATGTGTACATGTGTGTGTGTGTATGTATGTTTAATAAACTTATACTGTCACGGTGTGTGTGTCCTGTGTTTTTTTAAACATTTTTTTTACAGGTGAACTACAGGTACTAGTGGGCCCTTAATGCCCTGCATGCTGGTACTTGTGGTTCTCCAAGTACCAGCATGCGGGGCAGGCTAGCTGGGACTTGCAGTTCTACTTGTAAAGACAATGTTTGATATTCTTTATTTACACCACACCACACAATCAACCCGCCACCCACCGCCACCAGGGGTGGCGGGGATAGCCCCGGGCTATCAGCCTGGGCCTGGGGTGCCCTGGAGAGGGTGACCCCTTTATTGGGGGGGTCCCCAGCTCTCCAGGGATCCCCGGCCTGGGCTGACTAGCGGTCAGGGTTGATGCTGCGGCTGGGGGGCCCGGTGAAAGGGCTCCCCTGGCTGTGGCATCAGCCCCCCGCTAGAAAAAGTCCAGTGCTGGTTCTGGAACATACAGGGGAACCCTACTCATTTTTTGTCCCCTATATTTCCAGAACCAGGACCGGATCAGAGCCCAGAGCTGGTTGCGCAGAATACAGGGGACCCCTACGTCGTTTGTCCCCCGTATTTTGGCAACCAGTGCTGGTTCTGACTAGCCCGGTGCTGGTTGTGCTTAAGTACAGGGGACCCCTACGTTGTTTGTCCCCTGTATTTAAGCACACCCAGCACTGGGTCACTAATGCCCGGGGCTGGTTGCTCTTTTTT
Source organism: Taudactylus pleione (assembly GCA_031769625.1). Lineage (NCBI taxonomy): Eukaryota > Metazoa > Chordata > Amphibia > Anura > Myobatrachidae > Taudactylus > Taudactylus pleione. The sequence continues at coordinate 69,656 of JAUIMM010001971.1, read as the reverse complement.
GGGGGGGTGCACGCCATTTTTTTCTTTTCTTACACAGGTTTTTTTTTTTTTTTTTACCACAGCAGCACAGACGGGTCTCACGGACCTGTCATTGCTCTGTGCCAATCACACAGATGCATGTAGCACGGATCTCCCGGGTTCGTGCTACATGCAAATGGGCACCATAACGCTGATTGGCTTCCTGTCTGCCACTGCAGTGCCACTCCTAGATGGGCCACGTGTTTGTGCCGCCCCCTTGTGTCGCTTAGCATAGTCATCCAGCTTCCTCGGTACAACCTTTTGGCCTAAAAACAATATTGTGAGGTGTTCAGAATAGAGTGGAAATGAGTGGAAATTAATGTTATTGGGGTTATTAATAGCGTAGGAACAAAAAAAGGCCCATTTATGTGATTTTAGCGGGTTTTTTTTATTTTTTAAGAAAAAATCCAGATCCAAAACACAAAACCCAGAACCCAAAACACGGAAGGGTGGTTTTGGCAAAACCAATCCAGATCCAAAACACGAAGAAAGATCCAGATCCAAAACCAAAACACAAAACACGAAAAGTGTCCGGTGCACACCCCTAGTATAGGTACATTAGTACATTAGTATGGGAATATTAGTACATTAGTATGGGTACATTAGTATGGGTACATTAGTATGGGAATATTAGTACATTAGTATATTAGTACATTAGTATGGGGACATTAGTACATTAGTATGGGTACATTAGTACAGGTATATTAGTACATTAGTATGGGTACATTTGTACATTAGTATGGGTACATTAGTACATTAGTATGGGGACATTAGAACATTAGTATGGGTACATTAGTACATTAGTATGGGTACATTAGTACATTAGTATGGGGACCTTAGTATGGGTACATTAGTACATTACTATGGGTACATTAGTATGGGTACATTAGTACATTAGTATGGGGACATTAGTACATTAGTATGGGGACATTAGTACATTAGTATGGGGACATTACTAAGGGTACATTAGCACATTAGTATGGGGACATTAGTACATTAGTATAGGTACATTAGTATGGGTACATTAGTATGGGGACATTAGTACATTAGTATAGGTACATTAGTATGGGTACATTAGTACATTAGTATGGGTATATTAGTACATTAGTATGGCTACATTAGTATGGGTACATTAGTACATTAGTATGGGTACATTATTACATTAGTATAGGTATATTAGAATGGGTACATTAGTATGGGTATATTAGTACATTAGTACATTAGTATGGGTACATTAGTGCATTAGTATGGGTACATTAGTACATTAGTTCATTAGTATGGGGACATTAGTACATTAGTATGGGGACATTAGTACATTAGTATAGGTACATTACTATGGGTACATTAGTACATTAGTATGGGGACATTAGTAAGGGGACATTAGTACATTAGTATGGGTACATTAGTATGGGTACATTAGTACATTAGTATGGGGACATTAGTACATTAGTACATTAGTATGGGTACATTAGTACATTAGTATGGGTACATTAGTACATTAGTACGAGTACATTAGTACATTAGTATGGGTACATTAGTACATTAGTACATTAGTATGGGTACATTAGTACATTAGTATGGGTACATTAGTATGAGTACATTAGTATGGGTACATTAGTACATTAGTATGGGTACATTAGTATGAGTACATTAGTACATTAGTATGGGTACATTAGTATGGGTACATTAGTACATTAGTATGGGTACATTAGTATGGGTACATTAGTACATTAGTATTAGTAAATTAGTATGGGTACATTAGTACATTAGTATGGGTACATTAGTACATTAGTACATTAGTATGGGTACATTAGTACATTAGTATAGGTACATTAGTACATTAGTATAGGTACATTAGTACATTAGTATGGGTACATTAGTATATTAGTATGGGTACATTAGTACATTAGTATGGGTACATTAGTACATTAGTATAGGTACATTAGTATGGATACATTAGTATGGGTATATTAGTACCTTAGTATGAGTACATTAGTATGGGTACATTAGTATGGGTACATTAGTATAGGTACATTAGTACATTAGTATGGGTACATTAGTATGGGTACATTAGTATGGGTACATTAGTATATTAGTATGGGTACATTAGTATGGGTACATTAGTATAGGTACATTAGTACATTAGTATGGGTACATTAGTACATTAGTACATTAGTATATTAGTATGAGTACATTAGTATGGATACATTAGTACATTAGTACATTAGTATGGGTACATTAGTACATTAGTACATTAGTATGGGTACATTAGTACATTAGTACATTAGTATAGGTACATTAGTACATTAGTATGGGTATATTAGTACATTAGTATAGGTACATTAGTACTTTAGTATGGGTACATTAGTACATTAGTATAGGTACATTAGTACATTAGTATGGGTACATTAGTACTTTAGTATGGGTACATTAGTACTTTAGTATGGGTACATTAGTACATTAGTATGGGTACATTAGTATGGGTACATTAGTACGGGTATATTAGTACATTAGTATGGGTACATTAGTACTTTAGTATGGGTATATTAGTACATTAGTATGAGTACATTAGTATGAGTACATTAGTATGGGTACATTAGTATGGGTACATTAGTACATTAGTATGGGTATATTAGTATAGGTACATTAGTATGGGTACATTAGTATGGGTACATTAGTATAGGTATATTAGTACATTAGTATAGGTACATTAGTACATTAGTGTGGGTACATTAGTACTTTAGTATGGGTACATTAGTATATTAGTATGGGTACATTAGTACATTAGTATGGGTACATTAGTATGGGTACATTAGTACATTAGTATAGGTACATTAGTATGGATACATTAGTATGGGTATATTAGTACATTAGTATGGGTATATTTATTAGTATATGTACATTAGTATATTAGTATGGGTACATTAGTTTGGGTACATTAGTATAGGTACATTAGTATGGGTACATTAGTATATTAGTATGGGTACATTAGTATGGGTACATTAGTATAGGTACATTAGTATGGGTACATTAGTACATTAGTATATTAGTATGAGTACATTAGTATGGGTACATTAGTACATTAGTATGGGTACATTAGTATGGATACATTAGTATATTAGTATGGGTACATTAGTATATTAGTATGAGTACATTAGTATGGGTACATTAGTACATTAGTATGGGTACATTAGTATGGATACATTAGTATGGGTACATTAGTACATTAGTATGGGTATATTAGTACATTAGTACATTAGTATGGGTACATTAGTACATTAGTATGGGTATATTAGTACATTAGTATAGGTACATTTGTATGGGTACATTAGTAAATTAGTATGGGTACATTAGTACATTAGTATGGGTATATTAGTACATTAGTATGGGTACATTAGTACATTAGTATGGGTATATTAGTACATTAGTATAGGTACATTTGTATGGGTACATTAGTACATTAGTATGGGTACATTAGTACATTAGTATGGGTACATTAGTACACTAGTATGGGTACATTAGTATGGGTACATTAGTACTTTAGTATGGGTATATTAGTACATTAGTATGAGTACATTAGTATGAGTACATTAGTATGGGTACATTAGTACATTAGTATGGGTATATTAGTATAGGTACATTAGTATGGGTACATTAGTATGGGTACATTAGTATAGGTACATTAGTACTTTAGCATGGGTACATTAGTATATTAGTATGGGTACATTAGTACATTAGTATGGGTATATTAGTATAGGTACATTAGTACATTAGTATGGGTACATTAGTATAGGTACATTAGTACATTAGTATGGGTACATTAGTACTTTAGCATGGGTACATTAGTATATTAGTATGGGTACATTAGTACATTAGTATGGGTACATTAGTATGGGTACATTAGTACATTAGTATAGGTACATTAGTATGGATACATTAGTATGGGTATATTAGTACATTAGTATGGGTATATTAGTATAGGTACATTAGTACATTAGTATGGGTACATTAGTATGGGTACATTAGTATAGGTACATTAGTATATTAGTATGGGTACATTAGTATGGGTACATTAGTATAGGTACATTAGTACATTAGTATGGGTACATTAGTACATTAGTATATTAGTATGAGTACATTAGTATGGGTACATTAGTACATTAGTATGGGTACATTAGTATGGATACATTAGTATATTAGTATGGGTACATTAGTATATTAGTATGAGTACATTAGTATGGGTACATTAGTACATTAGTATGGGTACATTAGTATGGATACATTAGTATATTAGTATGGGTACATTAGTATATTAGTATGAGTACATTAGTATGGGTACATTAGTACATTAGTATGGGTACATTAGTATGGATACATTAGTATGGGTACATTAGTATGGGTACATTAGTACATTAGTATGGGTATATTAGTACATTAGTATATTAGTATGAGTACATTAGTATGGGTACATTAGTACATTAGTATGGGTACATTAGTATGGGTACATTAGTACATTAGTATAGGTACATTTGTATGGGTACATTTGTAAATTAGTATGGGTACATTAGTATAGGTACATTAGTACATTAGTATGGGTACATTAGTATGGGTACATTAGTATGGGGATATGTAAATTATGGTATTTATTAAATTCCAACAATTATGTATTTTCGGAATTAGATCGAGTTACTATCCAGTGCTGTGAGAGAGGCGAATAGCAGGTAAAACTTATCAGCATGGGCAGGTCCCCCGGCGTCTTCTTCTGGTGCTCTGGTCCATCCTCTGGCTCCAGTGGCTGCTCTGACGCTGTTCTCCCAGTAGAACACAAAGTTTAGAAGAAAAAAAAAAAACAAGCGCTTTTTCTAAACTATACTATGGGCCTGATGCAGAGTTGGGTATAGTGGCCCTGATTCAGATCCGGACGCTCTGAAAGAGCGCTCGCTCTGAATCAGGGTAGTTTTTGTTTTGTTTTTGTGCGGCCCCCATGACCACCCACAGCTATTGCGAGCTGCCAGGATGATTGTCACGATGGTCAAGACCATCTGGCTTGCGACGAGACCCTTGTGGCAGGGTCTCGTGGCCGCAAGCCCCAGAGAGCTTCTGGCTCTAATAGAGCTGGAAGCTCTCCCACTGACATCACTGGTGATATCAGTGGGGCCGCCCACAAATGGTAGGCATTCGTATGGGATCGCCCCCATTTGTGAAACCTCCCCCATGCCACGCCTCCAAAACAGTGTGAGCTGTCAATCAAAATAGACAGCCGTCCCCTTTTGGTGCGAGATCCAGAGTAATAATAAAGCTGGGCAGTATTTGTGGGCTACATGCAAAAGCAGCCAGTATTTACCCCACATGCAAAAAAAAAATATATGTATTTACACCCCTTGCATTGCAACATGGTTTGTTCAGGTTCACAGTTGAGAGAGAGATCTCACTCCCTAGTCTGACTCAGGCCCTGTGTGCTGCCAGGACAACACAGTGTAAGAGCAGCCACCAGAGCTGGAGATGCTGCAGCAGGCAGGTAAGTGCAGGACAGGGGGGAGACACAAAATTACTGCAGCTGTAGGTATTGCTTCACATGCACAGCACTGATTACAGCTGCGGTAAGGTAGAGCACTGATTACAGCTGGGGTAAGGTAGAGCACTGATTACAGCTGGGGTAAGGTAGAGCACTGATTACAGCTGGGGTAAGGTAGAGCACTGATTACAGCTGGGGTAAGGTAGAGCGCTGATTACAGCTGCGGTAAGGTAGAGCGCTGATTACAGCTGCGGTAAGGTAGAGCGCTGATTACAGCTGCGGTACGATAGAGCGCTGATTACAGCTGCGGTAAGGTAGAGCGCTGAGTACAGCTGCGGTAAGGTAGAGCGCTGAGTACAGCTGGGCTAAGGTAGAGCGCTGAGTACAGCTGCGGTAAGGTAGAGCGCTGAGTACAGCTGCGGTAAGGTAGAGCGCTGAGTACAGCTGAGGTAAGGTAGAGCGCTGATTACAGCTGCGGTAAGGTAGAGCGCTGATTACAGCTGCGGTAAGGTAGAGCGCTGATTACAGCTGCGGTAAGGTAGAGCGCTGATTACACTGGGGTAAGGTGGGGCGCTGATTACAGCTGGGGTAAGGTGGGGTGCTGATTACAGCTGGGGTAAGGTAGAGCACTGATTACAGCTGGGGTAAGGTAGAGCACTGATTACAGCTGCGGTATGGTAGAGCACTGATTACAGCTGGGGTAAGGTAGAGCACTGATTACAGCTGCGGTAAGGTAGAGCACTGATTACAGCTGGGGTAAGGTAGAGCGCTGATACAGCTGAGGTAAGGTAGAGCGCTGATTACAGCTGCGGTAAGGCAGAGCGCTGATTACAGCTGGGGTAAGGTAGAGCGCTGATTACAGCTGCGGTAAGGTAGAGCACTGATTACAGCTGGGGTAAGGTAGAGCGCTGATTACAGCTGGGGTAAGGTAGAGCATTGATTACAGCTGCGGTAAGGTAGAGCGCTGATTACAGCTGCGGTAACGTAGAGCACTGAGTACAGCTGAGGTAAGGTAGAGCACTGATTACAGCTGCGGTAAGGTAGAGCACTGATTACAGCTGCGGTAAGGTAGAGCGCTGAGTACAGCTGAGGTAAGGTGGGGCACTGATTACAGCTGGGGTAAGGTGGGGCACTGATTACAGCTGGGGTAAGGTAGGTATAGGCAGGGAAAAGAATCCGTTTCCCGAAATGCTGTCATCGCAAAAATGACAGCCTTTGGGAATAGATAGTTATGGGAAGGAGGAATGATGGATCCCCCGGTAATTAGGTAGAACTCCATGCCAGCTCTAACCCTAAGTACCTCCAGAGAAATTTAGATATGATGAATAGGCCCCTGTATTTGAAATGCACCACATTACACAATCAGCCCAGTACCCACGCCCAGGGGTGCCGGGGATAGCCACAGCCATCAGCCTCACGTGCCATGGAGAGGGGATGCCTTTATTGGGGGGTCCCCAGCTCCCCCAGGATCCCGGCCTGGGCTGACTAGCAGTCAGGGTTGACGCTTTGGCTGGGGGGTGGCAACCTTTAAATTATTTTTTTCCGTGGCTGCCGCCACCCCAGGACTTTGTCATCTTGTTGGGTGCCAACCCGCTAGGGCTTTGGCATCTTCATCTGGCGGGCACAACCCACCAGGGCTCCAGCATATTCGTCTGGGGAGCGGCGGCCTTTGAGCTCTTTTTCATGGCTGCCACCACCCCAGGACTTCGTCGTCTCTGCCTGGCGGGCGGTAGCCCACCAGGGGATTGGCTTTTTTCATGGTGGGCGCCAATTTGCCAGGGCTTCGGCATCTTCACCTAGGGCAGTGTTGGCTAACCTTGACACTCCAGCTGTTGTGGAACTATATATCCCAGCATGCCCTGCCACAGTTTTAGCATGCCCTAATAGCAAAACTGTAGCAGTGCATGCTGGGTTATGTAGTTCCATAATAGCTGGAGTGTCAAGGTTAGCCAACACTGACCTAGGGGGTGCAGGAAATTACCTCTATTATGCAGCTGCCACCTCCCTACGGCTGCTGGTGTCATTGTCACCTAGTGGGCAGCAGCCTGTGTCAGCTATTTTGTATGGTAGCCACCCACTAGGACTTCCAGCATCGTCTTTCTTTGGGAGATCTTGACAGCTCCCTCTCTGCCGCCGGACTGCCATGCCACTGCCTCGTGCTGGCTTATATTAGCCAGCCGAAGGGGCCGGGCGATGACATCTTTGAATTTCAAAAATTGTGCTGAGGTGCCATTTTTGAAATGGGCTCTGCTGCAGAACTCTGCAGAACGGCTGGCAGGGACTGGATCCTCTCGGATACAGGCCTGCTGCCAACACTCGCACAGACCCCGGATCCCGCAGCCCACTCCACCGCCGTCACTGATGCCCGCCAATGATTCCACCTGCTGCCATTACCGGGTCACCCCACCGCTAAGGCCTGCAAAAGGCAGCCATCTTGGTGAAGCCACAGTGAGTACAACCTGCTGGAGGCTCCTACTGAGGCTGCGCAACAAGTTGATTCATATCTCTATAATGGCGCAATTGTAAAGTAAGTTTAAAAACTGTAACTTTCTCAACTACCTAACCCCCAAAATGCCCTACCCTGGAACAATAGCTACCTAATAAAACAAACCCCAAGTCTAAATTCACCCCCTATCCTGAGTTAGGCCTTCCCAAAAAAACCCATAGAGAACAGCAGCAAAGTGGTCCTAAGTGAGTGTCAGAAAAAAGTGACAGTTGAGGATTTGGGAGTAATATAAATCTCCATCACCCTGATATTTGGCATGTAGCACCGAGCGACAGCTCTACCCGCCTGTACCAAATTTCAGCTCGGTACCTCCAATAGCTTTTGAGGTGTAGCCCCTTAAACACCCTGCCCCCCCCTCTGGAATTCTCTATGGGAGAATTGCAATTTTTTAGATGCAGCCTTAATATAAGGGCACGCCCGTGCCATTATATATATATATATATATATATATATATAGGCTTGATTATGATACATACTATGTATAGGTGTAATACCCCAGTGCGAGTGGATTATATAAAAAAATGTTCTTAGATGTGTTTTAAAAAAAGTGTATTACAATTATATGCTGATTTTCCTATAAGACTGAGTGGGGGGTTCTGAATTCCCAACATGGTAACAGGGAGCTCACCCTTTCAAATGCCTATTAGGGGTCAGGAACTGTGTGTACAGACCCTGCAGCAGTGACAGGGTTAAGTGCTGCTGCTGAAAGTAAGATAGCTGGAGGACACTGGAGAGGACAGAGAGAAGCGCGTGGGCCTGGCGGGAAGGGAGCTGGCACGTGCAGGGAGAGAGATGAGGTCTATAAAAGAGCCGCTCTCCCCAACGGTCAGGAGGACTGTGTGAGGTAACCATCTGCGGAGGCAGCGCAGCGCTGTTTACCTGCGCTCCTGAGGAGACCAGCAAGCAGCAGCTCCGGCTCAGAGGTAGCAGGAGACTGTGACAGACGGAGCTGACAGTCCCTCCTCCCCATGAGGCAGGCAGTGGGCACCAGCCCGAGGAATGGACCTTCCCCCAGTGAGTGCAGAGCTTGAGGCAGGCTCTCCGAGGAAAGAAGATAACTCTGTCACTGACAGACTGGGCCCTACACTTCAGCTGACAGCTCTAATCAATCCCTTATCAGCAGCTGTGTTAAGGACAGAGAGGCTCTATTCAGTATCACCTGCACACTCCCACAGAACAGCTGTAGGGACAGAAAGCAATAAAACTTAACCAGTTAATGACAGAATGTTCAGCAAGCCTGAACATTCTGTGCTGTGCGCTCGAAACCGGGTCGATGGTGGGCCAGTGCGCATGCACGAGACCCGGATAGTGACAGGCAATCAGTCTCTCCGGGTCTCGTACCAAAGGGGGCGTGCTGTCGATGTTGAGTGACAGCTCACCCCCTTCTGTTAGAGCCGAAAGCTCTCTGGGGCTTGCGGCAACGAGACCCTACCACAAGGGTCTCGTCGCAAGCCCGATGGTCGCGATGGTCTTGACCATCGCGACCATCTTCCCGGCCGCTCGCGAGCGGCCAGGAGGCAGTTCTGAAAAAAAAAATGCCTGGCCCTGATTCAGAGCGAGCGCTCTGTCAGAGCGTCCGGCTCTGAATCAGGCCCAGAGTGCGGGTCAGACTTTGATTACACTGCTCACCTTATTACAGTGTCCCTGTATACTATATTAGCCTGTAAAGGACTTTCTGCTACAGTTTAGGACAAATGCAGGCAGGTGAAAACAGACAGCACAAAGTATGACAGACTCCTTAGTAAAGCCATTGAAAGAAGCAGTATAAGTAAAGCTATTAAGCAGCTATCGCATCACTGCAGGCAGGAAAAAGTTTGCTAAGTCAGTATTCACTGTAACATCTAGGATTACCTCCAATAGAAGAAACTGGATGTATCCTTCATTTAAATTAACCCGGGCAACAGTCTGCAGCATACCTTCAGCCAATGCTTATACAACCAACGTGCACCACCTCTACCGAACACGCTGGACTATATTTCTGGCAGTAATTTATCTGTATTTAGGTAGATAGGAAATTAGAGTTCTGAGAATACTTAGAGAAGTGTTTTGTGAATCTAGAATATATATTGTTCTCATACATTCATTCCTGCTTATAGTAGCGTATGATATACGTTTAATTATATGAGCTTGTTGTGTTAACCCACTTGACTTCCCCCAGTATCTCTACTTTGCTGTTCTCATCGTTGAAACGAGTCCTCAGCCATTCAAATGTTCCAGCTAAATAAAACCTCGTTATTCACAGTGTATTTACTAGTAAATGTACTGATTGGAGATTGATATTTTCTGAGTTTTTCTCATTGTGCGAAATTGCCTGATTAATAAATTCTAACTTTTATTTGAAACTAAACTGGTGACCATCTGTGCCTGTATCTCCTCCTTACCTCTCTACACCGAGAATGAGAACCAAGATCTGGTAAGTGTTGAGACACCGTCTAACAAAACACTCTAATTAATGCAAAGTACAAGTTTGGGGTACCACATAGGGACTGATTATGATACATACTAATATATATATATATTCATCGTTCATGAAAATCGTTGACAAAATCGTTCATTAATTTAGTAACCAATGATTTTTGTAAACGATTTTAGTTAGCTTTTTCAAGGGAAATTCTGAATGAAAATCGTTAACGAAAATCGTTGGTTACTAAAATCGTTACGTGTGTATGCACCTTTAGTGGTACAGGAAAGAGAAGCTCAAACAGGGAAATCAGTGAGCAGTGGTAGACATTTCTTTGAAAAAAGACACACTGTGGGCACGATTCTATTCAACGCGATGTAAATAGCGCTGGGAGATAGCTCCCGGAGCTATTAAATTCATTGCGATGTTAGGTCAGGAAAGGCTCATTCTCGTGTCTTAAACAGGGTGTTTAGGCGCGATAACGGGCATTCCCTGACCTAACTTCCCGGCGCGAGGCTGTTTTCCAGGCGCGAAGGGCAGAAAACAGCCTCGCGCTGGGATTTTTGTCGGATTTCTTCTCTCATCCCCGGAGGGATGAGAGAAGAAATCATTAGTCGGACTTGTCAGCGCGGTGTATTGAATAGCTCGGGAGCTGACTCCCGGCGCTAATTACATCGCGTTGAATAGAATCGCGCCCTGTGAGTCAACTGAAATGTTTCATATTGGATCATATCCCTCCCCTAAGGAGAGGTGGGGAGTGTGAGAATATATTACTCCAACGGGAGCTACAATGGATTTATAAATTGAATTGTTTGGCACCTCTTGGTCTCAATGAAGACTTTAAAATAGGATGCTCTTGTGATTTTGTTTTTCTGGATTTTTTCTGGCACAACGCACCCTTCGCACCTAATAGGATTGACCCGTAGGTGTCAGCATCTGGTTCCTGTCACAGACTCCTCCCCTTCCTATTCCTGACTCCTCCCACTGCTTAGTCTATGCTCTTACACATATAATTAATATTAGAACAACATAAAAGTGTCCATTATTCTCTGTATTAAAACACACACAACAGTGCACATCCTGCAAAGGATTTAAACATGTGCCATAGTCAGACATTTGGGGCCAAATGTAATAGGGTGAGAGTTTAGAAAATGTGAGAGTTTAGCATAAAACTCTCACACTAATACACTAATACACTATTACACTAATACACTAATGCACTAATACACTAATGCACTAATGCACTAATACACTAATACACTAATGCACTAATACACTATTACACTAATACACTAATACACTAATACACTATTGCACTATTGCACTATTGCACTATTACACTATTGCACTAATTCACTAATTCACTAATTCACTAATACATTAATACACTAATACACTAATACACTAATTCACTAATACACTAATTCACTAATTCACTAATACACTAATACACTAATCAAGTTGTATTTTCAAAATAGGAAACATCTGGATGAGAGTGTAAGGGGTCTATTTACTAAGCAGTGATAGGAGACAAAGTGAAATAAGATAACGTACCAGCCAATCAGCTCCCAACTGTCATTTTACAACCACAGACTGTGTCAGTCGATATGCCGACACCTATCATTAGACATACGCCGGGAGCCCGACGCCCAGCATCTCGATCGAAGGGACGCCGGGCCCCAAGCGCGGATAGCCGCGGGAGGGAGGGTTAGGTTTAGGGTTCCCAGGGGGGGGGACTTAGGAGTTATAGACTCTGGGCACTAGAGTGTGCCCAGAGTCTATAGAGTATGCGCTGGTCACTGGGAAAATGGCTACGGCGGCCATTTTCCCTGTACTGCACATGCACAAACGACGGGAATTTCCATTTTCCAGTCGTTTTAACATCGCCGGACCCTTGCCGATGTGGGACTCCGGAGAGGTAAGTAATATTATGGGTGCAGGGTGTGCAGTGCGGGCCCCCCCTTGTAGTAAATTGATTGTTATAACAGAAGAATATAATTTGCAGCGTTACATGATGTAATGATAATGTACTTTTGTGCATACATTTTTATCGGTGATTTGAGTATAACCAGTTCCTGAACAGTGAGGAGTTCCAGCTTAATAAACTAGATCTCATTGTACTGGCTGTATCACTTTGATGGGATTGGGGCCTCCTGTCTCTCTGCTGTGAGTGTAGAAAGCCCAGAAGATATTGGGTACTTCTCAGAGAGCACCCACCACACTAGGGTGTCACAATAACACTGTTACTGTATTGAGGGAGAATACAGGCCGTGCGATGACTAATGGCCATCGCTGAATTTGATGTCGGAAGCCCGACAACCATTCGATGTTGGGCTTCCGATGTTCATCCCTACTTCATGGCCCTGGCTAGTGACATAACAATACAGGCAAAATAATGAATAAAAAGCCATAGAAGCTGTGACAGCATAGTGCGAGCCTTGAACTGTTATAATGCAGAAGAACCACAAGATGGCAGCAGCACCCTATACAGTAAAGTAGTATTGTGTGACAGAGCTGTAGAATAGGGATCAATATACTGTACTAGGACGATATTTATTATAGGATTAGGAGTAAACCAGTCTCTTTGCCTTAAACATTAGGTAGAGCCGGTTGTGGGGCAACTGAATCCAGGAGAAACATGGCGGCTTACTACTGGAAGTCCCTTGGGAGAGGTAGGACTGTATGCCGCTGTACAGTATGTACAGTCACAAAGAGCTCTCCCAGTAAGATAAGAGATGCCCTCGGTGAGAGGGACTTCCAGGCTTAGCACCCAGACGTCCCTTGTGCGTCCTTCTGCGCATGCCGTGGGGGGAGAGGGGAAGGATCTGATTGGAGGGGGACACCCAAAAAGAAGCCCATAGGCTTCTACTGGGTAACGCCACCTGTGCATCGCATTCTGGTGCTTAGTACATATGGGGAATGCAATTCTGTTTAGTACATCCCACCCATAAGGAGAAGATATATTCTCGCACCAAAAGCGACTTCACGTTTAGCGCGCCTGTACCTTAAAATCTTCTCGCAGGTCGGTGCACACATCCCTAGGGGAGCCCCGGCTGCCTGCACTCACAGCTGCCCTGAAGGGAGAGAGATGGTGCCGGGAGCAGCAGCGGGCGCCATGGACTCGCCGTCCACTGCCCTACACCTACTGAGACCCCAGTGCAGCCGGACACGGTAAGTAGCTGCCAGGTTCGGATGCGCTGTGACTAACCCCTGAGCTCAGGAAACAAACTTCTGAAACGGCCCTGTATAAAATGGCAAATATGAAGACTAAAAGCTTCACTTAAAAGTAATAGGAAGAGAGGAGGCTGAGACAGTGCAGAGGAGGCTGGAACGGTGCAGAGGAGGCTGGGACAGTGCAGAGGAGGCTGGGACAGTGCAGAGGAGGCTGGGACAGTGCAGAGGAGGCTGAGAGAGCAGAGGAAGCGGAGATAATGCAGAGGAAGCTGCGACAGTGCAGAGGAAGCTGCGACAGTGCAGAGGAGGCTGAGTCAGTGCAGAGGAGGCTAGAACAGTGCAGAGGAGGCTGGGACAGTGCAGAGGAGGCTGGGACAGTGCAGAGGAGGCTGAGAGTGCAGAGGAAGCTGCGACAGTGCAGAGGAGGCTGGGACAGTGCAGAGGAGGCTGGGACAGTGCAGAGGAGGCTGGGACAGTGCAGAGGAAGCTGTCAATGCAGAGGAGGCTGAGTCAGTGCAGAGGAGGCTGGAACAGTGCAGAGGAGGCTGAGAGTGCAGAGGAGGCGTAGACAGTGCAGAGGAAGCGGAGATAGTGCAGAGGAAGCTGCGACAGTGCAGAGGAAGCTGCGACAGTGCAGAGGAAGCTGCGACAGTGCAGAGGAAGCTGCAACAGTGCAGAGGAGGCTGGGACAGTGCAGAGGAGGCTGGGAAAGTGCAGAGGAGGCTGGGACAGTGCAGAGGAAGCTGTCAATGCAGAGGAGGCTGAGTCAGTGCAGAGGATGCTGGAACAGTGCATAGGAGGCTGGGACAGTGCAGAAGAGGCTGGAACAGTGCACAGGAGGCTGGAACAGTGCACAGGAGGCTGGAACTGTGCAGAGGAGGCTGAGTCAGTGCAGATGAGGCTGGAACAGTGTAGAGGAGGCTGGACCAGTGCAGAGGAGGCTGGGACAGTGCATAGGAGGCTGGGACAGTGCATAGGAGGCTCAGTCAGTGCAGAGGAGGTTGGGACAGTGCAGAGTAGGCTGAGTCAGTGCAGAAGAGGCTGGGACAGTGCAGAGGACGCTGGGACAGTTCAGAGGAGGCCGGGACAGTGCAGAGGAGGCCGGGACAGTGCAGAGGAGGCCGGGAAGCCGTACCTAGACTTTTTGCTGCCCTGTGCCAGAGAGAGCATTGGCGCCTCCCAGCCTCCCCTCCCCATTTTTTAAATAGGAACATATGAGAGTGCACCTGAAAAATGGCATTGGCATCATGAAGAAGGGCCAGGGAAGAGATAGGGGGGGCCAGGGGATGCTGGGTTCAAATAAGAGGAAGCTACAAGTGAGAATGATAAAAAACAGGAACATTGACATGCCCAAACTGCACCCCCTGCCTTCGGTACCCTGTGCCATGGCACTGGTCACACTACCCTAGTTACGGCCCTTACTCAGACAGTGCTGAGGAGGCTGTTGTGGCCAGGGAGCATAGATCAGGGGAGAGGGGACCCGGGGGATTGGTGCAGCTTCCTATTTATCATACAGATTGATGGAGGTGATTATCCAACCCGGCGTCCACCTGCAATGCTTATCACATTGTGCCAGCCCTAATTGTGTCACACAGGTGTAATGGGTGTGTGTGGGAGGTATATAGGGACAGTGTGTCACACAGGTGTAATGGGTGTGTGTGGGAGGTATATAGGGACAGTGTGTCACACAGGTGTAATGGGTGTGTGTGGGAGGTATATAGGGACAGTGTGTCACACAGGTGTAATAGGTGTGTGGTAGGTATATAGGGACAGTGTGTCACACAGGTGTAATAGGTCTGTGTGGGAGGTATATAGGGACAGTGTGTCACACAGGTGTAATGGGTCTGTGTGGGAGGTATATAGGGACAGTGTGACACACAGGTGTAATGGGTGTGTGTAGGAGGTATATAGGGACAGTGTGTCACACAGGTGTAATGGGTGTGTGTGGGAGGTATATAGGGACAGTGTATCACACAGGTGTAATAGGTCTGTGTGGGAGGTATATAGGGACAGTGTGTCACACAGGTGTAATGGGTGTGTGTGGGAGGTATATAGGGACAGTGTGTCACACAGGTGTAATGGGTGTGTGTGGGAGGTATAAAGGGACAGTGTGTCACACAGGTGTAATAGGTGTGTGTGGGAGGTATATAGGGACAGTGTATCACACAGGTGTAGTGGGTGTGTGTGGGAGGTATATAGGGACAGTGTGACACACAGGTGTAATAGGTCTGTGTGGGAGGTATATAGGGACAGTGTGTCACACAGGTGCAATGGGTGTGTGTGGGAGGTATATAGGGACAGTGTGACACACAGGTGTAATAGGTCTGTGTGGGAGGTATATAGGGACAGTGTGTCACACAGGTGCAATGGGTGTGTGTGGGAGGTATATAGGGACAGTGTGTCACACAGGTGTAATAGGTGTGTGTGGGAGGTATATAGGGACAGTGTATCACACAGGTGTAGTGGGTGTGTGTGGGAGGTATATAGGGACAGTGTGTCACACAGGTGTAGTGGGTGTGTGTGGGAGGTATATAGGGACAGTGTGTCACACAGGTGCAATAAGTGTGTGTGGGAGGTATATAGGGACAGTGTGACACACAGGTGTAATAGGTCTGTGTGGGAGGTATATAGGGACAGTGTGTCACACAGGTGTAATAAGTGTGTGTGGGAGGTATATAGGGACAGGGTGTCACACAGGTGTAATGGGTGTGTGAGGGAGGTATATAGGGACAGTGTGTCACACAGGTGTAATGGGTGTGTGTGGGAGGTATATAGGGACAGTGTGTCACACAGGTGTAATGGGTGTGTGTGGGAGGTATATAGGGACAGTGTGTCACACAGGTGTAATGGGTGTGTGTGGGAGGTATATAAGGACAGTGTGTCACACAGGTGTAATGGGTGTGTGTGGGAGGTATATAGGGACAGTGTGTCACACAGGTGTAATGGGTGTGTGTGGGAGGTATATAAGGACAGTGTGTCACACAGGTGTAATGGGTGTGTGTGGGAGGTATATAAGGACAGTGTGTCACACAGGTGTAATGGGTGTGTGTGGGAGGTATATAGGGACAGTGTGTCACACAGGTGTAATAGGTGTGTGTGGGAGGTATATAAGGACAGTGTGTCACACAGGTGTAATGGGTGTGTGTGGGAGGTATATAAGGACAGTGTGTCACACAGGTGTAATAGGTGTGTGTGGGAGGTATATAGGGACAGTGTGTCACACAGGTGTAATGGGTGTGTGTGGGAGGTATATAAGGACAGTGTGTCACACAGGTGTAATAGGTGTGTGTGGGAGGTATATAAGGACAGTGTGTCACACAGGTGTAATAGGTGTGTGTGGGAGGTATATAAGGACAGTGTGTCACACAGGTGTAATGGGTGTGTGTGGGAGGTATATAGGGACCGTGTGTCACACAGGTGTAATGGGTGTGTGTGGGAGGTATATAGGGACAGTGTGTCACACAGGTGTAATGGGTGTGTGTGGGAGGTATATAAGGACAGTGTGTCACACAGTTGTAATGGGTGTGTGTGGGAGGTATATAGGCACAGTGTGTCACACAGGTGTAATGGGTGTGTGTGGGAGGTGTATAGGGACAGTGTGTCACACAGGTGTAATGGGTGTGTGTGGGAGGTATATAGGGACAGTGTGTCACACAGGTGTAATGGGTGTTTTTGGGAGGTATATAGGGACAGTGTGTCACACAGGTGTAATGGGTGTGTGTGGGAGGTATATAGGGACAGTGTGACACACAGGTGTAATAGGTGTGTGTGGGAGGTATATAGGGACAGTGTGTCACACAGGTGTAATGGGTGTGTGTGGGAGGTATATAGGGACAGTGTGACACACAGGTGTAATAGGTGTGTGTGGGAGGTATATAGGGACAGGGTGTCACACAGGTGTAATGGGTGTGTGGGAGGTATATAGGGACAGGGTGTCACACAGGTGTAATGGGTGTGTGTGGCAGGTATATAGGGACAGTGTGTCACACAGCTGTAGTGGGTGTGTGTGGGAGGTATATAGGGACAGTGTGTCACACAGGTGTAATGGGTGTGTGTGGGAGGTATATAGGGACAGTGTGTCACACAGGTGTAGTGGGTGTGTGTGGGAGGTATATAGGGACAGTGTGTCACACAGGTGTAATGAGTGTGTGTGGGAGGTATATAGGGACAGTGTGACACACAGGTGTAATGGGTCTGTGTGGGAGGTATATAGGGACAGTGTCACACACAGGTGTAATGGGTGTGTGTGGGAGGTATATAAGGACAGTGTGTCACACAGGTGTAATAGGTGTGTGTGGGAGGTATAAAGGGACAGTGTGTCACACAGGTGTAATAGGTCTGTGTGGGAGGTATATAGGGACAGTGTGTCACACAGGTGTAATAGGTGTGTGTGGGAGGTATATAGGGACAGTGTGTCACACAGGTGTAATAGGTCTGTGTGGGAGGTATATAGGGACAGTGTGTCACACAGGTGTAATAGGTGTGTGTGGGAGGTATATAGGGACAGTGTGACACACAGGTGTAATGGGTGTGTGTGGGAGGTATATAGGGACAGTGTGTCACACAGGTGTAATAGGTGTGTGTGAGAGGTATATAGGCACAGTGTGTCACACAGGTGTAATGGGTGTGTGTGGGATCTATATAGGCACAGTGTGTCACACAGGTGTAATGGGCATGTGTGGGAGGTATATAGGGACAGTGTGTCACACAGGTGTAATGGGTGTGTGTGGGAGGTATATAGGGACAGTGTGTCACACAGGTGTAATGGGAGTGTGTGGGAGGTATATAGGGACAGTGTGTCAGAAAGGTGTAATGGATGTGTGTGGGAGGTATATAGGGACAGTGTGTCACACAGGTGTAATGGGTGTGTGTGGGAGGTATATAGGGACAGTGTGTCACACAGGTGTAATGGGTGTGTGTGGGAGGTATATAGGGACAGTGTGTCACACAGGTGTAATGGGTGTGTGTGGGAGGTATATAGGGACAGTGTGTCACACAGGTGTAATGGGTGTGTGTGGGAGGTATATAGGGACAGTGTGTCACACAGGTGTAATGGGTGTGTGTGGGAGGTATATAGGGACAGTGTGTCACACAGGTGTAATGGGTGTGTATGGGAGGTATATAGGGACAGTGTGTCACACAGGTGTAATGGGTGTGTGTGGGAGGTATATAGGGACAGTGTGTCACACAGGTGTAATGGGTGTGTGTGGGAGGTATATAAGGACAGTGTGTCACACAGGTGTAATGGGTGTGTGTGGGAGGTATATAGGGACAGTGTGTCACACAGGTGTAATGGGTCTGTGTGGGAGGTATATAGGGAAAGTGTGTCACACAGGTGTAATGGGTGTGTGTGGGAGGTATATAGGGAAAGTGTGTCACACAGGTGTAATGGGTCTGTGTGGGAGGTATATAGGGACAGTGTGTCACACAGGTGTAGTGGGTGTGTGTGGGAGGTATATAGGGACAGTGTGTCACACAGGTGTAATGGGTGTGTGTGGGAGGTATATAGGGACAGTGTGTCACACAGGTGTAATGGGAGTGTGTGGGAGGTATATAGGGACAGTGTGTCACAAAGGTGTAATGGATGTGTGTGGGAGGTATATAGGGACAGTGTGTCACACAGGTGTAATGGGTGTGTGTGGGAGGTATATAGGGACAGTGTGTCACACAGGTGTAATGGGTGTGTGTGGGAGGTATATAGGGACAGTGTGTCACACAGGTGTAATGGGTGTGTGTGGGAGGTATATAGGGACAGTGTGTCACACAGGTGTAATGGGTGTGTGTGGGAGGTATATAGGGACAGTGTGTCACACAGGTGTAATGGGTGTGTGTGGGAGGTATATAGGGACAGTGTGTCACACAGGTGTAATGGGTGTGTATGGGAGGTATATAGGGACAGTGTGTCACACAGGTGTAATGGGTGTGTGTGGGAGGTATATAGGGACAGTGTGTCACACAGGTGTAATGGGTGTGTGTGGGAGGTATATAAGGACAGTGTGTCACACAGGTGTAATGGGTGTGTGTGGGAGGTATATAGGGACAGTGTGTCACACAGGTGTAATGGGTCTGTGTGGGAGGTATATAGGGAAAGTGTGTCACACAGGTGTAATGGGTGTGTGTGGGAGGTATATAGGGAAAGTGTGTCACACAGGTGTAATGGGTCTGTGTGGGAGTTATATAGGGACAGTGTGTCACACAGGTGTAATGGGTGTGTGTGGGAGGTATATAGGGACAGTGTGTCACACAGGTTTAATGGGTGTGTGGGAGGTATATAGGGACAGTGTGTCACACAGGTGTAATGGGTGTGTGTGGGAGGTATATAGGGACAGTGTGTCACACAGGTGTAATGGGTGTGTGTGGGAAGTATATAGGGACAGTGTGTCACACAGGTGTAATGGGTGTGTGTGGGAGGTATATAAGGACAATGTGTCACACAGGTGTAATGGGTGTGTGTGGGAGGTATATAGGGACAGTGTGTCACACAGGTGTAATGGGTGTGTGTGGGAGGTATATAGGGACAGTGTGTCACACAGGTGTAATGGGTGTGTGTAGGAGGTATATAGGGACAGTGTGTCACACAGGTGTAATGGGTGTGTGTGGGAGGTATATAGGGACATAGTGTCACACAGGTGTAATGGGTGTGTGTGGGAGGTATATAGGGACAGTGTGTCACACAGGTGTAATGGGTGTGTGTGGGAGGTATATAGGGACAGTGTGTCACACAGGTGTAATGGGTGTGTGTGGGAGATATATAGGGACAGTGTGTCACACAGGTGTAATGGGTGTGTGTGGCAGGTATATAGGGACAGTGTGTCACACAGGTGTAATGGGTGTGTGTGGGAGGTATATAGGGACAGTGTGTCACACAGGTGTAATGGGTGTGTGTGGTAGGTATATAGGGACAGTGTGTCACACAGGTGTAATGGGTGTGTGTGGGAGGTATATAGGGACAGTGTGTCACACAGGTGTAATGGGTGTGTGTGGGAGGTATCTAGGGACAGTGTGTCACACAGGTGTAATGGGTGTGTGTGGGAGGTATATAGGGACAGTGTGTCACACAGGTGTAATGGGTGTGTGTGGGAGGTATATAGGGACAGTGTGTGACACAGGTTTAATGTGTCTGTGTCGGAGGTGTATAGGGACAGTGTGTCACACAGGTGTAATGGGTGTGTGTGGGAGGTATATAGGGACAGTGTGTCACACAGGTGTAATGGGTCTGTGTGGGAGGTATATAGGGACAGTGTGTCACACAGGTGTAATGGGTGTGTGTGGGATGTATATAGGGACAGTGTGTCACACAGGTGTAATGGGTCTGTGTGGGAGGTATATAGGGACAGTGTGTCACACAGGTGTAATGGGTGTGTGAGGGAGGTATATAGGGACAGCGTGTCACACAGGTGTAATGGGTGTGTGTGGGAGGTATATAGGGACAGCGTGTCACACAGGTGTAATGGGTGTGTGTGGGAGGTATATAGAGACAGTGTGTCACACAGGTGTAATAGGTGTGTGTGTGGGAGGTATATAGGGACAGCGTGTCACACAGGTGTAATGGGTGTGTGTGGGAGGTATATAGGGACAGCGTGTCACACAGGTGTAATGGGTGTGTGTGGGAGGTATATAGGGACAGTGTGTCACACAGGTGTAACGGGAGTGTGTGGGAGGTATATAGGGAAAGTGTGTCACACAGGTGTAATAGGTGTGTGTGTGGGAGGTATATAGGGACAGTGTGTCACACAGGTGTAATGGGTGTGTGTGGGAGGTATATAGGGACAGTGTGTCACACAGGTGTAATGGGTGTGTGTGGGAGGTATATAGGGACAGTGTGTCACACAGGTGTAATGGGTGTGTGTGGGAGGTATATAGGGAAAGTGTGTCACACAGGTGTAATAGGTGTGTGTGTGGGAGGTATATAGGGACAGTGTGTCACACAGGTGTAATAGGTCTGTGTGGGAGGTATATAGGGACAGTGTGTCACACAGGTGTAATGGGTGTGAGTGGGTGGTATATAGGGACAGTGTGTCACACAGGTGTAATGGGTGTGTGAGGGAGGTATATAGGGACAGCGTGTCACACAGGTGTAATGGGTGTGTGTGGGAGGTATATAGGGACAGTGTGTCACACAGGTGTAATAGGTGTGTGTGGGAGGTATATAGGGACAGTGTGACACACAGGTGTAATGGGTGTGAGTGGGTGGTATATAGGGACAGTGTGTCACACAGGTGTAATAGGTCTGTGTGGGAGGTATATCGTGACAGTGTGTCACACAGGTGTAATGGGTGTGTGTGGGAGGTATATAGGGACAGTGTGTCACACAGGTGTAATGGGTGTGTGTGGGAGGTATATAGGGACAGTGTGTCACACAGGTGTAATGGGTGTGTGTGGGAGGTATATAGGGACAGTGTGTCACACAGGTGTAATGGGTCTGTGTGGGAGGTATATAGGGACAGTGTGTCACACAGGTGTAATCAGTGTGTGTGGGATGTATATAGGGACAGCGTGTCACACAGGTGTAATGGGTGTGTGTGTGGGAGGTATATAGGGACAGTGTGTCACACAGGTGTAATAGGTCTGTGTGGGAGGTATATAGGGACAGTGTGTCACACAGG
Source organism: Taudactylus pleione (assembly GCA_031769625.1). Lineage (NCBI taxonomy): Eukaryota > Metazoa > Chordata > Amphibia > Anura > Myobatrachidae > Taudactylus > Taudactylus pleione. Next base: position 47,436 of record JAUIMM010001971.1, on the reverse strand, counting down.
TGTAATGGGTGTGAGTGGGTGGTATATAGGGACAGTGTGTCACACAGGTGTAATGGGTGTGTGAGGGAGGTATATAGGGACAGCGTGTCACACAGGTGTAATGGGTGTGTGTGGGAGGTATATAGGGACAGCGTGTCACACAGGTGTAATGGGTGTGTGTGGGAGGTATATAGGGACAGTGTGTCACACAGGTGTAATGGGTGTGTGTGGGAGGTATATAGGGACAGTGTGTCACACAGGTGTAATGGATGTGTGAGGGAGGTATATAGGGACAGCGTGTCACACAGGTGTAATGGGTGTGTGTGGGAGGTATATAGGGACAGCGTGTCACACAGGTGTAATGGATGTGTGTGGGAGGTATATAGGGACAGTGTGTCACACAGGTGGGAGGTATATAGGGACAGTGTCACACAGGTGTAATGGGTTTGTGTGGGAGGTATATAGGGACAGTGTGTCACACAGGTGTAATAGGTGTGTGTGTGGGAGCTATATAGGGACAGCGTGTCACACAGGAGTAATGGGTGTGTATGGGAGGTATATAGGGACAGTGTGTCACACAGGTGTAATGGGTGTGTGAGGGAGGTATATAGGGACAGCGTGTCACACAGGTGTAATGGGTGTGTGTGGGAGGTATATAGGGACAGCGTGTCACACAGGTGTAATAGGTGTGTGTGGGAGGTATATAGAGAGTGTGTCACACAGGTGTAATAGGTGTGTGTGTGGGAGGTATATAGGGACAGCGTGTCACACAGGTGTAATGGGTGTGTGTGGGAGGTATATAGGGACAGCGTGTCACACAAGTGTAATGGGTGTGTGTGGGAGGTATATAGGGACAGTGTGTCACACAGGTGTAACGGGAGTGTATGGGAGGTATATAGGGACAGTGTGTCACACAGGTGTAATAGGTGTGTGTGTGGAAGGTATATAGGGACAGCGTGTCACACAGGTGTAATGGGTGTGTGTGGGAGGTATATAGAGACAGTGTGTCACACAGGTGTAATAGGTGTGTGTGGGAGGTATATAGGGACAGTGTGACACACAGGTGTAATGGGTGTGAGTGGGTAGTATATAGGGACAGTGTGTCACACAGGTGTAATAGGTCTGTGTGGGAGGTATATAGGGACAGTTTGTCACACAGGTGTAATGGGTGTGTGTGGGAGGTATATAGGGACAGTGTGTCACACAGGTGTAATGGGTGTGTGTGGGAGGTATATAGGGACAGTGTGTCACACAGGTGTAATGGGTGTGTGTGGGAGGTATATAGGGACAGTGTGTCACACAGGTGTAGTGGGTGTGTGTGGGAGGTATATAGGGACAGTGTGTCACAGAGGTGGGAGGTATATAGGGACAGTGTCACACAGGTGTAATAGGTGTGTGTGGGAGGTATATAGGGACAGTGTGTCACACAGGTGTAATGGGTGTGAGTGGGTGGTATATAGGGACAGTGTGTCACACAGGTGTAATAGGTGTGTGTGGGAGGTATATAGGGACAGTTTGTCACACAGGTGTAATGGGTGTGTGTGGGAGGTATATAGGTACAGTGTGTCACACAGGTGTAATGGGTGTGTGTGGGAGATATATAGGGACAGTGTGTCACACAGGTGTAATGGGTCTGTGTGGGAGGTATATAGGGACAGCGTGTCACACCGGTGTAATGGGTGTGTGTGGGAGGTATATAGAGACAGCATGTCACACAGGTGTAATGGGTGTGTGTGGGAGGTATATAGGGACAGTGTTTCACACAGGTGTAATGGGTGTGTGTGGGAGGTATATAGGGACAGTGTGTCACACAGGTGTAATGGGTGTGTGTGGGAGGTATATAGGGAAAGTGTGTCACACAGGTGTAATGGGTGTGTGTGGGAGGTATATAGGGACAGTTTGTCACACTGTTGTAATGGGTGTGTGTGGGAGGTATATATGAACAGTGTGTCACACAGGTGTAATGGGTGTGTGTGGGAGGTATATAGGGACAGTGTGTCACAGAGGTGGGAGGTATATAGGGACAGTGTCACACAGGTGTAATAGGTGTGTGTGGGAGGTATATAGGGACAGTGTGTCACACAGGTGTAATGGGTGTGAGTGGGTGGTATATAGGGACAGTGTGTCACACAGGTGTAATAGGTGTGTGTGGGAGGTATATAGGGACAGTTTGTCACACAGGTGTAATGGGTGTGTGTGGGAGGTATATAGGGACAGTGTGTCACACAGGTGTAATGGGTGTGTGTGGGAGATATATAGGGACAGTGTGTCACACAGGTGTAATGGGTCTGTGTGGGAGGTATATAGGGACAGTGTGTCACACAGGTGTAATAGGTGTGTGTGGGAGGTATATAGGGACAGTGAGTCACACAGGTGTAATGAGTCTGTGTAGCAGGTATATAGGGACAGTGTGTCACACAGGTGTAATGGGTGTGTGTGGGAGGTATATAGGGACAGTGTGTCACACAGGTGTAATGGGTGTGTGTGGGAGGTATATAGGGACAGTGTGTCACACAGGTGTAATGGGTGTGTGTGGGAGGTATATAGGGACAGTGTGTCACACAGGTGTAATGGGTGTGTGTGGGAGGTATATAGGGACAGTGTGTCACACAGGTGTAGTGGGTGTGTGTGGGAGGTATATAGGGACAGTGTGTCACACAGGTGTAATGGGTGTGTGTGGGAGGTATATAGGGACAGTGTGTCACACAGGTGTAATGGGTGTGTGAGGGAGGTATATAGGGACAGTGTGTCACACAGGTGTAATGGGTGTGTGTGGGAGGTATATAGGGAAAGTGTGTCACACAGGTGTAATAGGTGTGTGTGGGAGGTATATAGGGACAGTGTGTCACACAGGTGTAATGGGTGTGTGTGGGAGGTATATAGGGACAGTGTGTCACACAGGTGTAATGGGTGTGTGAGGGAGGTATATAGGGACAGCGTGTCACACAGGTGTAATGGGTGTGTGTGGGAGGTATATAGGGACAGTGTGTCACACAGGTGTAATAGGTGTGTGTGGGAGGTATATAGGGACAGTGTGACACACAGGTGTAATGGGTGTGAGTGGGTGGTATATAGGGACAGTGTGTCACACAGGTGTAATAGGTCTGTGTGGGAGGTATATAGGGACAGTGTGTCACACAGGTGTAATGGGTGTGTGTGGGAGGTATATAGGGACAGTGTGTCACACAGGTGTAATGGGTGTGTGTGGGAGGTATATAGGGACAGTGTGTCACACAGGTGTAATGGGTCTGTGTGGGAGGTGTATAGGGATAGTGTGTCACACAGGTGTAATGGGTCTGTGTGGGAGGTATATAGGGACAGTGTGTCACACAGGTGTAATCAGTGTGTGTGGGATGTATATAGGGACAGTGTGTCACCCAGGTGTAATGGGTCTGTGTGGGAGGTATATAGGGACAGTGTGTCACACAGGTGTAATGGATGTGTGACGGAGGTATATAGGGACAGCGTGTCACACAGGTGTAATGGGTGTGTGTGGGAGGTATATAGGGACAGCGTGTCACACAGGTGTAATGGATGTGTGTGGGAGGTATATAGGGACAGTGTGTCACACAGGTGGGAGGTATATAGGGACAGTGTCACACAGGTGTAATGGGTTTGTGTGGGAGGTATATAGGGACAGTGTGTCACACAGGTGTAATAGGTGTGTGTGTGGGAGCTATATAGGGACAGCGTGTCACACAGGAGTAATGGGTGTGTATGGGAGGTATATAGGGACAGTGTGTCACACAGGTGTAATGGGTGTGTGAGGGAGGTATATAGGGACAGCGTGTCACACAGGTGTAATGGGTGTGTGTGGGAGGTATATAGGGACAGCGTGTCACACAGGTGTAATAGGTGTGTGTGGGAGGTATATAGAGACAGTGTGTCACACAGGTGTAATAGGTGTGTGTGTGGGAGGTATATAGGGACAGCGTGTCACACAGGTGTAATGGGTGTGTGTGGGAGGTATATAGGGACAGCGTGTCACACAAGTGTAATGGGTGTGTGTGGGAGGTATATAGGGACAGTGTGTCACACAGGTGTAACGGGAGTGTGTGGGAGGTATATAGGGACAGTGTGTCACACAGGTGTAATAGGTGTGTGTGTGGGAGGTATATAGGGACAGTGTGTCACACAGGTGTAATGGGTGTGTGTGGGAGATATATAGGGACAGTGTGTCACACAGGTGTAATGGGTCTGTGTGGGAGGTATATAGGGACAGTGTGTCACACAGGTGTAATAGGTGTGTGTGGGAGGTATATAGGGACAGTGAGTCACACAGGTGTAATGAGTCTGTGTAGCAGGTATATAGGGACAGTGTGTCACACAGGTGTAATGGGTGTGTGTGGGAGGTATATAGGGACAGTGTGTCACACAGGTGTAATGGGTGTGTGTGGGAGGTATATAGGGACAGTGTGTCACACAGGTGTAATGGGTGTGTGTGGGAGGTATATAGGGACAGTGTGTCACACAGGTGTAATGGGTGTGTGTGGGAGGTATATAGGGACAGTGTGTCACACAGGTGTAGTGGGTGTGTGTGGGAGGTATATAGGGACAGTGTGTCACACAGGTGTAATGGGTGTGTGTGGGAGGTATATAGGGACAGTGTGTCACACAGGTGTAATGGGTGTGTGAGGGAGGTATATAGGGACAGTGTGTCACACAGGTGTAATGGGTGTGTGTGGGAGGTATATAGGGAAAGTGTGTCACACAGGTGTAATAGGTGTGTGTGTGGGAGGTATATAGGGACAGTGTGTCACACAGGTGTAATGGGTGTGTGTGGGAGGTATATAGGGACAGTGTGTCACACAGGTGTAATGGGTGTGTGTGGGAGGTATATAGGGACAGCGTGTCACACAGGTGTAATGGGTGTGTGTGGGAGGTATATAGGGACAGTGTGTCACACAGGTGTAATAGGTGTGTGTGGGAGGTATATAGGGACAGTGTGACACACAGGTGTAATGGGTGTGAGTGGGTGGTATATAGGGACAGTGTGTCACACAGGTGTAATAGGTCTGTGTGGGAGGTATATAGGGACAGTGTGTCACCCAGGTGTAATGGGTCTGTGTGGGAGGTATATAGGGACAGTGTGTCACACAGGTGTAATGGGTGTTTGTGGGATGTATATAGGGACAGCGTGTCACACAGGTGTAATGGGTGTGTGTGGGAGGTATATAGGGACAGTGTGTCACACAGGTGTAATGGATGTGTGAGGGAGGTAAATAGGGACAGTGTGTCACACAGGTGTAATGGGTGTGTGTGGGAGGTATATAGGGACAGCGTGTCACACAGGTGTAATGGATGTGTGTGGGAGGTATATAGGGACAGTGTGTCACACAGGTGGGAGGTATATAGGGACAGTGTCACACAGGTGTAATGGGTTTGTGTGGGAGGTATATAGGGACAGTGTGTCACACAGGTGTAATAGGTGTGTGTGTGGGAGCTATATAGGGACAGCGTGTCACACAGGAGTAATGGGTGTGTATGGGAGGTATATAGGGACAGTGTGTCACACAGGTGTAATGGGTGTGTGAGGGAGGTATATAGGGACAGCGTGTCACACAGGTGTAATGGGTGTGTGTGGGAGGTATATAGGGACAGCGTGTCACACAGGTGTAATAGGTGTGTGTGGGAGGTATATAGAGACAGTGTGTCACACAGGTGTAATAGGTGTGTGTGTGGGAGGTATATAGGGACAGCGTGTCACACAGGTGTAATGGGTGTGTGTGGGAGGTATATAGGGACAGCGTGTCACACAAGTGTAATGGGTGTGTGTGGGAGGTATATAGGGACAGTGTGTCACACAGGTGTAACACAATGTGTGGGAGGTATATAGGGACAGTGTGTCACACAGGTGTAATAGGTGTGTGTGTGGGAGGTATATAGGGACAGCGTGTCAAACAGGTGTAATGGGTGTGTGTGGGAGGTATATAGGGACAGTGTGTCACACAGGTGTAATAGGTGTGTGTGGGAGTTATATAGGGACAGTGTGACACACAGGTGTAATGGGTGTGAGTGGGTGGTATATAGGGACAGTGTGTCACACAGGTGTAATAGGTCTGTGTGGGAGGTATATAGGGACAGTGTGTCACACAGGTGTAATGGGTGTGTGTGGGAGGTATATAGGGACAGTGTGTCACACAGGTGTAATGGGTGTGTGTGGGAGGTATATAGGGACAGTGTGTCACACAGGTGTAAAGGGTCTGTGTGGGAGGTATATAGGGACAGTGTGTCACACAGGTGTAATGGGTCTGTGTGGGAGGTATATAGGGACAGTGTGTCACACAGGTGTAATGGGTGTGTGTGGGAGGTATATAGGGACAGTGTGTCACACAGGTGTAATGGGTGTGTGTGGGAGGTATATAGGGACAGTGTGTCACACAGGTGAAATGGGTGTGTGTGGGAGGTATATAGGGACAGTGTGTCACACAGGTGTAATGGGTGTGTGTGGGAGGTATATAGGGACAGTGTGTCACACAGGTGTAGTGGGTGTGTGTGGGAGGTATATAGGGACAGTGTGTCACAGAGGTGGGAGGTATATAGGGACAGTGTCACACAGGTGTAATATGTGTGTGGGAGGTATATAGGGACAGTGTGTCACACAGGTGTAATGGGTGTGAGTGGGTGGTATATAGGGACAGTGTGTCACACAGGTGTAATAGGTGTGTGTGGGAGGTATATAGGGACAGTTTGTCACACAGGTGTAATGGGTGTGTGTGGGAGGTATATAGGTAAAGTGTGTCACACAGGTGTAATGGGTGTGTGTGGGAGATATATAGGGACAGTGTGTCACACAGGTGTAATGGGTCTGTGTGGGAGGTATATAGGGACAGTGTGTCACACAGGTGTAATAGGTGTGTGTGTGGGAGGTATATAGGGACAGCGTGTCACACAGGTGTAATGGGTGTGTGTGGGAGGTATATAGGGACAGTGTGTCACACAGGTGTAATGGGTGTGTGAGGGAGGTATATAGGGACAGCGTGTCACACCGGTGTAATGGGTGTGTGTGGGAGGTATATAGGGATAGCGTGTCACACAGGTGTAATGGGTGTGTGTGGGAGGTATATAGGGACAGTGTGTCACACAGGTGTAATGGGTGTGTGTGGGAGGTATATAGGGACAGTGTGTCACACAGGTGTAATGGGTGTGTGTGGGAGGTATATAGGGACAGTTTGTCACACAGGTGTAATGGGTGTGTGTGGGAGGTATATAGGGACAGTGTGTCACACAGGTGTAATGGGTGTGTGTGGGAGGTATATAGGGACAGTGTGTCACAGAGGTGGGAGGTATAAAGGGACAGTGTCACACAGGTGTAATAGGTGTGTGTGGGAGGTATATAGGGACAGTGTGTCACACAGGTGTAATGGCTGTGAGTGGGTGGTATATAGGGACAGTGTGTCACACAGGTGTAATAGGTGTGTGTGGGAGGTATATAGGGACAGTTTGTCACACAGGTGTAATGGGTGTGTGTGGGAGGTATATAGGGACAGTGTGTCACACAGGTGTAATAGGTGTGTGTGGCAGGTATATAGGGACAGTGAGTCACACAGGTGTAATGAGTCTGTGTAGCGGGTATATAGGGACAGTGTGTCACACAGGTGTAATGGTTGTGTGTGGGAGGTATATAGGGACAGTGTGTCACACAGGTGTAATGGGTGTGTGTGGGAGGTATATAGGGACAGTGTGTCACACAGGTGTAATGGGTGTGTGTGGGAGGTATATAGGGACAGTGTGTCACACAGGTGTAGTGGGTGTGTGTGGGAGGTATATAGGGACAGTGTGTCACACAGGTGTAGTGGGTGTGTGTGGGAGGTATATAGGGACAGTGTCACACAGGTGTAATGGGTTTGTGTGGGAGGTATATAGGGACAGTGTGTCACACAGGTGTAATAGGTGTGTGTGTGGGAGCTATATAGGGACAGCGTGTCACACAGGAGTAATGGGTGTGTATGGGAGGTATATAGGGACAGTGTGTCACACAGGTGTAATGGGTGTGTGAGGGAGGTATATAGGGACAGCTTGTCACACAGGTGTAATGGGTGTGTGTGGAAGGTATATAGGGACAGCGTGTCACACAGGTGTAATAGGTGTGTGTGGGAGGTATATAGAGACAGTGTGTCACACAGGTGTAATAGCTGTGTGTGTGGGAGGTATATAGGGACAGCGTGTCACACAGGTGTAATGGGTGTGTGTGGCAGGTATATAGGGACAGCGTGTCACACAAGTGTAATGGGTGTGTGTGGGAGGTATATAGGGACAGTGTGTCACACAGGTGTAACGGGAGTGTGTGGGAGGTATATAGGGACAGTGTGTCACACAGGTGTAATAGGTGTGTGTGTGGGAGGTATATAGGGACAGCGTGTCACACAGGTGTAATGGGTGTGTGTGGGAGGTATATAGGGACAGTGTGTCACACAGGTGTAATAGGTGTGTGTGGGAGGTATATAGGGACAGTGTGACACACAGGTGTAATGGGTGTGAGTGGGTGGTATATAGGGACAGTGTGTCACACAGGTGTAATAGGTCTGTGTGGGAGGTATATAGGGACAGTGTGTCACACAGGTGTAATGGGTGTGTGTGGGAGGTATATAGGGACAGTGTGTCACACAGGTGTAATGGGTGTGTGTGGGAGGTATATAGGGACAGTGTGTCACACAGGTGTAAAGGGTCTGTGTGGGAGGTATATAGGGACAGTGTGTCACACAGGTGTAATGGGTCTGTGTGGGAGGTATATAGGGACAGTGTGTCACACAGGTGTAATGGGTGTGTGTGGGAGGTATATAGGGACAGTGTGTCACACAGGTGTAATGGGTGTGTGTGGGAGGTATATAGGGACAGTGTGTCACACAGGTGAAATGGGTGTGTGTGGGAGGTATATAGGGACAGTGTGTCACACAGGTGTAGTGGGTGTGTGTGGGAGGTATATAGGGACAGTGTGTCACAGAGGTGGGAGGTATATAGGGACAGTGTCACACAGGTGTAATAGGTGTGTGTGGGAGGTATATAGGGACAGTGTGTCACACAGGTGTAATGGGAGTGAGTGGGTGGTATATAGGGACAGTGTGTCACACAGGTGTAATAGGTGTGTGTGGGAGGTATATAGGAACAGTTTGTCACACAGGTGTAATGGGTGTGTGTGGGAGGTATATAGGTACAGTGTGTCACACAGGTGTAATGGGTGTGTGTGGGAGATATATAGGGACAGTGTGTCACACAGGTGTAATGGGTCTGTGTGGGAGGTATATAGGGACAGTGTGTCACACAGGTGTAATAGGTGTGTGTGTGGGAGGTATATAGGGACAGCGTGTCACACAGGTGTAATGGGTGTGTGTGGGAGGTATATAGGGACAGTGTGTCACACAGGTGTAATGGGTGTGTGAGGGAGGTATATAGGGACAGCGTGTCACACCGGTGTAATGGGTGTGTGTGGGAGGTATATAGGGATAGCGTGTCACACAGGTGTAATGGGTGTGTGTGGGAGGTATATAGGGACAGTGTGTCACACATGTGTAATGGGTGTGTGTGGGAGGTATATAGGGACAGTGTGTCACACAGGTGTAATGGGTGTGTGTGGGAGGTATATAGGGACAGTTTGCCACACAGGTGTAATCGGTGTGTGTGGGAGGTATATAGGGACAGTGTGTCACACAGGTGTAATGGGTGTGTGTGGGAGGTATATAGGGACAGTGTGTCACAGAGGTGGGAGGTATATAGGGACAGTGTCACACAGGTGTAATAGGTGTGTGTGGGAGGTATATAGGGACAGTGTGTCACACAGGTGTAAAGGGTCTGTGTGGGAGGTATATAGGGACAGTGTGTCACACAGGTGTAATGGGTGTGTGTGGGAGGTATATAGGGACAGTGTGTCACACAGGTGTAAAGGGTCTGTGTGGGAGGTATATAGGGACAGTGTGTCACACAGGTGTAATGGGTCTGTGTGGGAGGTATATAGGGACAGTGTGTCACACAGGTGTAATGGCTGTGAGTGGGTGGTATATAGGGACAGTGTGTCATACAGGTGTAATAGGTGTGTGTGGGAGGTATATAGGGACAGTTTGTCACACAGGTGTAATGGGTGTGTGTGGGAGGTATATAGGGACAGTGTGTCACACAGGTGTAATGGGTGTGTGTGGGAGGTATATAGGGACAGTGAGTCAAACAGGTGTAATGAGTCTGTGTAGCAGGTATATAGGGACAGTGTGTCACACAGGTGTAATGGTTGTGTGTGGGAGGTATATAGGGACAGTGTGTCACACAGGTGTAATGGGTGTGTGTTGGAGGTATATAGGGACAGTGTGTCACACAGGTGTAATGGGTGTGTGTGGGAGGTATATAGGGACAGTGTGTCACACAGGTGTAGTGGGTGTGTGTGGGAGGTATATAGGGACAGTGTGTCACACAGGTGTAGTGGGTGTGTGTGGGAGGTATATAGGGACAGTGTGTCACACAGGTGTAATGCGTGTGTGTGGGAGGTATATAGGGACAGTGTGTCACACAGGTGTAATGGGTGTGTGAGGGAGGTATATAGGGACAGCGTGTCACACCGGTGTAATGGGTGTGTGTGGGAGGTATATAGGGACAGCGTGTCACACAGGTGTAATGGGTGTGTGTGGGAGGTATATAGGGACAGTGTGTCACAGAGGTGGGAGGTATATAGGGACAGTGTCACACAGGTGTAATAGGTGTGTGTGGGAGGTATATAGGGACAGTGTGACACACAGGTGTAATGGGTGTGAGTGGGTGGTATATAGGAACAGTGTGTCATACAGGTGTAATAGGTGTGTGTGGGAGGTATATAGGGACAGTTTGTCACACAGGTGTTATGGGTGTGTGTGGGAGGTATATAGGGACAGTGTGTCACACAGGTGTAATGGGTCTGTGTGGGAGGTATATAGGGACAGTGTGACACACAGGTGTAATGGGTCTGTGTGGGAGGTAAATAGGGACAGTGTGACACACAGGTGTAGTGGGTGTGTGTGGGAGGTAAATAGGGACAGCGTGTCACACAGGTGTAATAGATCTGTGTGGGCGGTATATAGGGACAGCGTGACACACAGGTGTAATGGGTGTGTGTGGGAGGTATATAGGGACTGTGTCACACAGGTGTAATGGGTGTGTGTGGGAGGTATATAGGGACAGTGTGTCACACAAGTGTAATGGGTGTGTGTGGGAGGTATATAGGGACAGGGTGTCACACATGTGTAATGGGTGTGTGTGGGAGGTATATAGGGAAAGCGTGTCACACAGGTGTAATGGGTGTGTGTGGGAGGTATATAGGGACAGTGTGTCACACAGGTGTAATGGGTGTGTGTGGGAGGTATATAGGGACAGTGTGTCACACAGGTGTAATGGGTGTGTGGGAGGTATATAGGGACAGTGTGTCACACAGGTGTAATGGGTGTGTGTGGCAGGTATATAGGGACAGTGAGTCACACAGGTGTAATGAGTCTGTGTAGCAGGTATATAGGGACAGTGTGTCACACAGGTGTAATGGTTGTGTGTGGGAGGTATATAGGGACAGTGTGTCACACAGGTGTAATGGGTGTGTGTGGGAGGTATATAGGGACAGTGTGTCACACAGGTGTAATGGGTGTGTGTGGGAGGTATATAGGGACAGTGTGTCACACAGGTGTAGTGGGTGTGTGTGGGAGGTATATAGGGACAGTGTGTCACACAGGTGTAGTGGGTGTGTGTGGGAGGTATATAGGGACAGTGTGTCACACAGGTGTAATGGGTGTGTGTGGGAGGTATATAGGGACAGTGTGTCACACAGGTGTAATGGGTGTGTGAGGGAGGTATATAGGGACAGCGTGTCACACCGGTGTAATGGGTGTGTGTGGGAGGTATATAGGGACAGCGTGTCACACAGGTGTAATGGGTGTGTGTGGGAGGTATATAGGGACAGTGTGTCACAGAGGTGGGAGGTATATAGGGACAGTGTCACACAGGTGTAATAGGTGTGTGTGGGAGGTATATAGGGACAGTGTGACACACAGGTGTAATGGGTGTGAGTGGGTGGTATATAGGGACAGTGTGTCACACAGGTGTAATAGGTGTGTGTGGGAGGTATATAGGGACAGTTTGTCACACAGGTGTTATGGGTGTGTGTGGGAGGTATATAGGGACAGTGTGTCACACAGGTGTAATGGGTCTGTGTGGGAGGTATATAGGGACAGTGTGACACACAGGTTTAATGGGTCTGTGTGGGAGGTAAATAGGGACAGTGTGACACACAGGTGTAGTGGGTGTGTGTGGGAGGTAAATAGGGACAGCGTGTCACACAGGTGTAATAGATCTGTGTGGGCGGTATATAGGGACAGCGTGACACACAGGTGTAATGGGTGTGTGTGGGAGGTATATAGGGACAGTGTGTCACACAGGTGTAATGGGTGTGTGTGGGAGGTATATAGGGACAGTGTGTCACACAGGTGTAATGGGTGTGTGTGGGAGGTATATAGGGACAGGGTGTCACACATGTGTAATGGGTGTGTGTGGGAGGTATATAGGGAAAGCGTGTCACACAGGTGTAATGGGTGTGTGTGGGAGGTATATAGGGACAGTGTGTCACACAGGTGTAATGGGTGTGTGTGGGAGGTATATAGGGACAGTGTGTCACACAGGTGTAATGGGTGTGTGGGAGGTATATAGGGACAGTGTGTCACACAGGTGTAATGGGTGTGTGTGGGAGATATATAGGGACAGTGTGTCACACAGGTGTAATGGGTCTGTGTGGGAGGTATATAGGGACAGTGTGTCACACAGGTGTAATAGGTGTGTGTGAGAGGTATATAGGGACAGTGAGTCACACAGGTGTAATGAGTCTGTGTAGCAGGTATATAGGGACAGTGTGTCACACAGGTGTAATGGGTGTGTGTGGGAGGTATATAGGGACAGTGTGTCACACAGGTGTAATGGGTGTGTGTGGGAAGTATATAGGGACATAGTGTCACACAGGTGTAATGGGTGTGTGTGGGAGGTATATAGGGACAGTGTGACACACAGGTGTAATGGGTGTGTGTGGCAGGTATATAGGGACAGTGTGTCACACAGGTGTAATGGGTGTGTGTGGGAGGTATATAGGGACAGTGTGTCACACAGGTGTAATGGGTGTGTGTGGGAGGTATATAGGGACAGTGTGTCACACAGGTGTAATGGGTGTGTGTGGGAGTTATATAGAGACAGTGTGTCACACAGGTGTAGTGGGTGTGTGTGGGAGGTATATAGGGACAGTGAGTCACACAGGTGTAATGAGTCTGTGTAGCAGGTATATAGGGACAGTGTGTCACACAGGTGTAATGGGTGTGTGTGGGAGGTATATAGGGACAGTGTGTCACACAGGTGTAATGGGTGTGTGTGGGAGGTATATAGGGACATAGTGTCACACAGGTGTAATGGGTGTGTGTGGGAGGTATATAGGGACAGTGTGACACACAGGTGTAATGGGTGTGTGTGGCAGGTATATAGGGACAGTGTGTCACACAGGTGTAATGGGTGTGTGTGGGAGGTATATAGGGACAGTGTGTCACACAGGTGTAATGGGTGTGTGTGGGAGGTATATAGGGACAGTGTGTCACACAGGTGTAATGGGTGTGTGTGGGAGGTATATAGGGACAGTGTGTCACACAGGTGTAGTGGGTGTGTGTGGGAGGTATATAGGGACAGTTTGTCACACAGGTGTAATGGGTCTGTGTGGGAGGTATATAGGGACAGTGTGTCACACAGGTGTAATGGGTGTGTGTGGGAGGTATATAGGGACAGTGTGTCACACAGGTGTAATGGGTGTGTGTGGGAGGTATGTAGGGACAGTTTGTCACACAGGTGTAATGGGTGTGTGTGGGAGGTATATAGGGACAGTGTGTCACACAGGTGTAATGGGTGTGTGTGGGAGGTATATAGGGACAGTGTGTCACACAGGTGTAATGGGTGTGTGTGGGAGGTATATAGGGACAGTGTGTCACACAGGTGTAATAGGTGTGTGTGGGAGGTATATAGGGACAGTGAGACACACAGGTGTAATGGGTGTGAGTGGGTGGTATATAGGGACAGTGTGTCACACAGGTGTAATAGGTCTGTGTGGGAGGTATATAGGGACAGTGTGTCACACAGGTGTAATGGGTGTGTGTGGGATGTATATAGGGACAGTGTGTCACACAGGTGTAATGGGTGTGTGTGGGAGGTATATAGGGACAGTGTGTCACACAGGTGTAATGGGTCTGTGTGGGAGGTATATAGGGACAGTGTGTCACACAGGTGTAATGGGTCTATGTGGGAGGTATATAGGGACAGTGTGTCACACAGGTGTAATGGGTGTGTGTGGGAGGTATATAGGGACAGTGTGTCACACAGGTGTAATGGGTGTGTGTGGGAGGTATATAGGGACAGTGTGTCACACAGGTGTAATGGGTGTGTGTGGGAGGTATATACGGACAGTGTGTCACACAGGTGTAGTGGGTGTGTGTGGGAGGTATATAGGGACAGTGTGTCACAGAGGTGGGAGGTATATAGGGACAGTGTCACACAGGTGTAATAGGTGTGTGTGGGAGGTATATAGGGACAGTGTGTCACACAGGTGTAATGGGTGTGAGTGGGTGGTATATAGGGACAGTGTGTCACACAGGTGTAATAGGTGTGTGTGGGAGGAATATAGGGACAGTTTGTCACACAGGTGTAATGGGTGTGTGTGGGAGGTATATAGGGACAGTGTGTCACACAGGTGTAATGGGTGTGTGTGGGAGATATATAGGGACAGTGTGTCACAAAGGTGTAATGGGTCTGTGTGGGAGGTATATAGGGACAGTGTGTCACACAGGTGTAATAGGTGTGTGTGTGTGAGGTATATAGGGACAGCGTGTCACACAGGTGTAATGGGTGTGTGTGGGAGGTATATAGGGACAGTGTGTCACACAGGTGTAATGGGTGTGTGAGGGAGGTATATAGGGACAGCGTGTCACACCGGTGTAATGGGTGTGTGTGGTAGGTATATAGGGACAGCTTGTCACACAGGTGTAATGGGTGTGTGTGGGAGGTATATAGGGACAGTGTGTCACACAGGTGTAATGGGTGTGTGTGGGAGGTATATAGGGACAGTGTGTCACACAGGTGTAATGGGTGTGTGTGGGAGGTATATAGGGACAGTGTGTCACACAGGTGTAATGGGTGTGTGTGGGAGGTATATAGGGACAGTTTGTCACACAGGTGTAATGGGTGTGTGTGGGAGGTATATAGGGACAGTGTGTTACACAGGTGTAATGGGTGTGTGTGGGAGGTATATAGGGACAGTGTGTCACAGAGGTGGGAGGTATATAGGGACAGTGTCACACAGGTGTAATAGGTGTGTGTGGGAGGTATATAGGGACAGTGTGTCACACAGGTGTAATGGGTGTGAGTGGGTGGTATATAGGGACAGTGTGTCACACAGGTGTAATAGGTGTGTGTGGGAGGTATATAGGGACAGTTTGTCACACAGGTGTAATGGGTGTGTGTGGGAGGTATATAGGGACAGTGTGTCACACAGGTGTAATGGGTGTGTGTGGGAGATATATAGGGACAGTGTGTCACACAGGTGTAATGGGTCTGTGTGGGAGGTATATAGGGACAGTGTGTCACACAGGTGTAATAGGTGTGTGTGGGAGGTATATAGGGACAGTGAGTCACACAGGTGTAATGAGTCTGTGTAGCAGGTATATAGGGACAGTGTGTCACACAGGTGTAATGGGTGTGTGTGGGAGGTATATAGGGACAGTGTGTCACACAGGTGTAATGGGTGTGTGTGGGAGGTATATAGGGACATAGTGTCACACAGGTGAAATGGGTGTGTGTGGGAGGTATATAGGGACAGTGTGACACACAGGTGTAATGGGTGTGTGTGGCAGGTATATAGGGACAGTGTGTCACACAGGTGTAATGGGTGTGTGTGGGAGGTATATAGGGACAGTGTGTCACACAGGTGTAATGGGTGTGTGTGGGAGGTATATAGGGACAGTGTGTCATACAGGTGTAATGGGTGTGTGTGGGAGGTATATAGGGACAGTGTGTCACACAGGTGTAATGGGTGTGTGTGGGAGGTATATAGGGACAGTGTGTCACACAGGTGTAGTGGGTGTGTGTGGGAGGTATATAGGGACAGTGTGTCACACAGGTGTAATGGGTGTGTGTGGGAGGTATATAGGGACAGTGTGTCACACAGGTGTAATGGGTGTGTGAGGGAGGTATATCGGGACAACGTGTCACACCGGTGTAATGGGTGTGTGTGGGAGGTATATAGGGACAGCGTGTCACACAGGTGTAATGGGTGTGTGTGGGAGGTATATAGGGACAGTGTGTCACAGAGGTGGGAGGTATATAGGGACAGTGTCACACAGGTGTAATAGGTGTGTGTGGGAGGTATATAGGGACAGTGTGACACACAGGTATTACACCTGTGTGTCACACTGTCTCTATATGGGTGTGAGTGGGTGGTATATAGGGACAGTGTGTCACACAGGTGTAATAGGTGTGTGTGGGAGGTATATAGGGACAGTGTGTCACACAGGTGTAATGGGTCTGTGTGGGAGGTATATAGGGACAGTGTGTCACACAGGTGTAATAGGTGTGTGTGTGGGAGGTATATAGGGACAGCGTGTCACACAGGTGTAATGGGTGTGTGTGGGAGGTATATAGGGACAGTGTGTCACACAGGTGTAATGGGTGTGTGAGGGAGGTATATAGGGACAGCGTGTCACACCGGTGTAATGGGTGTGTGTGGGAGGTATATAGGGATAGCGTGTCACACAGGTGTAATGGGTGTGTGTGGGAGGTATATAGGGACAGTGTGTCACACAGGTGTAATGGGTGTGTGTGGGAGGTATATAGGGACAGTGTGTCACACAGGTGTAATGGGTGTGTGTGGGAGGTATATAGGGACAGTTTGCCACACAGGTGTAATGGGTGTGTGTGGGAGGTATATAGGGACAGTGTGTCACACAGGTGTAATGGGTGTGTGTGGGAGGTATATAGGGACAGTGTGTCACAGAGGTGGGAGGTATATAGGGACAGTGTCACACAGGTGTAATAGGTGTGTGTGGGAGGTATATAGGGACAGTGTGTCACACAGGTGTAAAGGGTCTGTGTGGGAGGTATATAGGGACAGTGTGTCACACAGGTGTAATGGGTGTGTGTGGGAGGTATATAGGGACAGTGTGTCACACAGGTGTAAAGGGTCTGTGTGGGAGGTATATAGGGACAGTGTGTCACACAGGTGTAATGGGTCTGTGTGGGAGGTATATAGGGACAGTGTGTCACACAGGTGTAATGGCTGTGAGTGGGTGGTATATAGGGACAGTGTGTATTACAGGTGTAATAGGTGTGTGTGGGAGGTATATAGGGACAGTTTGTCACACAGGTGTAATGGGTGTGTGTGGGAGGTATATAGGGACAGTGTGTCACACAGGTGTAATGGGTGTGTGTGGGAGGTATATAGGGACAGTGAGTCAAACAGGTGTAATGAGTCTGTGTAGCAGGTATATAGGGACAGTGTGTCACACAGGTGTAATGGTTGTGTGTGGGAGGTATATAGGGACAGTGTGTCACACAGGTGTAATGGGTGTGTGTTGGAGGTATATAGGGACAGTGTGTCACACAGGTGTAATGGGTGTGTGTGGGAGGTATATAGGGACAGTGTGTCACACAGGTGTAGTGGGTGTGTGTGGGAGGTATATAGGGACAGTGTGTCACACAGGTGTAGTGGGTGTGTGTGGGAGGTATATAGGGACAGTGTGTCACACAGGTGTAATGGGTGTGTGTGGGAGGTATATAGGGACAGTGTGTCACACAGGTGTAATGGGTGTGTGAGGGAGGTATATAGGGACAGCGTGTCACACCGGTGTAATGGGTGTGTGTGGGAGGTATATAGGGACAGCGTGTCACACAGGTGTAATGGGTGTGTGTGGGAGGTATATAGGGACAGTGTGTCACAGAGGTGGGAGGTATATAGGGACAGTGTCACACAGGTGTAATAGGTGTGTGTGGGAGGTATATAGGGACAGTGTGACACACAGGTGTAATGGGTGTGAGTGGGTGGTATATAGGGACAGTGTGTCACACAGGTGTAATAGGTGTGTGTGGGAGGTATATAGGGACAGTTTGTCACACAGGTGTTATGGGTGTGTGTGGGAGGTATATAGGGACAGTGTGTCACACAGGTGTAATGGGTCTGTGTGGGAGGTATATAGGGACAGTGTGACACACAGGTGTAATGGGTCTGTGTGGGAGGTAAATAGGGACAGTGTGACACACAGGTGTAGTGGGTGTGTGTGGGAGGTAAATAGGGACAGCGTGTCACACAGGTGTAATAGATCTGTGTGGGCGGTATATAGGGACAGCGTGACACACAGGTGTAATGGGTGTGTGTGGGAGGTATATAGGGACAGTGTGTCACACAGGTGTAATGGATGTGTGTGGGAGGTATATAGGGACAGTGTGTCACACAAGTGTAATGGGTGTGTGTGGGAGGTATATAGGGACAGGGTGTCACACATGTGTAATGGGTGTGTGTGGGAGGTATATAGGGAAAGCGTGTCACACAGGTGTAATGGGTGTGTGTGGGAGGTATATAGGGACAGTGTGTCACACAGGTGTAATGGGTGTGTGTGGGAGGTATATAGGGACAGTGTGTCACACAGGTGTAATGGGTGTGTGGGAGGTATATAGGGACAGTGTGTCACACAGGTGTAATGGGTGTGTGTGGCAGGTATATAGGGACAGTGAGTCACACAGGTGTAATGAGTCTGTGTAGCAGGTATATAGGGACAGTGTGTCACACAGGTGTAATGGTTGTGTGTGGGAGGTATATAGGGACAGTGTGTCACACAGGTGTAATGGGTGTGTGTGGGAGGTATATAGGGACAGTGTGTCACACAGGTGTAATGGGTGTGTGTGGGAGGTATATAGGGACAGTGTGTCACACAGGTGTAGTGGGTGTGTGTGGGAGGTATATAGGGACAGTGTGTCACACAGGTGTAGTGGGTGTGTGTGGGAGGTATATAGGGACAGTGTGTCACACAGGTGTAATGGGTGTGTGTGGGAGGTATATAGGGACAGTGTGTCACACAGGTGTAATGGGTGTGTGAGGGAGGTATATAGGGACAGCGTGTCACACCGGTGTAATGGGTGTGTGTGGGAGGTATATAGGGACAGCGTGTCACACAGGTGTAATGGGTGTGTGTGGGAGGTATATAGGGACAGTGTGTCACAGAGGTGGGAGGTATATAGGGACAGTGTCACACAGGTGTAATAGGTGTGTGTGGGAGGTATATAGGGACAGTGTGACACACAGGTGTAATGGGTGTGAGTGGGTGGTATATAGGGACAGTGTGTCACACAGGTGTAATAGGTGTGTGTGGGAGGTATATAGGGACAGTTTGTCACACAGGTGTTATGGGTGTGTGTGGGAGGTATATAGGGACAGTGTGTCACACAGGTGTAATGGGTCTGTGTGGGAGGTATATAGGGACAGTGTGACACACAGGTGTAATGGGTCTGTGTGGGAGGTAAATAGGGACAGTGTGACACACAGGTGTAGTGGGTGTGTGTGGGAGGTAAATAGGGACAGCGTGTCACACAGGTGTAATAGATCTGTGTGGGCGGTATATAGGGACAGCGTGACACACAGGTGTAATGGGTGTGTGTGGGAGGTATATAGGGACAGTGTGTCACACAGGTGTAATGGGTGTGTGTGGGAGGTATATAGGGACAGTGTGTCAGACAGGTGTAATGGGTGTGTGTGGGAGGTATATAGGGACAGGGTGTCACACATGTGTAATGGGTGTGTGTGGGAGGTATATAGGGAAAGCGTGTCACACAGGTGTAATGGGTGTGTGTGGGAGGTATATAGGGACAGTGTGTCACACAGGTGTAATGGGTGTGTGTGGGAGGTATATAGGGACAGTGTGTCACACAGGTGTAATGGGTGTGTGGGAGGTATATAGGGACAGTGTGTCACACAGGTGTAATGGGTGTGTGTGGGAGATATATAGGGACAGTGTGTCACACAGGTGTAATGGGTCTGTGTGGGAGGTATATAGGGACAGTGTGTCACACAGGTGTAATAGGTGTGTGTGGGAGGTATATAGGGACAGTGAGTCACACAGGTGTAATGAGTCTGTGTAGCAGGTATATAGGGACAGTGTGTCACACAGGTGTAATGGGTGTGTGTGGGAGGTATATAGGGACAGTGTGTCACACAGGTGTAATGGGTGTGTGTGGGAAGTATATAGGGACATAGTGTCACACAGGTGTAATAGGTGTGTGTGGGAGGTATATAGGGACAGTGTGACACACAGGTGTAATGGGTGTGTGTGGCAGGTATATAGGGACAGTGTGTCACACAGGTGTAATGGGTGTGTGTGGGAGGTATATAGGGACAGTGTGTCACACAGGTGTAATGGG
Organism: Taudactylus pleione; assembly: GCA_031769625.1. Taxonomy (NCBI): domain Eukaryota; kingdom Metazoa; phylum Chordata; class Amphibia; order Anura; family Myobatrachidae; genus Taudactylus; species Taudactylus pleione. The sequence continues at coordinate 27,033 of JAUIMM010001971.1, read as the reverse complement.
TGTGTGTGGGAGGTATATAGGGACAGTGTGTCACACAGGTGTAATGGGTGTGTGTGGGAGTTATATAGGGACAGTGTGTCACACAGGTGTAGTGGGTGTGTGTGGGAGGTATATAGGGACAGTGAGTCACACAGGTGTAATGAGTCTGTGTAGCAGGTATATAGGGACAGTGTGTCACACAGGTGTAATGGGTGTGTGTGGGAGGTATATAGGGACAGTGTGTCACACAGGTGTAATGGGTGTGTGTGGGAGGTATATAGGGACATAGTGTCACACAGGTGTAATGGGTGTGTGTGGGAGGTATATAGGGACAGTGTGACACACAGGTGTAATGGGTGTGTGTGGCAGGTATATAGGGACAGTGTGTCACACAGGTGTAATGGGTGTGTGTGGGAGGTATATAGGGACAGTGTGTCACACAGGTGTAATGGGTGTGTGTGGGAGGTATATAGGGACAGTGTGTCACACAGGTGTAATGGGTGTGTGTGGGAGGTATATAGGGACAGTGTGTCACACAGGTGTAGTGGGTGTGTGTGGGAGGTATATAGGGACAGTTTGTCACACAGGTGTAATGGGTCTGTGTGGGAGGTATATAGGGACAGTGTGTCACACAGGTGTAATGGGTGTGTGTGGGAGGTATATAGGGACAGTGTGTCACACAGGTGTAATGGGTGTGTGTGGGAGGTATGTAGGGACAGTTTGTCACACAGGTGTAATGGGTGTGTGTGGGAGGTATATAGGGACAGTGTGTCACACAGGTGTAATGGGTCTGTGTGGGAGGTATATAGGGACAGTGTGTCACACAGGTGTAATGGGTGTGTGTGGGAGGTATATAGGGACAGTGTGTCACACAGGTGTAATAGGTGTGTGTGGGAGGTATATAGGGACAGTGTGACACACAGGTGTAATGGGTGTGAGTGGGTGGTATATAGGGACAGTGTGTCACACAGGTGTAATAGGTCTGTGTGGGAGGTATATAGGGACAGTGTGTCACACAGGTGTAATGGGTGTGTGTGGGATGTATATAGGGACAGTGTGTCACACATGTGTAATGGGTGTGTGTGGGAGGTATATAGGGACAGTGTGTCACACAGGTGTAATGGGTCTGTGTGGGAGGTATATAGGGACAGTGTGTCACACAGGTGTAATGGGTCTGTGTGGGAGGTATATAGGGACAGTGTGTCACACAGGTGTAATGGGTGTGTGTGGGAGGTATATAGGGACAGTGTGTCACACAGGTGTAATGGGTGTGTGTGGGAGGTATATAGGGACAGTGTGTCACACAGGTGTAATGGGTGTGTGTGGGAGGTATATAGGGACAGTGTGTCACACAGGTGTAGTGGGTGTGTGTGGGAGGTATATAGGGACAGTGTGTCACAGAGGTGGGAGGTATATAGGGACAGTGTCACACAGGTGTAATAGGTGTGTGTGGGAGGTATATAGGGACAGTGTGTCACACAGGTGTAATGGGTGTGAGTGGGTGGTATATAGGGACAGTGTGTCACACAGGTGTAATAGGTGTGTGTGGGAGGTATATAGGGACAGTTTGTCACACAGGTGTAATGGGTGTGTGTGGGAGGTATATAGGGACAGTGTGTCACACAGGTGTAATGGGTGTGTGTGGGAGATATATAGGGACAGTGTGTCACAAAGGTGTAATGGGTCTGTGTGGGAGGTATATAGGGACAGTGTGTCACACAGGTGTAATAGGTGTGTGTGTGTGAGGTATATAGGGACAGCGTGTCACACAGGTGTAATGGGTGTGTGTGGGAGGTATATAGGGACAGTGTGTCACACAGGTGTAATGGGTGTGTGAGGGAGGTATATAGGGACAGCGTGTCACACCGGTGTAATGGGTGTGTGTGGTAGGTATATAGGGACAGCTTGTCACACAGGTGTAATGGGTGTGTGTGGGAGGTATATAGGGACAGTGTGTCACACAGGTGTAATGGGTGTGTGTGGGAGGTATATAGGGACAGTGTGTCACAGAGGTGTAATGGGTGTGTGTGGGAGGTATATAGGGACAGTGTGTCACACAGGTGTAATGGGTGTGTGTGATGGAGGTATATAGGGACAGTTTGTCACACAGGTGTAATGGGTGTGTGTGGGAGGTATATAGGGACAGTGTGTTACACAGGTGTAATGGGTGTGTGTGGGAGGTATATAGGGACAGTGTGTCACAGAGGTGGGAGGTATATAGGGACAGTGTCACACAGGTGTAATAGGTGTGTGTGGGAGGTATATAGGGACAGTGTGTCACACAGGTGTAATGGGTGTGAGTGGGTGGTATATAGGGACAGTGTGTCACACAGGTGTAATAGGTGTGTGTGGGAGGTATATAGGGACAGTTTGTCACACAGGTGTAATGGGTGTGTGTGGGAGGTATATAGGGACAGTGTGTCACACAGGTGTAATGGGTGTGTGTGGGAGATATATAGGGACAGTGTGTCACACAGGTGTAATGGGTCTGTGTGGGAGGTATATAGGGACAGTGTGTCACACAGGTGTAATAGGTGTGTGTGGGAGGTATATAGGGACAGTGAGTCACACAGGTGTAATGAGTCTGTGTAGCAGGTATATAGGGACAGTGTGTCACACAGGTGTAATGGGTGTGTGTGGGAGGTATATAGGGACAGTGTGTCACACAGGTGTAATGGGTGTGTGTGGGAGGTATATAGGGACATAGTGTCACACAGGTGTAATGGGTGTGTGTGGGAGGTATATAGGGACAGTGTGACACACAGGTGTAATGGGTGTGTGTGGCAGGTATATAGGGACAGTGTGTCACACAGGTGTAATGGGTGTGTGTGGGAGGTATATAGGGACAGTGTGTCACACAGGTGTAATGGGTGTGTGTGGGAGGTATATAGGGACAGTGTGTCACACAGGTGTAATGGGCGTGTGTGGGAGGTATATAGGGACAGTGTGTCACACAGGTGTAATGGGTGTGTGTGGGAGGTATATAGGGACAGTGTGTCACACAGGTGTAGTGGGTGTGTGTGGGAGGTATATAGGGACAGTGTGTCACACAGGTGTAATGGGTGTGTGTGGGAGGTATATAGGGACAGTGTGTCACACAGGTGTAATGGGTGTGTGAGGGAGGTATATCGGGACAGCGTGTCACACCGGTGTAATGGGTGTGTGTGGGAGGTATATAGGGACAGCGTGTCACACAGGTGTAATGGGTGTGTGTGGGAGGTATATAGGGACAGTGTGTCACAGAGGTGGGAGGTATATAGGGACAGTGTCACACAGGTGTAATAGGTGTGTGTGGGAGGTATATAGGGACAGTGTGACACACAGGTGTAATGGGTGTGAGTGGGTGGTATATAGGGACAGTGTGTCACACAGGTGTAATAGGTGTGTGTGGGAGGTATATAGGGACAGTTTGTCACACAGGTGTAATGGGTGTGTGTGGGAGGTATATAGGGACAGTGTGTCACACAGGTGTAATGGGTCTGTGTGGGAGGTATATAGGGACAGTGTGACACACAGGTGTAATGGGTCTGTGTGGGAGGTAAATAGGGACAGTGTGACACACAGGTGTAGTGGGTGTGTGTGGGAGGTAAATAGGGACAGCGTGTCACACAGGTGTAATAGGTCTGTGTGGGCGGTATATAGGGACAGCGTGACACACAGGTGTAATGGGTGTGTGTGGGAGGTATATAGGGACAGCGTGTCACACAGGTGTAATGGGTGTGTGTGGGAGGTATATAGGGACAGTGTGTCACACAGGTGTAATGGGTGTGTGTGGGAGGTATATAGGGAAAGAGTGTCACACAGGTGTAATGGGTGTGTGTGGGAGGTATATAGGGACAGTGTGTCACACAGGTGTAATGGGTGTGTGTGGGAGGTATATAGGGACAGTGTGTCACACAGGTGTAATGGGTGTGTGTGGGAGGTATATAGGGACAGTGTGTCACACAGGTGTAATGGGTGTGTGTGGGAGGTATATAGGGACAGTGTGTCACACAGGTGTAATGGGTGTGTGTGGGAGATATATAGGGACAGTGTGTCACACAGGTGTAATGGGTCTGTGTGGGAGGTATATAGGGACAGTGTGTCACACAGGTGTAATAGGTGTGTGTGGGAGGTATATAGAGACAGTGAGTCACACAGGTGTAATGAGTCTGTGTAGCAGGTATATAGGGACAGTGTGTCACACAGGTGTAATGGGTGTGTGTGGGAGGTATATAGGGACAGTGTGTCACACAGGTGTAATGGGTGTGTGTGGGAGGTATATAGGGACAGTGTGACACACAAGTGTAATGGGTGTGTGTGGCAGGTATATAGGGACAGTGTGTCACACAGGTGTAATGGGTGTGTGTGGGAGGTATATAGGGACAGTGTGTCACACAGGTGTAATGGGTGTGTGTGGGAGGTATATAGGGACAGTGTGCCACACAGGTGTAATGGGTGTGTGTGGGAGGTATATAGGGACAGTGTGTCACACAGGTGTAGTGGGTGTGTGTGGGAGGTATATAGGGACAGTTTGTCACACAGGTGTAATGGGTCTGTGTGGGAGGTATATAGGGACAGTGTGTCACACAGGTGTAATGGGTGTGTGTGGGAGGTATATAGGGACAGTGTGTCACACAGGTGTAATGGGTGTGTGTGGGAGGTATGTAGGGACAGATTGTCACACAGGTGTAATGGGTGTGTGTGGGAGGTATATAGGGACAGTGTGTCACACAGGTGTAATGGGTGTGTGTGGGAGGTATATAGGGACAGTGTGTCACACAGGTGTAACGGGTGTGTGTGGGAGGTATATTGGGACAGTGTGTCACACAGGTGTAATGGGTGTGTGTGGGAGGTATATAGGGACAGTGTGTCACACAGGTGTAATGGGTGTGTGTGGGAGGTATATAGGGACAGTGTGTCACACAGGTGTAATGGGTGTGTGTGGGAGGTATATAGGGACATAGTGTCACACAGGTGTAATGGGCGTGTGTGGCAGGTATATAGGGACAGTGTGTCACACAGGTGTAATGGGTGTGTGTGGGTGGTATATAGGGACAGTGTGTCACACAGGTGTAATGGGTGTGTGTGGGAGGTATATAGGGACAGTGTGTCACACAGGTGTAATGGGTCTGTGTGGGAGGTATATAGGGACAGTGTGTCACACAGGTGTAATGGGTGTGTGTGGGAGGTATATAGGGACAGTGTGTCACACAGGTGTAATGGGTGTGTCTGGGAGGTATGTAGGGACAGTTTGTCACACAGGTGTAATGGGTGTGTGTGGGAGGTATATAGGGACAGTGTGTCACACAGGTGTAATGGGTGTGTGTGGGAGGTATGTAGGGACAGTGTGTCACACAGGTGTAACGGGTGTGTGTGGGAGGTATATAGGGACAGTGTGTCACACAGGTGTAATGGGTGTGTGTGGGAGGTATATAGGGACAGTGTGTCACACAGGTGTAATGGGTGTGTGTGGGAGGTATATAGGGACAGTGTGTCACACAGGTGTAATGGGTGTGTGTGGGAGGTATATAGGGACATAGTGTCACACAGGTGTAATGGGCGTGTGTGGCAGGTATATAGGGACAGTGTGTCACACAGGTGTAATGGGTGTGTGTGGGTGGTATATAGGGACAGTGTGTCACACAGGTGTAATGGGTGTGTGTGGGAGGTATATAGGGACAGTGTGTCACACAGGTGTAATGGGTCTGTGTGGGAGGTATATAGGGACAGTGTGTCACACAGGTGTAATGGGTGTGTGTGGGAGGTATATTAGGACAGTTTGTCACACAGGTGTAATGGGTGTGTGTGGGAGGTATATAGGGACAGTGTGTCACACAGGTGTAATGGGTCTGTGTGTGGGAGGTATATAGGGACAGTGTGTCACACAGGTGTAATGGGTGTGTGTGGGAGGTATATAGGGACAGTGTGTCACACAGGTGTAATGGGTGTGTGTGGGAGGTATATAGGGACAGTGTGTCACACAGGTGTAATGGGTGTGTGTGAGAGGTATATAGGGACAGTGTGTCACACAGGTGTAATGGGTGTGTGTGGGAGGTATATAGGGACAGTGTGTCACGCAGGTGTAATAGGTTTGTGTGGGAGGTATATACAGACAGTGTGTCACACACGTGTAATAGGTGTGTGTGGGAGGTATATAGGGACAGTTTGTCACACAGGTGTAATGGGTCTGTGTGGGAGGTATATAGGGACAGTGTGTCACAAAGGTGTAATGGGTGTGTGTGGGAGGTATATAGGGACAGTGTGTCACACAGGTGTAATGGGTCTGTGTGGGAGGTATATAGGGACAGTGTGACACACAGGTGTAATGGGACTGTGAGGGAGGTATATAGGGACAGTGTGACACACAGGTGTAGTGGGTGTGTGTGGGAGGTAAATAGGGACAGCGTGTCACACAGGTGTAATAGGTCTGTGTGGGCGGTATATAGGGACAGTGTGACACACAGGTGTAAAGGGTGTGTGTGGGAGGTATACAGGGACAGTGTGTCACACAGGTGCAATGGGTGTGTGTGGGAGGTATATAGGGAAAGTGTGTCACACAGGTGTTATGGGTGTGTGTGGGAGGTATATAGGGACAGTGTGTCACACAGGTGTAATGGGTGTGTGTGGGAGGTATATAGGGACAGTGTGTCACACAGGTGTAATGGGTGTGTGTGGGAGGTATATAGGGACAATGTGTCACACAGGTGTAATAGGTGTGTGTGGGAGGTATAAAGGGACAGTGTGTCACACAGGTGTAATGGGTGTGTGTGGGAGGTATATAAGGACAGTTTGTCACACAGGTGTAATGGGTGTGTGTGGGAGGCATATAGGGACAGTGTGTCACACAGGTGTAATAGGTCTGTGTGGGAGGTATATAGGGACAGTGTGTCACACAGGTGTAATGGGTGTGTGTGGGAGGTATATAGGGACAGTGTGTCACACAGGTGTAATGGGTGTGTGTGGGAGGTATATAGGGACAATGTGTCACACAGGTGTAATGGGTGTGTGTGGGAGGTATATAGGGACAGTGTGTCACACAGGTGCAATGGGTGTGTGTGGGAGGTATATAGGGACAGTGTGTCACACAGGTGTAATGGGTGTGTGTGGGAGCTATATAGGGACAGTGTGTCACACAGGTGTAATGGGTGTGTGAGGGAGGTATATAGGGACAGCGTGTCACACAGGTGTAATGGGTGTGTGTGGGAGGTATATAGGGACAGTGTGTCACAGAGGTGGGAGGTATATAGGGACAGTGTCACACAGGTGTAATAGGTGTGTGTGGGAGGTATATAGGGACAGTGTGACACACAGGTGTAATGGGTGTGAGTGGGTGGTATATAGGGACAGTGTGTCACACAGGTGTAATAGGTGTGTGTGGGAGGTATATAGGGACAGTTTGTCACACAGGTGTAATGGGTGTGTGTGGGAGGTATATAGGGACAGTGTGTCACACAGGTGTAATGGGTCTGTGTGGGAGGTATATAGGGACAGTGTGACACACAGGTGTAATGGGTCTGTGTGGGAGGTAAATAGGGACAGTGTGACACACAGGTGTAGTGGGTGTGTGTGGGAGGTAAATAGGGACAGCGTGTCACACAGGTGTAATAGGTCTGTGTGGGCGGTATATAGGGACAGCGTGACACACAGGTGTAATGGGTGTGTGTGGGAGGTATATAGGGACAGCGTGTCACACAGGTGTAATGGGTGTGTGTGGGAGGTATATAGGGACAGTGTGTCACACAGGTGTAATGGGTGTGTGTGGGAGGTATATAGGGAAAGAGTGTCACACAGGTGTAATGGGTGTGTGTGGGAGGTATATAGGGACAGTGTGTCACACAGGTGTAATGGGTGTGTGTGGGAGGTATATAGGGACAGTGTGTCACACAGGTGTAATGGGTGTGTTTGGGAGGTATATAGGGACAGTGTGTCACACAGGTGTAATGGGTGTGTGTGGGAGGTATATAGGGACAGTGTGTCACACAGGTGTAATGGGTGTGTGTGGGAGATATATAAGGACAGTGTGTCACACAGGTGTAATGGGTCTGTGTGGGAGGTATATAGGGACAGTGTGTCACACAGGTGTAATAGGTGTGTGTGGGAGGTATATAGGGACAGTGAGTCACACAGGTGTAATGAGTCTGTGTAGCAGGTATATAGGGACAGTGTGTCACACAGGTGTAATGGGTGTGTGTGGGAGGTATATAGGGACAGTGTGTCACACAGGTGTAATGGGTGTGTGTGGGAGGTATATAGGGACATAGTGTCACACAGGTGTAATGGGTGTGTGTGGGAGGTATATAGGGACAGTGTGACACACAAGTGTAATGGGTGTGTGTGGCAGGTATATAGGGACAGTGTGTCACACAGGTGTAATGGGTGTGTGTGGGAGGTTTATAGGGACAGTGTGTCACACAGGTGTAATGGGTGTGTGTGGGAGGTATATAGGGACAGTGTGCCACACAGGTGTAATGGGTGTGTGTGGGAGGTATATAGGGACAGTGTGTCACACAGGTGTAGTGGGTGTGTGTGGGAGGTATATAGGGACAGTTTGTCACACAGGTGTAATGGGTCTGTGTGGGAGGTATATAGGGACAGTGTGTCACACAGGTGTAATGGGTGTGTGTGGGAGGTATATAGGGACAGTGTGTCACACAGGTGTAATGGGTGTGTGTGGGAGGTATGTAGGGACAGATTGTCACACAGGTGTAATGGGTGTGTGTGGGAGGTATATAGGGACAGTGTGTCACACAGGTGTAATGGGTGTGTGTGGGTGGTATATAGGGACAGTGTGTCACACAGGTGTAACGGGTGTGTGTGGGAGGTATATTGGGACAGTGTGTCACACAGGTGTAATGGGTGTGTGTGGGAGGTATATAGGGACAGTGTGTCACACAGGTGTAATGGGTGTGTGTGGGAGGTATATAGGGACAGTGTGTCACACAGGTGTAATGGGTGTGTGTGGGAGGTATATAGGGACATAGTGTCACACAGGTGTAATGGGCGTGTGTGGCAGGTATATAGGGACAGTGTGTCACACAGGTGTAATGGGTGTGTGTGGGTGGTATATAGGGACAGTGTGTCACACAGGTGTAATGGGTGTGTGTGGGAGGTATATAGGGACAGTGTGTCACACAGGTGTAATGGGTCTGTGTGGGAGGTATATAGGGACAGTGTGTCACACAGGTATAATGGGTGTGTGTGGGAGGTATATAGGGACAGTGTGTCACACAGGTGTAATGGGTGTGTGTGGGAGGTATGTAGGGACAGTTTGTCACACAGGTGTAATGGGTGTGTGTGGGAGGTATATAGGGACATAGTGTCACACAGGTGTAATGGGCGTGTGTGGCAGGTATATAGGGACAGTGTGTCACACAGGTGTAATGGGTGTGTGTGGGTGGTATATAGGGACAGTGTGTCACACAGGTGTAATGGGTGTGTGTGGGAGGTATACAGGGACAGTGTGTCACACAGGTGTAATGGGTCTGTTTGGGAGGTATATAGGGACAGTGTGTCACACAGGTGTAATGGGTGTGTGTGGGAGGTATATTAGGACAGTTTGTCACACAGGTGTAATGGGTGTGTGTGGGAGGTATATAGGGACAGTGTGTCACACAGGTGTAATGGGTCTGTGTGTGGGAGGTATATAGGGACAGTGTGTCACACAGGTGTAATGGGTGTGTGTGGGAGGTATATAGGGACAGTGTGTCACACAGGTGTAATGGGTGTGTGTGGGAGGTATATAGGGACAGTGTGTCACACAGGTGTAATGGGTGTGTGTGAGAGGTATATAGGGACAGTGTGTCACACAGGTGTAATGGGTGTGTGTGGGAGGTATATAGGGACAGTGTGTCACACAGGTGTAATAGGTGTGTGTGGGAGGTATATACAGACAGTGTGTCACACACGTGTAATAGGTGTGTGTGGGAGGTATATAGGGACAGTTTGTCACACAGGTGTAATGGGTCTGTGTGGGAGGTATATAGGGACAGTGTGTCACAAAGGTGTAATGGGTGTGTGTGGGAGGTATATAGGGACAGTGTGTCACACAGGTGTAATGGGTCTGTGTGGGAGGTATATAGGGACAGTGTGACACACAGGTGTAATGGGTCTGTGAGGGAGGTATATAGGGACAGTGTGACACACAGGTGTAGTGGGTGTGTGTGGGAGGTAAATAGGGACAGCGTGTCACACAGGTGTAATAGGTCTGTGTGGGCGGTATATAGGGACAGTGTGACACACAGGTGTAATGGGTGTGTGTGGGAGGTATACAGGGACAGTGTGTCACACAGGTGCAATGGGTGTGTGTGGGAGGTATATAGGGACAGTGTGTCACACTGGTGTAATAGGTGTGTGTGGGAGGTATAAAGGGACAGTGTGTCACACAGGTGTAATGGGTGTGTGTGGGAGGTATATAAGGACAGTTTGTCACACAGGTGTAATGGGTGTGTGTGGGAGGCATATAGGGACAGTGTGTCACACAGGTGTAATAGGTCTGTGTGGGAGGTATATAGGGACAGTGTGTCACACAGGTGTAATGGGTGTGTGTGGGAGGTATATAGGGACAGTGTGTCACACAGGTGTAATGGGTGTGTGTGGGAGGTATATAGGGACAATGTGTCACACAGGTGTAATGGGTGTGTGTGGGAGGTATATAGGGACAGTGTGTCACACAGGTGTAATGGGTGTGTGTGGGAGGTATATAGGGACAGTGTGTCAAACAGGTGTAATGGGTGTGTGTGGGAGCTATATAGGGACAGTGTGTCACACAGGTGTAGTGGGTGTGTGTGGGATGTATATAGGGACAGTGTGTCACACAGGTGTAAGGGGTCTGTGTGGGAGGTATATAGGGACAGTGTGTCACACAGGTGTAATGGGTGTGTGTGGGAGGTATATAGGGACAGCGTGTCACACAGGTGTAATTGGTGTGTGTGTGGGAGGTATATAGGGACAGCGTGTCACACAGGTGTAATGGGTGTGTGTGGGAGGTATATAGGGACAGTGTGTCACACAGGTGTAATGGGTGTGTGTGGGAGGTATATAGGGACAGTGTGTCACACAGGTGTAATGAGTGTGTGTGGGAGGTATATAGGGACAGTGTGTCACACAGGTGTAATGGGTGTGTGTGGGAGGTATATAGGGACAGGGTGTCACACAGTTGTAATGGGTGTGTGTGGGAGGTATATAAGGACAGTGTGTCACACAGGTGTAATGGGTGTGTGTGGGAGGTATATAGGGACAGTGTGTCACACAGGTGTAATGGGTCTTTGTGGGAGGTATATAGGGACAGTGTGTCACACTGGTGTAATGGGTGTGTGTGGGAGGTATATAGGGACAGTGTGTCACACAGGTGTAATAGGTCTGTGTGGGAGGTATATAGGGACAGTGTGTCACACAGGTGTAATGGGTGTGTGTGGGAGGTATATAGGGACAGGGTGTCACACAGGTGTAATGGGTGTGTGTGGGAGGTATATAGGGACAGTGTGTCACACAGGTGTAATGGGTCTGTGTGGGAGGTATATAGGGACAGTGTGTCACACAGGTGTAATGGGTGTGTGTGGGAGGTATATAGGGACAGTGTGTCACACAGGTGTAATGGGTCTGTGTGGGAGGTATATAGGGACAGTGTGTCACACAGGTGTAATGGGTGTGTGTGGGAGGTATATAGGGACAGTGTGTCACACAGGTGTAATGGGTGTGTGTGGGAGGTATATAGGGACAGTGTGTCACACAGGTGTAGTGGGTGTGTGTGGGAGGTATATAGGGACAGTGTGTCACACAGGTGTAATAGGTCTGTGTGGGAGGTATATAGGGACAGTGTGTCACACAGGTGTAATGGGTGTGTGTGGGAGGTATATAGGGACAGTGTGTCACACAGGTGTAATAGGTCTGTGTGGGAGGTATATAGGGACAGTGTGACACACAGGTGTAATGGGTCTGTGTGGGAGGTATATAGGGACAGTGTGACACACAGGTGTAGTGGGTGTGTGTGGGAGGTAAATAGGGACAGCGTGTCACACAGGTGTAATAGGTCTGTGTGGGCGGTATATAGGGACAGTGTGACACACAGGTGTAATGGGTGTGTGTGAGAGGTATATAGGGACAGTGTGTCACACAGGTGTAATGGGTGTGTGTGGGAGGTATTTAGGGACAGTGTGTCACACAGGTGTAATGGGTCTGTGTGGGAGGTATATAGGGACAGTGTGTCACACAGGTGTAATGGGTGTGTGTGTGGGAGGTATATAGGGACGGTGTGTCACACAGGTGTAATGGGTGTGTGTGGGAGGTATATAGGGACAGTGTGTCACACAGGTGTAATGGGTGTGTGTGGGAGGTATATAGGGACAGTGTGTCACACAGGTGTAATAGGTGTGTGTGGGAGGTATATAGGGACAGTTTGTCACACAGGTGTAATGGGTCTGTGTGGGAGGTATATAGGGACAGTGTGTCACACAGTTGTAATGGGTGTGTGTGGGAGGTATATAGGGACAGTGTGTCACACAGGTGTAATGGGTCTGTGTGGGAGGTATATAGGGACAGTGTGTCACACAGGTGTAATGGGTGTGTGTGGGAGGTATATAGGGACAGCGTGTCACACAGGTGTAATTGGTGTGTGTGTGGGAGGTATATAGGGACAGCGTGTCACACAGGTGTAATGGGTGTGTGTGGGAGGTATATAGGGACAGTGTGTCACACAGGTGTAATGGGTGTGTGTGGGAGGTATATAGGGACAGTGTGTCACACAGGTGTAATGGGTGTGTGTGGGAGGTATATAGGGACAGTGTGTCACACAGGTGTAATGGGTGTGTGTGGGAGGTATATAGGGACAGTGTGTCACACAGGTGTAATGGGTGTGTGTGGGGGTATATATAGGGACAGTGTGTCACACAGGTGTAATGGGTGTGTGTGGGAGGTATATAGGGACAGGGTGTCACACAGTTGTAATGGGTGTGTGTGGGAGGTATATAAGGACAGTGTGTCACACAGGTGTAATGGGTGTGTGTGGGAGGTATATAGGGACAGTGTGTCACACAGGTGTAATGGGTCTTTGTGGGAGGTATATAGGGACAGTGTGTCACACTGGTGTAATGGGTGTGTTTGGGAGGTATATAGGGACAGTGTGTCACACAGGTGTAATAGGTGTGTGTGGGAGGTATATAGGGACAGTGTGTCACACAGGTGTGATGGGTGTGTGTGGGAGGTATATAGGGACAGGGTGTCACACAGGTGTAATGGGTGTGTGTGGGAGGTATATAGGGACAGTGTGTCACACAGGTGTAATGGGTCTGTGTGGGAGGTATATAGGGACAGTGTGTCACACAGGTGTAATGGGTGTGTGTGGGAGGTATATAGGGACAGTGTGTCACACAGGTGTAATGGGTGTGTGTGGGTGGTATATAGGGACAGTGTGTCACACAGGTGTAATGGGTGTGTGTGGGAGGTATACAGGGACAGTGTGTCACACAGGTGTAATGGGTCTGTTTGGGAGGTATATAGGGACAGTGTGTCACACAGGTGTAATGGGTGTGTGTGGGAGGTATATTAGGACAGTTTGTCACACAGGTGTAATGGGTGTGTGTGGGAGGTATATAGGGACAGTGTGTCACACAGGTGTAATGGGTCTGTGTGTGGGAGGTATATAGGGACAGTGTGTCACACAGGTGTAATGGGTGTGTGTGGGAGGTATATAGGGACAGTGTGTCACACAGGTGTAATGGGTGTGTGTGGGAGGTATATAGGGACAGTGTGTCACACAGGTGTAATGGGTGTGTGTGAGAGGTATATAGGGACAGTGTGTCACACAGGTGTAATGGGTGTGTGTGGGAGGTATATAGGGACAGTGTGTCACACAGGTGTAATAGGTGTGTGTGGGAGGTATATACAGACAGTGTGTCACACACGTGTAATAGGTGTGTGTGGGAGGTATATAGGGACAGTTTGTCACACAGGTGTAATGGGTCTGTGTGGGAGGTATATAGGGACAGTGTGTCACAAAGGTGTAATGGGTGTGTGTGGGAGGTATATAGGGACAGTGTGTCACACAGGTGTAATGGGTCTGTGTGGGAGGTATATAGGGACAGTGTGACACACAGGTGTAATGGGTCTGTGAGGGAGGTATATAGGGACAGTGTGACACACAGGTGTAGTGGGTGTGTGTGGGAGGTAAATAGGGACAGCGTGTCACACAGGTGTAATAGGTCTGTGTGGGCGGTATATAGGGACAGTGTGACACACAGGTGTAATGGGTGTGTGTGGGAGGTATACAGGGACAGTGTGTCACACAGGTGCAATGGGTGTGTGTGGGAGGTATATAGGGACAGTGTGTCACACTGGTGTAATAGGTGTGTGTGGGAGGTATAAAGGGACAGTGTGTCACACAGGTGTAATGGGTGTGTGTGGGAGGTATATAAGGACAGTTTGTCACACAGGTGTAATGGGTGTGTGTGGGAGGCATATAGGGACAGTGTGTCACACAGGTGTAATAGGTCTGTGTGGGAGGTATATAGGGACAGTGTGTCACACAGGTGTAATGGGTGTGTGTGGGAGGTATATAGGGACAGTGTGTCACACAGGTGTAATGGGTGTGTGTGGGAGGTATATAGGGACAATGTGTCACACAGGTGTAATGGGTGTGTGTGGGAGGTATATAGGGACAGTGTGTCACACAGGTGTAATGGGTGTGTGTGGGAGGTATATAGGGACAGTGTGTCAAACAGGTGTAATGGGTGTGTGTGGGAGCTATATAGGGACAGTGTGTCACACAGGTGTAGTGGGTGTGTGTGGGATGTATATAGGGACAGTGTGTCACACAGGTGTAAGGGGTCTGTGTGGGAGGTATATAGGGACAGTGTGTCACACAGGTGTAATGGGTGTGTGTGGGAGGTATATAGGGACAGCGTGTCACACAGGTGTAATTGGTGTGTGTGTGGGAGGTATATAGGGACAGCGTGTCACACAGGTGTAATGGGTGTGTGTGGGAGGTATATAGGGACAGTGTGTCACACAGGTGTAATGGGTGTGTGTGGGAGGTATATAGGGACAGTGTGTCACACAGGTGTAATGAGTGTGTGTGGGAGGTATATAGGGACAGTGTGTCACACAGGTGTAATGGGTGTGTGTGGGAGGTATATAGGGACAGGGTGTCACACAGTTGTAATGGGTGTGTGTGGGAGGTATATAAGGACAGTGTGTCACACAGGTGTAATGGGTGTGTGTGGGAGGTATATAGGGACAGTGTGTCACACAGGTGTAATGGGTCTTTGTGGGAGGTATATAGGGACAGTGTGTCACACTGGTGTAATGGGTGTGTGTGGGAGGTATATAGGGACAGTGTGTCACACAGGTGTAATAGGTCTGTGTGGGAGGTATATAGGGACAGTGTGTCACACAGGTGTAATGGGTGTGTGTGGGAGGTATATAGGGACAGGGTGTCACACAGGTGTAATGGGTGTGTGTGGGAGGTATATAGGGACAGTGTGTCACACAGGTGTAATGGGTCTGTGTGGGAGGTATATAGGGACAGTGTGTCACACAGGTGTAATGGGTGTGTGTGGGAGGTATATAGGGACAGTGTGTCACACAGGTGTAATGGGTCTGTGTGGGAGGTATATAGGGACAGTGTGTCACACAGGTGTAATGGGTGTGTGTGGGAGGTATATAGGGACAGTGTGTCACACAGGTGTAATGGGTGTGTGTGGGAGGTATATAGGGACAGTGTGTCACACAGGTGTAGTGGGTGTGTGTGGGAGGTATATAGGGACAGTGTGTCACACAGGTGTAATAGGTCTGTGTGGGAGGTATATAGGGACAGTGTGTCACACAGGTGTAATGGGTGTGTGTGGGAGGTATATAGGGACAGTGTGTCACACAGGTGTAATAGGTCTGTGTGGGAGGTATATAGGGACAGTGTGACACACAGGTGTAATGGGTCTGTGTGGGAGGTATATAGGGACAGTGTGACACACAGGTGTAGTGGGTGTGTGTGGGAGGTAAATAGGGACAGCGTGTCACACAGGTGTAATAGGTCTGTGTGGGCGGTATATAGGGACAGTGTGACACACAGGTGTAATGGGTGTGTGTGAGAGGTATATAGGGACAGTGTGTCACACAGGTGTAATGGGTGTGTGTGGGAGGTATTTAGGGACAGTGTGTCACACAGGTGTAATGGGTCTGTGTGGGAGGTATATAGGGACAGTGTGTCACACAGGTGTAATGGGTGTGTGTGTGGGAGGTATATAGGGACGGTGTGTCACACAGGTGTAATGGGTGTGTGTGGGAGGTATATAGGGACAGTGTGTCACACAGGTGTAATGGGTGTGTGTGGGAGGTATATAGGGACAGTGTGTCACACAGGTGTAATAGGTGTGTGTGGGAGGTATATAGGGACAGTTTGTCACACAGGTGTAATGGGTCTGTGTGGGAGGTATATAGGGACAGTGTGTCACACAGTTGTAATGGGTGTGTGTGGGAGGTATATAGGGACAGTGTGTCACACAGGTGTAATGGGTCTGTGTGGGAGGTATATAGGGACAGTGTGTCACACAGGTGTAATGGGTGTGTGTGGGAGGTATATAGGGACAGCGTGTCACACAGGTGTAATTGGTGTGTGTGTGGGAGGTATATAGGGACAGCGTGTCACACAGGTGTAATGGGTGTGTGTGGGAGGTATATAGGGACAGTGTGTCACACAGGTGTAATGGGTGTGTGTGGGAGGTATATAGGGACAGTGTGTCACACAGGTGTAATGGGTGTGTGTGGGAGGTATATAGGGACAGTGTGTCACACAGGTGTAATGGGTGTGTGTGGGAGGTATATAGGGACAGTGTGTCACACAGGTGTAATGGGTGTGTGTGGGGGTATATATAGGGACAGTGTGTCACACAGGTGTAATGGGTGTGTGTGGGAGGTATATAGGGACAGGGTGTCACACAGTTGTAATGGGTGTGTGTGGGAGGTATATAAGGACAGTGTGTCACACAGGTGTAATGGGTGTGTGTGGGAGGTATATAGGGACAGTGTGTCACACAGGTGTAATGGGTCTTTGTGGGAGGTATATAGGGACAGTGTGTCACACTGGTGTAATGGGTGTGTTTGGGAGGTATATAGGGACAGTGTGTCACACAGGTGTAATAGGTGTGTGTGGGAGGTATATAGGGACAGTGTGTCACACAGGTGTGATGGGTGTGTGTGGGAGGTATATAGGGACAGGGTGTCACACAGGTGTAATGGGTGTGTGTGGGAGGTATATAGGGACAGTGTGTCACACAGGTGTAATGGGTCTGTGTGGGAGGTATATAGGGACAGTGTGTCACACAGGTGTAATGGGTGTGTGTGGGAGGTATATAGGGACAGTGTGTCACACAGGTGTAATGGGTGTGTGTGGGAGGTATATAGGGACAGTGTGTCACACAGGTGTAGTGGGTGTGTGTGGGAGGTATATAGGGACATTTTGTCACACAGGTGTAATGGGTGTGTGTGGGAGGTATATAGGGACAGTGTGTCACACAGATGTAATGGGTGTGTGTGGAAGGTATATAGGGACAGTGTGTCACACAGGTGTAATAGGTGTGTGTGAGAGGTATATAGGGACAGTGTGTCACACAGGTGTAATGGGTGTGTGTGGGAGGTACATAGGGACAGTGTGTCACACAGGTGTAATGGGTGTGTGTGGGAGGTACATAGGGACAGTGTGTCACACAGGTGTAATAGGTGTGTGTGGGAGGTATATAGGGACAGTTTGTCACACAGGTGTAATGGGTCTGTGTGGGAGGTATATAGGGACAGTGTGTCACACAGTTGTAATGGGTGTGTGTGGGAGGTATATAGGGACAGTGTGTCACACAGGTGTAATGGGTCTGTGTGGGAGGTATATAGGGACAGCGTGTCACACAGGTGTAATGGGTGTGTGTGGGAGGTATATAGGGACAGCGTGTCACACAGGTGTAATTGGTGTGTGTGTGGGAGGTATATAGGGACAGCGTGTCACACAGGTGTAATGGGTGTGTGTGGGAGGTATATAGGGACAGTGTGTCACACAGGTGTAATGGGTGTGTGTGGGAGGTATATAGGGACAGTGTGTCACACAGGTGTAATGGGTGTGTGTGGGAGGTATATAGGGACAGTGTGTCACACAGGTGTAATGGGTGTGTGTGGGAGGTATATAGGGACAGTGTGTCACAAAGGTGTAATGGGTGTGTGTGGGAGTATATATAGGGACAGTGTGTCACACAGGTGTAATGGGTGTGTGTGGGAGGTATATAGGGACAGGGTGTCACACAGTTGTAATGGGTGTGTGTGGGAGGTATATAAGGACAGTGTGTCACACAGGTGTAATGGGTGTGTGTGGGAGGTATATAGGGACAGTGTGTCACACAGGTGTAATGGGTCTTTGTGGGAGGTATATAGGGACAGTGTGTCACACTGGTGTAATGGGTGTGTGTGGGAGGTATATAGGGACAGTGTGTCACACAGGTGTAATAGGTGTGTGTGGGAGGTATATAGGGACAGTGTCACACAGGTGTGATGGGTGTGTGTGGGAGGTATATAGGGACAGGGTGTCACACAGGTGTAATGGGTGTGTGTGGGAGGTATATAGGGACAGTGTGTCACACAGGTGTAATGGGTCTGTGTGGGAGGTATATAGGGACAGTGTGTCACACAGGTGTAATGGGTGTGTGTGGGAGGTATATAGGGACAGTGTGTCACACAGGTGTAATGGGTGTGTGTGGGAGGTATATAGGGACAGTGTGTCACACAGGTGTAGTGGGTGTGTGTGGGAGGTATATAGGGACAGTGTGTCACACAGGTGTAATAGGTCTGTGTGGGAGGTATATAGGGACAGTGTGTCACACAGGTGTAGTGGGTGCGTGTGGGAGGTAAATAGGGACAGCGTGTCACACAGGTGTAATAGGTCTGTGTGGGCGGTATATAGGGACAGTGTGACACACAGGTGTAATGGGTGTGTGTGGGAGGTATACAGGGACAGTGTGTCACACAGGTGCAATGGGTGTGTGTGGGAGGTATATAGGGACAGTGTGTCACACTGGTGTAATAGGTGTGTGTGGGAGGTATAAAGGGACAGTGTGTCACACAGGTGTAATGGGTGTGTGTGGGAGGTATATAAGGACAGTTTGTCACACAGGTGTAATGGGTGTGTGTGGGAGGCATATAGGGACAGTGTGTCACACAGGTGTAATAGGTCTGTGTGGGAGGTATATAGGGACAGTGTGTCACACAGGTGTAATGGGTGTGTGTGGGAGGTATATATGGACAGTGTGTCACACAGGTGTAATGGGTGTGTGTGGGAGGTATATAGGGACAATGTGTCACACAGGTGTAATGGGTGTGTGTGGGAGGTATATAGGGACAGTGTGTCACACAGGTGTAATGGGTGTGTGTGGGAGGTATATAGGGACAGTGTGTCAAACAGGTGTAATGGGTGTGTGTGGGAGCTATATAGGGACAGTGTGTCACACAGGTGTAGTGGGTGTGTGTGGGATGTATATAGGGACAGTGTGTCACACAGGTGTAAGGGGTCTGTGTGGGAGGTATATAGGGACAGTGTGTCACACAGGTGTAATGGGTGTGTGTGGGAGGTATATAGGGACAGCGTGTCACACAGGTGTAATTGGTGTGTGTGTGGGAGGTATATAGGGACAGCGTGTCACACAGGTGTAATGGGTGTGTGTGGGAGGTATATAGGGACAGTGTGTCACACAGGTGTAATGGGTGTGTGTGGGAGGTATATAGGGACAGTGTGTCACACAGGTGTAATGAGTGTGTGTGGGAGGTATATAGGGACAGTGTGTCACACAGGTGTAATGGGTGTGTGTGGGAGGTATATAGGGACAGGGTGTCACACAGTTGTAATGGGTGTGTGTGGGAGGTATATAAGGTCAGTGTGTCACACAGGTGTAATGGGTGTGTGTGGGAGGTATATAGGGACAGTGTGTCACACAGGTGTAATGGGTCTTTGTGGGAGGTATATAGGGACAGTGTGTCACACTGGTGTAATGGGTGTGTGTGGGAGGTATATAGGGACAGTGTGTCACACAGGTGTAATAGGTCTGTGTGGGAGGTATATAGGGACAGTGTGTCACACAGGTGTAATGGGTGTGTGTGGGAGGTATATAGGGACAGGGTGTCACACAGGTGTAATGGGTGTGTGTGGGAGGTATATAGGGACAGTGTGTCACACAGGTGTAATGGGTCTGTGTGGGAGGTATATAGGGACAGTGTGTCACACAGGTGTAATGGGTGTGTGTGGGAGGTATATAGGGACAGTGTGTCACACAGGTGTAATGGGTCTGTGTGGGAGGTATATAGGGACAGTGTGTCACACAGGTGTAATGGGTGTGTGTGGGAGGTATATAGGGACAGTGTGTCACACAGGTGTAATGGGTGTGTGTGGGAGGTATATAGGGACAGTGTGTCACACAGGTGTAGTGGGTGTGTGTGGGAGGTATATAGGGACAGTGTGTCACACAGGTGTAATAGGTCTGTGTGGGAGGTATATAGGGACAGTGTGTCACACAGGTGTAATGGGTGTGTGTGGGAGGTATATAGAGACAGTGTGTCACACAGGTGTAATAGGTCTGTGTGGGAGGTATATAGGGACAGTGTGACACACAGGTGTAATGGGTCTGTGTGGGAGGTATATAGGGACAGTGTGACACACAGGTGTAGTGGGTGTGTGTGGGAGGTAAATAGGGACAGCGTGTCACACAGGTGTAATAGGTCTGTGTGGGCGGTATATAGGGACAGTGTGACACACAGGTGTAATGGGTGTGTGTGAGAGGTATATAGGGACAGTGTGTCACACAGGTGTAATGGGTGTGTGTGGGAGGTATTTAGGGACAGTGTGTCACACAGGTGTAATGGGTCTGTGTGGGAGGTATATAGGGACAGTGTGTCACACAGGTGTAATGGGTGTGTGTGTGGGAGGTATATAGGGACGGTGTGTCACACAGGTGTAATGGGTGTGTGTGGGAGGTATATAGGGACAGTGTGTCACACAGGTGTAATGGGTGTGTGTGGGAGGTATATAGGGACAGTGTGTCACACAGGTGTAATAGGTGTGTGTGGGAGGTATATAGGGACAGTTTGTCACACAGGTGTAATGGGTCTGTGTGGGAGGTATATAGGGACAGTGTGTCACACAGTTGTAATGGGTGTGTGTGGGAGGTATATAGGGACAGTGTGTCACACAGGTGTAATGGGTCTGTGTGGGAGGTATATAGGGACAGTGTGTCACACAGGTGTAATGGGTGTGTGTGGGAGGTAGATAGGGACAGCGTGTCACACAGGTGTAATTGGTGTGTGTGTGGGAGGTATATAGGGACAGCGTGTCACACAGGTGTAATGGGTCTGTGTGGGAGGTATATAGGGACAGTGTGTCACACAGGTGTAATGGGTGTGTGTGGGAGGTATATAGGGACAGTGTGTCACACAGGTGTAGTGGGTGTGTGTGGGAGGTATATAGGGACATTTTGTCACACAGGTGTAATGGGTGTGTGTGGGAGGTATATAGGGACAGTGTGTCACACAGATGTAATGGGTGTGTGTGGAAGGTATATAGGGACAGTGTGTCACACAGGTGTAATAGGTGTGTGTGAGAGGTATATAGGGACAGTGTGTCACACAGGTGTAATGGGTGTGTGTGGGAGGTATATAGGGACAGTGTGTCACACAGGTGTAATGGGTGTGTGTGGGAGGTATATAGGGACAGTGTGTCACACAGGTGTAATAGGTGTGTGTGGGAGGTATATAGGGACAGTTTGTCACACAGGTGTAATGGGTCTGTGTGGGAGGTATATAGGGACAGTGTGTCACACAGTTGTAATGGGTGTGTGTGGGAGGTATATAGGGACAGTGTGTCACACAGGTGTAATGGGTCTGTGTGGGAGGTATATAGGGACAGTGTGTCACACAGGTGTAATGGGTGTGTGTGGGAGGTATATAGGGACAGCGTGTCACACAGGTGTAATTGGTGTGTGTGTGGGAGGTATATAGGGACAGCGTGTCACACAGGTGTAATGGGTCTGTGTGGGAGGTATATAGGGACAGTGTGTCACACAGGTGTAATGGGTGTGTGTGGGAGGTATATAGGGACAGTGTGTCACACAGGTGTAGTGGGTGTGTGTGGGAGGTATATAGGGACATTTTGTCACACAGGTGTAATGGGTGTGTGTGGGAGGTATATAGGGACAGTGTGTCACACAGATGTAATGGGTGTGTGTGGAAGGTATATAGGGACAGTGTGTCACACAGGTGTAATAGGTGTGTGTGAGAGGTATATAGGGACAGTGTGTCACACAGGTGTAATGGGTGTGTGTGGGAGGTATATAGGGACAGTGTGTCACACAGGTGTAATGGGTGTGTGTGGGAGGTATATAGGGACAGTGTGTCACACAGGTGTAATAGGTGTGTGTGGGAGGTATATAGGGACAGTTTGTCACACAGGTGTAATGGGTCTGTGTGGGAGGTATATAGGGACAGTGTGTCACACAGTTGTAATGGGTGTGTGTGGGAGGTATATAGGGACAGTGTGTCACACAGGTGTAATGGGTCTGTGTGGGAGGTATATAGGGACAGCGTGTCACACAGGTGTAATGGGTGTGTGTGGGAGGTATATAGGGACAGCGTGTCACACAGGTGTAATTGGTGTGTGTGTGGGAGGTATATAGGGACAGCGTGTCACACAGGTGTAATGGGTGTGTGTGGGAGGTATATAGGGACAGTGTGTCACACAGGTGTAATGGGTGTGTGTGGGAGGTATATAGGGACAGTGTGTCACACAGGTGTAATGGGTGTGTGTGGGAGGTATATAGGGACAGTGTGTCACACAGGTGTAATGGGTGTGTGTGGGAGGTATATAGGGACAGTGTGTCACAAAGGTGTAATGGGTGTGTGTGGGAGTATATATAGGGACAGTGTGTCACACAGGTGTAATGGGTGTGTGTGGGAGGTATATAGGGACAGGGTGTCACACAGTTGTAATGGGTGTGTGTGGGAGGTATATAAGGACAGTGTGTCACACAGGTGTAATGGGTGTGTGTGGGAGGTATATAGGGACAGTGTGTCACACAGGTGTAATGGGTCTTTGTGGGAGGTATATAGGGACAGTGTGTCACACTGGTGTAATGGGTGTGTGTGGGAGGTATATAGGGACAGTGTGTCACACAGGTGTAATAGGTGTGTGTGGGAGGTATATAGGGACAGTGTCACACAGGTGTGATGGGTGTGTGTGGGAGGTATATAGGGACAGGGTGTCACACAGGTGTAATGGGTGTGTGTGGGAGGTATATAGGGACAGTGTGTCACACAGGTGTAATGGGTCTGTGTGGGAGGTATATAGGGACAGTGTGTCACACAGGTGTAATGGGTGTGTGTGGGAGGTATATAGGGACAGTGTGTCACACAGGTGTAATGGGTGTGTGTGGGAGGTATATAGGGACAGTGTGTCACACAGGTGTAGTGGGTGTGTGTGGGAGGTATATAGGGACAGTGTGTCACACAGGTGTAATAGGTCTGTGTGGGAGGTATATAGGGACAGTGTGTCACACAGGTGTAGTGGGTGCGTGTGGGAGGTAAATAGGGACAGCGTGTCACACAGGTGTAATAGGTCTGTGTGGGTGGTATATAGGGACAGTGTGACACACAGGTGTAATGGGTGTGTGTGGGAGGTATATAGGGACAGCGTGTCACACAGGTGTAATGGGTGTGTGTGGGAGGTATATAGGGACAGTGTGTCACACAGGTGTAATTGTAATGGGTGTGTGTGGGGAGGTATATAGGGACAGTGTGTCACACAGGTGTAATGGGTGTGTGTGGGAGGTATATAGGGACAGTGTGTCACACAGGTGTAATGGGTGTGTGTGGGAGGTATATAGGGACAGGGTGTCACACAGTTGTAATGGGTGTGTGTGGGAGGTATATAAGGACAGTGTGTCACACAGGTGTAATGGGTGTGTGTGGGAGGTATATAGGGACAGTGTGTCACACAGGTGTAATGGGTCTTTGTGGGAGGTATATAGGGACAGTGTGTCACACTGGTGTAATGGGTGTGTGTGGGAGGTATATAGGGACAGTGTGTCACACAGGTGTAATAGGTCTGTGTGGGAGGTATATAGGGACAGTGTGTCACACAGGTGTAATGGGTGTGTGTTGGAGGTATATAGGGACAGGGTGTCACACAGGTGTAATGGGTGTGTGTGGGAGGTATATAGGGACAGTGTGTCACACAGGTGTAATGGGTCTGTGTGGGAGGTATATAGGACAGTGTGTCACACAGGTGTAATGGGTGTGTGTGGGAGGTATATAGGGACAGTGTGTCACACAGGTGTAATGGGTGTGTGTGGAGGTATATAGGGACAGTGTGTCACACAGGTGTAGTGGGTGTGTGTGGGAGGTATATAGGGACAGTGTGTCACACAGGTGTAATAGGTGTGTGTGGGAGGTATATAGGGACAGGGGTGTCACACAGGTGTAATGGGTGTGTGTGGGAGGTATATAGGGACAGTGTGTCACACAGGTGTAATGGGTCTGTGTGGGAGGTATATAGGGACAGTGTGTCACACAGGTGTAATGGGTGTGTGTGGGAGGTATATAGGGACAGTGTGTCACACAGGTGTAATGGGTGTGTGTGGGGAGGTATATAGGGACAGTGTGTCACACAGGTGTAGTGGGTTGTGTGTGGGAGGTATATAGGGACAGTGTGTCACACAGGTGTAATAGGTCTGTGTGGGAGGTATATAGGGGACAGTGTGTCACACAGGTGTAGTGGGTGCGTGTGGGAGGTAAATAGGGACAGCGTGTCACACAGGTGTAATAGGTCTGTGTGGGTGGTATATAGGGACAGTGTGACACACAGGTGTAATGGGTGTGTGTGGGAGGTATATAGGGACAGCGTGTCACACAGGTGTAATGGGTGTGTGTGGGAGGTATATAGGGACAGTGTGTCACACAGGTGTAATGGGTGTGTGTGGGAGGTATATAGGGACAGTGTGTCACACAGGTGTAATGGGTGTGTGTGGGAGGTATATAGGGACAGTGTGTCACACAGGTGTAATGGGTGTGTGTGGGAGGTATATAGGGACAGGGTGTCACACAGTTGTAATGGGTGTGTGTGGGAGGTATATAAGGACAGTGTGTCACACAGGTGTAATGGGTGTGTGTGGGAGGTATATAGGGACAGTGTGTCACACAGGTGTAATGGGTCTTTGTGGGAGGTATATAGGGACAGTGTGTCACACTGGTGTAATGGGTGTGTGTGGGAGGTATATAGGGACAGTGTGTCACACAGGTGTAATAGGTCTGTGTGGGAGGTATATAGGGACAGTGTGTCACACAGGTGTAATGGGTGTGTGTGGGAGGTATATAGGGACAGGGTGTCACACAGGTGTAATGGGTGTGTGTGGGAGGTATATAGGGACAGTGTGTCACACAGGTGTAATGGGTCTGTGTGGGAGGTATATAGGGACAGTGTGTCACACAGGGTGTAATGGGTGTGTGTGGGAGGTATATAGGGACAGTGTGTCACACAGGTGTAATGGGTGTGTGTGGGAGGTATATAGGGACAGTGTGTCACACAGGTGTAGTGGGTGTGTGTGGGAGGTATATAGGGACAGTGTGTCACACAGGTGTAATAGGTCTGTGTGGGAGGTATATAGGGACAGTGTGTCACACAGGTGTAGTGGGTGTGTGTGGGAGGTAAATAGGGACAGCGTGTCACACAGGTGTAATAGGTCTGTTTGGGCGGTATATAGGGACAGAGTGACACACAGGGTGTAATGGGTGTGTGTGGGAGGTATATAGGGACAGCGTGTCACACAGGTGTAATGGGTGTGTGTGGGAGGTATATAGGGACAGTGTGTCACACAGGTGTAATGGGTGTGTGTGGGAGGTATACAGGGACAGTGTGTCACACAGGTGCAATGGGTGTGTGGAGGTATATAGGGACAGTGTGTCACACAGGTGTAATAGGTGTGTGTGGGAGGTATAAAGGGACAGTGTGTCACACCAGGTGTAATGGTGTGTTGTGGGAGGTATATAAGGACAGTTTGTCACACAGGTGTAATGGGTGTGTGTGGGATGTCATATAGGGACAGTGTGTCACACAGGTGTAATAGGGTCTGTATGGGAGGTATATAGGGACAGTGTGTCACACAGGTGTATTGGGTGTGTGTGGGAGGTATATAGGGACAGCTGTGTCACACAGGTGTAATGGGTGTGTGTGGAGGTATATAGGGACATGTGTCACACAGGTGTAATGGGTGTGTGTGGAGGTATATAGGGACAGTGTGTCACACAGGTGTAATGGGTGTGTGTGGGAGGTAAATAGGGACAGTGTGTCACACAGGTGTAATGGGTGTGTGTGGGAGCTATATAGGGACAGTGTGTCACACAGGTGTAGTGGGTGTGTGTGGATGTATATAGGGACAGTGTGTCACACAGTGTAAGGGGTCTGTGTGGGAGGTATATAGGGACAGTGTGTCACACAGGTGTAATGGTGTGTGGGGAGGTATTAGGGACAGCGTGTCACACAGGTGGTAATTGGTGTGTGTGTGGGAGGTATATAGGGACTGCGTGTCACACAGGTGTAATGGGTGTGTGTGGGAGGTATATAGGGACAGTGTGTCACACAGGTGTAATGGGTGTGTGTGGGAGGTATATAGGGACAGTGTGTCACACAGGTGTAATGGGTGTGTGTGGGAGGTATATAGGGACAGTGTGTCACACAGGTGTAATGGGTGTGTGTGGGAGGTATATAGGGACAGTGTGTCACACAGGTGTTAATGGGTGTGTGTGGGAGGTATATAGGGACAGTGTGTCACACAGGTGTAATGGGTGTGTGTGGGAGGTATATAGGGACAGTGGTGTCACACAGGTGTAATGGGTCTTGTGTTGGGAGGTATATAGGGACATGTGTGTCACACAGGTGTAATGGGTGCTGTGTGGGAGGTATATAGGGACAGTGTGTCACTCAGGTGTAATGGGTGTGTGTTGGGAGTATATTAGGGACAGTGTGTCACACAGGTGTAATGGGTGTGTGTGGGGGGGAAGGTATATAGGGAC